>CM057089.1:26115000-26715000 GCA_029959045.1 Taenioides sp. WSHXM2023
CTTCAATTGTGTGTAGAAATAACTTTTGACAGCGCAGTGAGCCGAATCGCAATTAAGACATTTGTTTGACTTTGAGTTGAGTTCAGTGTAATGTGACAAGATGCAGCTTTGTTTAGGCTTATAGAAATAACCTTCTCTGTCTTGTCTTCATTAAAACTGCCAATCAAATCCAAAGGGCTATAAGACGAATAGAGTTATACATAGTATTTAGGGTAAAGCAAAACAAGCTTTTTAGAGCCTAGATCACAATTTAGATTTTATTACAATTAGGAATGCACCAATCCAGCTTTTTCAGTTTCGAGCATTTATTTCCTTTCAAAAAAAAAATTACAAAATTATAAAAAACAACACTGATCCAAATGTGTATGGAGCTGTAACAACAGAACAACTGTGTATAAATAAATGTTCAAACATTCTGGGACTTTTTGGGCGACTATGAAATATTAAATGAAATATGACTATGAAAATGAATATTCTAATTACATAAATTTATATGTCCTACCAGAAAACAGACTGAACCAATATTTGGAGCAAATTTTCCAGTATCGGCATTGATATTCGATACCATAATTGGATTGGTGCATCCTAAATTGCAATGAATGTAAATGTTGTGAAAAGCACTTTTCTGTGAATAATTTTGATGCTTGGAATGCATAAGGTAAGTGAGGAATAGAATAACTTTGGACCACAGCAAAGAGAGTAAACAATCTGATATTTTCTGCATCTTTGTTTATTAATTTTTATATGGGCTGTTTGGGGATTAAATGTTACATAATTCAACTTGGGCTCTGGACACTAAATAGCTCCAGATTAGTATGCAAACTCGAATGTCCACAAACAAAAACACCCTTACACAGACATGGCAGTCCTCCAAAAATGCCTAGAGACATTTCTGCAACTCGGCAGATTAAAAACTCATATCTCCTCTGCATTTTTTCAATTTTTGGCAGCAAATTAAATATCGTTTTTACTCCCATCAAAGGAAGTCCAGCTGATTAGACTTTCAGTATGTTCACAGATGGATGAATGCTAAAGAGAGAAGTGAGTGAGAAGGAAAAAAAATTTGATGGGAGTGTAGGCCCAGGGCGACGTCGCAAATGAAAATCTTGATATCCGATGCTGCAAAATAAGTCTGTCACGAAGGTCTGTTATTCAACAAAACCAAATTATGCTGACGGTGATGGTCGGCTTCAGACTGGCCCCATAATAAAGAGTAGAGAGAGAATGGCCAATGTTCATTACTACGGCTTTGTGTGGGCCTCAGTGGTTTGATAAGGCACTGAACTCATTTCCTATAAATTTATACCTCTAAAAGACCCCGCCCGTCAATAGGATTTGGTATTCAAATGAAAAGCTCTTCACTGACAATTTCATGATTGAGTTACAACTTATCATGACTTCTGAAACTGCTTCTGACACACAGGCGCAAATGTGACGGCTCGATTATGCTACAGTACAGAGTATTTGCTGGTCTTGATTTGCATTTAAAAAAAAAGCAATTTACAAGAGTAATCCGATGTACAAACCGTGGTGTTATGCATTTGTTGTGATAATTATCTGTGCGTGTTATGTCTATATAGGCCAAACATTCCCAAACAGTGAAGTCATTTTAATAAGGAAAGACAGACAAATAATGCAGGGTTACTAAAACATGTGCGAATGAAACAAAACACAATTCCAGGTATGTTTTTGATGAGGTAGCAGCATTCTAATATGGCTTAAAGCTCACCAATTTTGCGCAATATAGGACCTTTAATATAATAACTGTTGCACTATTTTGTCTCTGTTGTATATCTGGAACATAGATTTAGTCAAAGTTAATGTAATTTCTAATACCTTATTTTAGGTAATGCCTTTTATTTTCTTACTCATTTAATTATTTACGTCGCACCAAATCCCCAACGCACATTTCTAGTTTATGAGTTTTGCTCTTATTCTGCTCCTGGTGCAGAGATAAAGCCAACTGCCACGGGATTAAACTGAAAATATCAGTAGACTGTATTTGGGAGACTTAATAGATGGTTAGATGCTTATAATTTAATAGAGATCATCCACAAAGTTCAGCACTGTTCAGACTTAAGAGCTTGTCTGTGAATACAAATAAGTGTCTCACTGGGTTAGCCAAATTATATACTTATGTGTTATGAACTCAAACTTTTCATACCAAGCACCACCCAAGAAATTATTGGGCTTTTTAGGTACCACCAGATCTAAACCAGGACTACATAATTTCCACTGTAGTTCTAAAGAAATAATCTAATGACTCTAATGATCTAATAGAAATGATCCAAAAGAGGACTAAAATGTGATAATGAACTCAAAATTAGGCAAACCCACACACTGAAGAGCTGTTCAAGTACCGTACACATACCGCAGTTTGAGAAACACTGCTACACATGATAGTGGCCACCTTGAAAATGCCTGATCTGATCTCAGAGGCTAAGCAGGACTGGGCCTGGTTAGCACTTGGATAGGACCACTGGAAATATCAGGTACCATAAGGGGGCAGTAGTGGCTCTAATGCAAACAGTAGTTGTGTCCTTAAGCAAGACATTTCACCCATCCTCTCTAAGAATGCGGTGCGTGAGTGATTGTTAGTAGCATTTGGAGAGACTTTTGGCACAAATTGGCAGCCAGGTTTATGTAAGTCAAACCAAAGGCTAATTCCAGGGACTACAGAGATACTTTAATGCTTTGAGAAGATGACAGTGTAAATCAAAGCAATGACTTGACTTGGCAGTAAATGGCAGCGCTGTGGAATAAACCTGTACAAAACAAAATACTAACAAACTTTATGCTACCAAGGAGTTGAAAGTCACATTAAAAGGTGCACAGTGTAACTTTTCCTCAATGGAGATGTTATCATTTTGTCTAAAATGTCCTGGTATGGCATTAAACATATACATCTACCATTTACTCAATAACATGGGTTCTGTGGTATCAACTACACGTAATGCAATACTGTGGAACATTCCAAGCAGTATCTCCATGGAGAGAAGCAGCTGACGGACCCTCCACCAGAAAAGTTTCACAGTGCACATTTAAGGTAACATTGTTGACTTTATTTCAGTAGTGACTGTCTGAGCCCATGTAACTTTCTTTATCAAAAGCTGAAGCCCGCACCGTAACATTGAAGTCAATAAAAAGTATCTGGAGTGTGTGTATTATTGGTTGGCTGATAGTGGAAAACAAAGCGCTGAAGTAAATAGCCTCTTGTGGATAGTGGCAGCAGCAGCAGGAGGACACAGCCCCTGTCATTAGGACCCAGAGGAGAGGGGCTTTGATGTGTCCGATCCTTCTTGTTGTTTGATGGCTCCGGCCTTGTACAATGGAGCCCAAGAATCAAATGATGCATTATGTACACAGCCCGAACACAGGGGCAGTTTTGTGAGTGTAGTCGTGTGGAACGTCAAGATGAAAGTCACAGGCCCTCAACAAATCCCAGACAAAACCACAGACTGTATAAAGAAGTGGACTGGGGGAGTGTGACGTCACCCAAACAGCATTCAGCTCTGGTCAAATGAAGCTCATTGAGACTAGCAGTTATAGGGGTAAATTTGGAGCATAGTTCTATAGGAACAGGAATGTATTTAAAGGCGCACTGTAACTTTTCAGGTGGCGGATCTGTCACCTGCTTGTCTCCATGGTGATGTTACTGCTTTGTCTTGAATGTTCCACAGTATGCATTTACTCTTCACTTTTGTGTTTTTATCGACTTAAAAACATGCATGTGGGCTTGCCTCTCTACAGATCTGACCTGTAACTTGGCCTTGTGGCATCCTTTGCTTGTGCTTACTTGAGTGTAATGCCATACTGTGAAACATCCAAGCAATGCAATAACATCTTTATTGAGAGAAGCAGGTGACGGACCCTCCACCAGAAAAGTAACACAGTGCACCTTTAAGGACAAATAGAAAGGCGAGAATCATGTACAGTGGGTTAATATGAACATTTTAAGACCAAAATAACGAGGTTCACTGCAGCAGTTACAGAGAGAGGGGCGACAGTTTTTTAATGTAAAGTCAATTGGAGCCGATGGAGCCGGAAGCGCTCCCATAAACACTTTCTATTTGGAACACGGCAGCTAGCAGGTCAGCTGTGTCCATTTATATATTCAGTCTATGGACTGCATGGGAAGAATATAGTTCCATTCAACGGGAAAGTGGTAGCTATTTTGACTTTGACAAGACGGTTTACTAATTAGATGTGTAATACTGTTTAATACTTAGTTTTTTCTCATAGTAAAATATAATATATTTATATCTACCAGCTCCACAATTATGATAATCAAGAAAACAAAAAGTTAAATTAATTTGCAACCCAAAGCCTGATTCAACAAATAAATGAATATTTTTTGGAAGTTGTGCAATTTGCCAGCTGAGAAAAAAAAAAGAAAAAAAAAAAAAAGAAAGAAAAAGAAAAAAAGCCAATTAAAAGTTTCAAGTTTTCAAGAAGCTACACTGGGCAAAATGTACTTGATATAATTATGTTCACAGATTAGAATGTGTGTTGAAAAAGTATTTTTTTTGGAGGCCCATGAATACCTGCACACTAAGGCTGTGTCCTAACCACTCATTCACCACTAGGCCTGCATTCTTTAGCAGACTAGATTTAGTGCACACATTCACAGACAGATTTGGACATTCAGCTCCCATCATTCTCCTCACTGCAGGTCACGTGACTCTGTCTGAGTGAAAAAAGTCTGATAACTCAGGTAAAACTTGATTTCTGTAATAACCATATAAGTTTTTGTCAAGATGGGTCTGACGCAAACTGGTTGAATTATTTGCTTTTTGTCTGAGATGTCGAAATTATCACTCTTAACAGCTTGAGCTGAGGTACGTGGCTAACGCCAGCAACTTTACACAGCAATGGTTTATTTAATAGAAGTTTATTCATAATCACGGCTCAACAGTGCAATTAACCAGAGCTTCTATCTACTTGATTCAGTCGTGTTGTGTCCAGTTAAAGGCCTAACTCTGTCCATATTTGTTTTTCCAACTCTTTCAATGCATTTTGGTCTATAGTGACCAGTGCTGAACACTACTTTTCAAGGTGCATTGTGGGAAATTTTGAGTGCACTATTTTGTCTCATATTGGACATTCAGACACCACTAAAATGGCGTGACCCCTAAACGATGTCCTAAGAAGGACATTCAGACAGAACCTAAAGTTTCTTTTAGGTTTACTTACAGAGTTATTGTTTAAAAGTTCAAATAATTTACTGAATTACACTTTTCAAACCAGTCCAAGGCTGACCAAATGTTTTCACCTCTTTCTAAGTGATAGCAGTATATCATCAATAATGAAAAATGATGAAAAATAAATGACATCTTGTATCAAAATGTCTCCCGGGTCACCCGGGCCTTTCTGTGTGGAGTTTGCATGTTTCCTCCCCGTGTCTGGATGGGTTTCCTCCGGGTACTCCGGTTTCCCCCCATCAACCAAAAACATGCAACACCCCTATGAACAGTTTACAATCAAGGACCGTCAAGGAATTCCTCCCTCCTGTGGGCTCACCACCTGCAGAGGGGTTCATAGGGGTCTGGGTCTGGTGCACAGAGTAATGGGCAGCGTGCTGCCCCCACGACCCAGCCGGATTAAGCGGGAGAAAATGGATGGATGGATGGTTCTTGTAGCTATACAATTGTTGACGGTGAAAACAAAACTAAAGTACAGTTTCATGAGAAACCAATTCAAGAAGCCTGAAGCATATTTTGAAAACATGTATTATTTAAATGGTAATGAAGACATATGCAACACACTGAAACTGTTTTTAGTTAATCGCCCCAACAACTGCGTACATGTGCACAATGGAGCAAGTCTTGCACCAGACAGAGAAATAACCAATAAAGATGGAGAAAGTAAAGTACTCGAGCTGCTTCACCACAAAGTTCACTTCACGCTAAAACAAATTCAAATGTGTTCGTCAGAGATAATTTGGTAGAAATTCTTGTTCCGGGGTAGAGATGACTGTAGTGTGTCAAATGTAAATTTACCAGCTGACAGTAGCCAAGTGCAGTGAAGTCTGAGCCAAGTCTTGCAACAGTAATACCAGCATTAGACTGTGTGCTGAGAAGGTCACAACATGGAGAAACGCATAAAAAACAACTGCATGTGTACCACAACTGCAAAAATAACGGTTAAAGGTTCTGTATTATGCAAAAATGATTCCTGTGTGCTTTAAATCATGCTAGAGGTAGTTTTCAAGTACCTTTTACGTTTTTTAGTACAGTTTGGCAACTCCAGAGCTGAAATTATCCAAACGATTCTAGTGAAGTTGTATAGTTTTTATGTAGTTTGGGCCCTTTAAATATTGTCTACATTTGGTTTACATTTATGGTGTGCTTTAAGAGTTCATGCATACTCTAGAAGAAAAACATTAATGGTACAGTATGTAAGTATATTAAAAATAGAAAGCTAAGAACATACTGTGGAAAATTCTCCATTTTATGAAAGATTACCACCAAAGAAACATTTCCATGGAAACAAACAGGTGGAGGCCCTCTTTCAGGCCAAATAAAAGTGGGGTTTGTAGAGATGCAGGTTTTTCAGTGCAATAACAACTATGCTTTTATTTCTATTTTTTGGCTAAAAAGATACATACTACAGCTTTAATCATGAACTTGCCCTAAATCTAAACATTTTTAAATCTAAGAGCTCGCATGTTAACATTATTCATTAAGTCATACCCAAGTTTTCTAGGCATCTCCTCTGGTTACTAACTGACATATTAACATAGACAAGGTGAGAAGTGTCTTGCCCAAAGACACACAGGAAAGGTAGCAGAGATTAAAGCAAAGACTGTATATATAAATGAAAATAGTTAGCCCGCTAGCTGCTACGTTCCAAATAGGAAGTGAGCATGGGGTGCTTCCAGTTCCATCAACTTCTTCTGCTGCTGTCAGGCTTCTTAAAATGTTCATATTAACTTGCCCTACATGATCCTGGTGTTTTTATTTCACTATTTTGTCCGTAAATCATTTTCTATTCGTAATATGGTACTAAACTCCAAATTTGCTCGTATAACCTCGGTGAGCTTCATTTGACTGGAACAAATGCTATGGGTGATGTCACACTCCCTTAGTTCACTCGTTTATACAATCTATAGATTGAACCAGCAAACTTTCCATCAGTATATTATTATTTTTGTCTCAACACACAGAGCCAAGCATTTTCTTACTGTACCACCTCAGTCACTTTTCCGGTGTATAAAAACCAGTGAGTAATGAGCCAACTTAATTAGCCTTGCGTCCTGCCTGTTTGTATATTCAGTTGTAACAAGCACACGTTTTAATATTGGCAAAAAAAAAAAAAAAAAAAAACGCAATCATTCAAATGTGACCCGCAGGCTGCCAGAGCGTCGGTGATGTGAGTGATGAAAAAAGGCAGCGGGGCAGAGTATGCAAGGTAAGATGAGGACGGAGGAGGGATGCTAAATAAACAAATTGCATGTGGAAAGGATGAGTTCAAATGACTGTGGCCATGGCAAGGGGAAATTGAGAGAGGAGGCTGGGTACAGGATACAAAAATGTGTCTACACTGGGGGACCGAAAACACAAAAACAACAGCTATTATCTAATACAGGGGGGATAGAAGCAAGAAGAGGACAGGCTGTTCATTTAAAAGGACATACACTGCAATCCAAATTATTATGCAAATTATATTTTCTCAGATTTTGCCAAATTGTCAATATAAATTATATGATCCCAATGATAACAGTATTTTTTTCAAAAATAAAAACTTTAAATGCACTGTTCCAAATTATTATGCCCAACAGAGTTTCAAACCATGTTATTGTTGTAAAGAACTGAAAATGGTCATTTGTTTATTTTTAATTTAGAAGCATTAGCATATTACAGAAATCAAAAGCTATTTCAATCAAAACATCTTAACAGGTCAAGTTACATTTGAACATAGGACCTCTTATTTGACAGGAGCTTCACAATTCTTGCATCTATTGAACTTGTGAGTTTGTGGAGATTTTCTGCTTGAATTTCTTTGCAGGATGTCAGAATAGCCTCCCGGAGCTGCTGTTTGGATGTGAACTGCCTCCTGCCCTCATAGATCTTTCACTTGAGGAGCTCCAAAGGTTCTCAAAAGGGTTGAGGTCAGGGGAGGACGGGGGCCACACCATGAGTTTCTCTTCTTTTATGCCCATAGCAGCCGATGATGCAGAGGTATTCATGCAGCATGAGATGGTGCATTGTCATGTATGAAGATGATTTTGCTACGGAAAGCACAGTTCTTCTTTTTGTACCAAGGAAGAAAGTGGTCAGTCAGAAACTCCACATGTAACTGCAAGCCTCTGAAGGATCCTACACCTTGATGTTCGTGGGACCCCAGAGGCAACAGCTTCAAATACCTGTTTGCTGCTTTGTAATGGCATTTTAGCAGTTGCTCTCTTTATCCGATGTATTTGTCTGGCAAAAACCTTCCTCATTTTGCCTTTATCTGCACAAATCCATGTGTGCTCTGAATCAGCTACAAATCTCTTAATAGTATGATGATCACGCTTAAGTTTTTGTGAAATATCTAAGGGTTTCATACCTTGTCAAAGGTATTCAACTATTTCATACTTTTGGGCACTAGAGAGATAATTTTTCTTTCCCATATTGCTTGAAAATTGTGCTTAATAATGTGGAACGTCCTTCTTATGTCATTTTTCTTTCAGTTGGACGCACCGGGCAAACTCATTGGCACAAGTGTGTGAGATGATTTCACTGAGACACAAGACCAGCCATGAGTCTCACTGGAAAACTAAGCATTTGACCCTATGACACTTAAACATAATTTGCATAATCATTTGGAACACGGTGTATGCTGTGGTATTTTCTTATCCATGTTATGTTGTATCCTCATCAAAAACATACCTGGAGTTGTGTTTTGTTTCATTCACTCATATTTACACACAAACCCTGCAAACCCTTGTGATGTTCTGTGGTAGTACAGTAAGTGCTCGGCTCTATTTTTAAACTCTAAACGGTTTCATTAAAATAATTTCGATAATTTAAGCCCTAGAATTGCCAATCTCTACTCAACTAAAGATAAAATGTAGCTGTTCGTGACATCACAAAGTGGAAGAGAGCATTTAGAGCTTTGGAGATGTAGAGACTAATAAATCAGGACTATGTGTGAATGAAACAAACACAACTCCAGGTATGTTTCTGATGAGGTAACAGCATTTTAACATGGCTTAAAGCTCACAAGAATCAACTTTGCGTAACACAGGACTTTTAATAATGTGAAGATTACATAGTTCTAATTGCAATAACTGAACGAGATGAACAGTTGGCCATAATTGTCAGGACATATTTTTCATCAGGGGTTGGTGTATTGAATAGGGCTGGACAATATATTGGTGTTAATATCGATTTTGGTTACATAGATTTTGTTTCCATATATCTGTTTTACTGTGCCTAATGAGGTCTTGGCCAGGTCTCCCTCGAAAAAGGGACTTCCTGGGGGACCTTTAATAAAGAAAAAAGGTAAAAGAAAAAAAAAAAGGTAAAAGAAAAAAAATTTGTCTATTACATCAGCAGATTTTTCAAATATTATTTTAGATTACAAATGAAAAAAGGGTAATAAAGCTAAAGATGAGGCTGTATATTTACTCAATCAAAATTACAACAAAGAATTGCACCAAATTATAGGGGAAACTACTAACTTTACTACAACTTCAGTTTGTGAGCCTTGCAAAATGTATATCCGCATACATCAGTCGTCGGCCACAACAGCATGTAAAAAAAATATATATAGGATATAGTGAACTGAACAAATATTCAGTATTATCTAATATTGAAAAAGGTGCATTGTGATTTTGCAGGTTTTTATGCCAGATGCCACTCCTGTCTCTCCTGTGATGAGTAAGCAATGTGGGTTTGGAGTCTTGCCATGAAGATTTGAACAGACAGCCCTCTGATTGATGGATGAAGCCACTGCTCAACCATCGCCCTAAGGTCAAATAAAATAGTGAAAATGATATTAAAAAAAAAAAAAAAAGTAAAAAAGAATGGGGAAACGAAATTGTATTGGATAAACCTTGCCTTCTTACAAGTTGCATAAATCTACAACAAAACAGAATATTTATAACTCAGCATAGAATACAACTTGTGCTCAACAGGAAACTATAAAGATACGCTGAGAAACAACCAAAGCCTCAGAGGGACAAAACTCAAACTTTAAATTTCCCCTGAGTTTAGCTGGCGTCACAAGTTAAACTAAACGTGCACTGAACTTTACAACATTGCAAAACATCCAGTGACAAATGAGAAATCATCATGACATTTGTACATCATTTAAGTTTAGTCTGAGAAATATTCACTCACGAGAAGCCAGAAGTGCGTTTTTGGAGATTTTTTTTGAAGTACACTGAGATGGTCCATATTTATTTAGAACCGCACAGCTCTGTCCCAAAAGAGGTGACATTTTTCAGTCCTGAGTGTGTGCAAGGACTTTCTCACAAAATGCTATTTGACAGACTATTCCTAAGTCGTGAGGCAGAGTAGTGTAGCAAAACCACAAAAACATAATCTCCAGAAAGCTGCAGGTGATGGAACAAACTAAGACTATTTTCAATTACAAATGGAAAAACAAAAACTAATGGGAAATAAAGTTACTCAATCATACATAAGTAATGCCTTGGAAAATATGTACTGATAGTCATCAACATTCATCATCAACATTCTCCTGGATTGTGATGCTAACTGTGGGCACTACCCTGTCTGAAGCTCTGTTAGCCATTAATCTGCTATTTAACCTAAATCTGACCTTAAAGAACTGATTTAGCTGGAATTACAAGTAAGCTAATTTGTGCCGTTAAGCAAGTCTCTCACACTTAAAATTACAGCCACAAGCTAGCTAGCACAAGCAACAGTTTTTAAGTTAGTCACTCTCACCATTTTTGTTAAAAATCAAACATCTAAACAGGACCATGAATGCTTATATTGATCACAGGCTCCTGAAAATGTGCTGTTTCAATACATTTAACGTTTTTTCTTGTGAGGCAGAGTAGTGTAGAAAAACCACAATAACAATCTCCACAAGAAAGCTGCAGATGTATCTAGGCCTGTCACAACAACACAATAACAATATAGACGATAAATGATAATATTTAAACTAATTTATGCCACTGACACAATAACCCAAGAGCTGTTTAAAATCACAAAAACTATTCTAAATTTACAATATTGCAAAAATCATGAGCTGGAATAAATAAATAGCAGAATGAAGCAAATTAGTACTTAATGTGCTTCATTCACATTAGTACTTAAACTTAAACTGTATTAGTACTTAAACTGTATTGACAAAAGTATTCACTCACCCATCCAAATAATGGAAATCAGGTGTTCCAATCACTTCCATGGCCACAGATGTATAAAATCAAGCACCTAGGCCTGCAGACTGTTTCTACAAACATTTGTGAAAGAATGGGTCGCTCTCAGGAACTCAGTGAATTCCAGTGTGGTACTGTGATAGGATGCCTCCTGTGCAACAAGTCCAGTCCTCAGCGGGTGTTGAAGCACATAGTGCGCAGAGGTCGCCAACTTTCTGCAGAGTCACTCACTAAAGACCTCCAAACTTCATGTGGCCTTCAGGTTAGCTCAAGAACAGTGTGTAGAGAACTTAATGGAATGGGTTTCCATGGACGAGCAGCTGCATCCAGGCCATACATCACCAAGTGCAATGCAAAGCATTGGATGCAGTGGTGTAAAGCACGGCGCCATTGGACTCTAGAGCAGTGGAGACTCGTTCTCTGGAGTGATGAATCGCGCTTCTCCATCTGGCAATCTGATGGATGAGTCTGGGTTTGGCAGTTGCCAGGAGAACAGTACTTGTCTGACTGCATTGTGCCAAGTGTAAAGTTTGGTGGAGGGGGGATTATGGTGTGGGGTTGTTTTTCAGGAGCTGGGCTTGGCCCCTTAGTTCCAGTGAAAGGAACTCTGAATGCTTCAGCATACCAAGAGATTTTGGACAACTCCATGCTCCCAACTTTGTGAGAAAAGTCTGGAGATGGCCCCTTCCTCTTCCAACATGACACCACCAGTGCACAAAGCAAGTCCATAAAGACATGGATGAGAGAGTTTAGAGTGGATGAACTTGACTGGCCTGCACAGAGTCCTGATTTCAACCCCGATAGAACACCTTAGGGATGAATTTGAGCGGAGACTGAGAGCCAGGCCTTCTCGTACAACATCAGTATGTGACCTCACAAATGTGCTTCTGGAAGAGTCAGAAATTCCCATAAACACACTCCTAAACCTTGTGGACAGCCTTCCCAGAAGAGTTGAAGCTGTTATAGCTGCAAAGGGTGGACCGATGTCATATTAAACCCTATGGATTAAGAATGGGATGTCACTGAAGTTCATATGCGAGTCAAGGCAGGTGAGCCAATACATTTCGCAATATAGTATAGTTTGCATCTGTAATGAGCCATACAAGTTTTAAGTCAACCTTTTACAACTTAACAAATTTCTAGTGGAGGGTCTGCCAACTGATGTCTCCATGGAAATGTTACTGCTTTGTCTAGAATGTTCCACAGTATAGATTCAGCCTCACAGTCATGAGGGAAACAAGCAGGTTACAGCACTACATTACATTAAAATTCAGATCTGTAGAGAGTCGTCCCTATTCACAGAAGGAATTATTGTATTTTTGAGCAATAAAAACAGAAATGTACACACAATAAATATTGAGTCAAAAAATATACTGTTCCAGGCTGCTTATATTGAAGTTAATATAGTATTTATCATGACGGGCCTACTTGTATGTACTGATTTATGGCAGACTCTAGACTTGCTTGGCCTTTGGCTTTTCTATCACCAGAAAAAGTACAATCCAATACTTGGAGCACTTTGTCATGGGATGTCATGTCCTGAGTTTCTAAATGCCAAACATGGCACACTGACAAATTTTCTCAGACAGGTTGTGATCACATGACATTTTAAACTGCTTTAGTTTATAATTGAGCTGGAAGAAAGTGTTGTATGGTAGAATTTGCAATTGCAACGTCCTCTATTACACAACACTACAGTGAGCTTTAAGCCATGTTAAGAATGTTGTTACCTTATCAAAAACATACTTAGGGTGGTTTCATTCACACATTTTTGAGTAATCCTTTATTATTACCTTGTCTACATCTCCAAAGCTTATAATGCTCTCTTCCACCTTGTGATGTCATTAAGTGGTACTTTTAGTTCAGTAGAGATAGGCAACTCCAGGGCTGAATTGATCCAAATGATTCTAGTGAAGGTTTATGGAGCACTTCCTGTATTATCACATGACATCACAAGGTGGAACCGTGTTTTGTGTTTGAGAGAAGAAGTCAGCCAAAATATGCAGGATTTGTGTGTTGTGTGAATGAAACAAAACACAACTCCAGGTTGTTTTTGATGAGGAAAAAAGAATGATAAAGACCTTTTAAACTAGTTTAGAATTGAGCTGGAGGGCGGGTTGGTTTTCTAAAAAATAAAATTAGCATTTAATCAAAATGCACATGATTTAGTCCATTTGACTGTTTATTCATGTGGTAAATTTGTATACCAAACACAACAAAAAAAAAAAAACATGAAACAAAAACAGGCACAAAGTTCAATGTCTTGTCAGCAGAAATGTCCATCCATCTGCAATGAAACCAATCGTGTCCAAAAAATGATTTGTTCGGGGTTTGTACTTGATTATAGTCATTTAGAATGAAAATAGGTGTCATTACTCAAACACAAATGCATGATTTTGTCAGTTCAAAGGACTTTGATAACACAAGTTTGAGGACATGATCTCTAACAAATATACCATGGTCAGTGGGAATTCTAAGGCTGTGCATTATTTTTGTAGAACCGCACAGGTAGTTTCAGCCACAGTTAATCCAACCATCCACTGCAATACATCACTACACTGTGAGCATCACCATAGCAACGGATAAACAAATACTAGACAGCTAAAAGGCTGTCAGATTTATGTAATTCTTACATATTCTGGTTCTTTCCACAACAGTGAATCTTCCATAGAGTTATATAGGACCCTGCCCTCTATTTGAATACATATATATGACATAATCAAGTTCTGTGTATGGAACCTATATGTAACGGGTATTGATTAATAATGATGAAACTGAAATTATTTTGAAGTATCCCAAATGATAATAAGAATATATTTTAGTAATCCAACTGAAATGCGTTAAAAATTATGTCTTTAAATGATGTTTGTTAATTTTTTTTTAATAACAGATATTTTTATGAGATTTTCTTTTTATTATACACTATATATCCAATATTCAAATTTTGCATATCTCCAGAACATCATTCATGACTGACAGCCCATTCAGCTCAAATTCAGAGTTCAAAGATGGACCAGTTTATGTTGGTGAAGGTCACTGAGGTCCTATTGAGTTCCAGCTCAAACGCTCTCAAATCCACATCTCAAATCCACATTCACACATACACATACTCCCAGTGCAGTAAGGATGGAGAGGTGCGACTTGGACTTTCGTCTTTTTTATTCCCCGGAGCAAAAAGCTTGAGTCTGGGCTGAGGTGATAAGTGGCCTGGATCAGCAGATGCTCTACGGACTTCCACATATTTACTGTATCTCAGAAAACTGTGCATTCGTCCAAGTAATGACATACATTCCTATACTCGCTCATACATAAATGCATATCTGTGATGTTTAATGCATGCACAACCAAGTCCGTCTATAGTGGGGTACTTTAACACACATGTACGCTCCCTTCAAACTGAGTATTATAAACTGTCAGGTCATTGCATGTCCCCATAGAGAGGTCATTGCTTTGCCTGGAATGTCCCACAGTATGGCGTTTAATTTCTCTATATCCATGGAGACAAGCAGGTCAGGTACGAGGAAAAGTTAGAATTCAGATCTGTGGAGAAGCAAGCCCGATCACAATAAAAATCAGTTTGTTTTTTTTTTTTTAGCAATTTAAGTTCCTCTGACAGGTTAGACTACTCATTTTACTAAAACACAGTAAAGATCATTCTATTTAAGATTTTTGCAAAAACATTCACACTCGTTTAGCCAATTTGAAATCAGATTTTTTTTTGTGCCGAACTTTCGGACAGAATTCTCCATAGTGTAATGCCATCAGTGTGTTTAGAACACTTCACTTTCTATTATTTTTAACACATTTTGCAACTTTTCTTCGCAAATTGCTTCTTGATTTGTGTAAAACTATACTTTATATTTACAGGAGTTATAATCTCCCCAAAAAGTCTAGATTATATAATCATAAAAATCTGTCATACGCACTTAACAATAACAATAAAATTTTATATTTTCAAATTTTTGTGTGTTACTTTTGTTCATTTCTAATTAGCTTGCATTTGTCTTTCCTTCAATAGTATTTTATTAACTATTATTCAGAATAAGTTTCTTGAAGTTAAAATTTCATAACTGTCATATGTTTCGGTGTTGTTTCTGTTTAGAACTTTGGACTTTTATGTTGTATTTTTGTTTTTGTTTATGAGTGGATGGGGATACATAGTCAAGCCTGAATGCGCTTGAAGATTGTGGTTTGCAGATATTGGATTTGCACAGTGTAAACCACATACCCTTGGTGCATCTTAGTTATTTTTTGAAAAGCATAACTAGTTTTCTTTGACAAGTGGTTTTTACCATGAAAGTGAAAAATTTTGTGGTCTTTTCACCGCATCTCTCTACAGCTCCAGCTGTGCTGAGTGTGCAACTTGACATCTAATCAGCATTCTATCCACGCCTAAGAGCTAAGAACATACAGACAGACAAGCCCTGTGCTAAACTGGTATCATCTTTGCAGAAAACGGTTCCAACGAAGTTTAGTTTTGTAGCTGAATACGGGTCGATGAGATGCATGTTCTGCTTGGAGCTGTCTCAAGGCGACTGCACACATCACAACTGCACTGGTAGAGAGAAAACATGCTCTAGTACTATGTGTGTTTGTGTATATGTGAAAGAGTGTGAGTGTGCGCGTTTGTGTCTGTGTGTGCATGTGTATGTGTCTCTGTGCGTGTGTATGTGTGTCTCTGTATATGTGTGTGCGCATGTGTGTATACGAGTGTCTGTGTGTGCGTATGCGTGTGTGTGTGGTCCACTCTGCCACCCCAGAGGTTGCTACAGAAAAGAATTTGCACTTGATTTGACTTTATTTAATTTGAAAAACTATTACCATCCTCTGACAGTGTTTGGAGTTCTAACTGGGAAATTGCTGTTTGAATGGTTTGTTAAGTGAGTGATTTTAATTATTTATAAGATTGCTTTATTCACCTGAGAAATAATGAGGAACCAAACACACCAAGTCACAGAATGTTAAGTATTTTTTTGGAGTTAACCAAATCCAAATCCTCTAAGTAGCCACCCTTTGCTTTGTCGAAAAATATTTTGAATTATTTCACTTTTTTTTTTTTTACTAAATATTTTCATATATCTTGCTTCATATATCTGATGTATTTTGTGTGTATCTAAAAGAAATATGTAAGAAAAAAGAAAAAAATAATTAAAGGAGTATCCAAACTTTTGACTGCTAGTGTATATTACTGAAATAATCCACAGCAGAGCTTTTCTTGTCATAAAATTCCCTTAATGAAATCAGATTTATCATGTGAAATTGATTTGAAATTGTATGGCCATTTTAGTGACTGTGACATAGAGTTCAAAGATATAGACAAAATACTGCCTATTATAACCTGAGTGGATTAAATATGCTTCTAATTATAAACTAATGTAAGTGGCTACATCTTACATAAAGCTAGCTAAAGGTGCATTACGGAACTTTCTTGGTGATGCCACAGAAAATAATTTGCACTTGATTTGAGTTTATTTAATTTGAAAAACTATTAGCATCCTCTGACTGTGTTTGGACTTCTAACTGGGAAATTGATGTTTAAACGGTTGATTAAGGGAGTGATTTTAATTATTTATAACACTGTTTCATTCACCTGAAAAACAAAGAAGAACCAAAGGCACACAATCACAGAATTTCAAGGTTTTTTTTTGTAGTTAAGAATGTATGTTTTGACGTTATATGTATGGATGGATGGAAGGTTGCTTTTCTTCCTCAAATCTTGTCCCATGATTGTTAATTTGTAGTGTCTTTTAATTCTGTATTCACCAGTTGTTGTCTGGGCTTGCCTTTAATTTGTCTGAGTAGCTTAACTGGCTTAAAACATCACAAATGTCTAATGCCCTAAATCAATGGAAAACATTTCGATTTGATGTTGTAGAGAATTTGTTCAACACGAAACAGCAGACAACTTATCTGGTTTCCTATTTAGTGAAGATGTGGGTGTAAACTCGAGGAAAGAAAATGGTTTTCCTATAGCGAACTCAAACCTCCTTTAAATTCAAGGAAGAAAATGGCCTACCTTTAAATCACATCTTATTAAAGGTCGTAGAGGTGCACATTGTTCTTAATAACAATTACATTTAGTTTTCATATCCCTCAATCAATCATAGTTCAGTCTTCATAATTGGAGAAACATCTTTGATAAGGGTCCTGGGGTCTTATACTGTATAATTTATACAGCGTCAGTATGTATAAATTATACATACTGATGCTGTATAAATGTGCGAACCTGTCCAAAAACCTGTGTGTTCAGGGATGAAAAAGGCAAAAGACAATCTTTGCTCAGAGTATCGATGCACTGATACAATACTGGTATTGGATATCGGCGCCAATATTGAAAAGTTTGATGGATTGGCTATCAGTATCGATTCCTATCGATATCCCATTTTGTTCTATACATTGGTATAATGATATACAAGCAAACTGTCCAAAACACCCCGGAATAGTTTTCAAAGCTGTTATGTAATATTTTAAATGATACATAATAGTTACAAAACACATTTGGATGATTTTTTACCATACGCAGTTTGTGTTTAAAGGAAACAAATTATGTTTACAGTCTCAGCAATAGTATCAGTTGATATCGAGTATCGGCAGATACTCAAAACTAAAGTATCGACATCTGTATCGAAACAGAAGATGCTGGATCGGTGCATCCCTCGCTCAGAGAGACGAGAAGTGAGTGAGTTTGTGTTATGTCCTTGCATATACCGAGATGACTACCCATGAAACCTTTGTTACGAGTCAATTTAGCGCTGCATTGGAGAGTAGTCTTGCTAATTAATAAAAGCCCACACAGAAAGCGGACTAAACGCCAGCAAAGCTATGTATTGTATCTAAACAGCTTGTGTAGTGTTGTGTGACTGAAATTAGCTGTGCTGTGTGTGTGTATTGTATCTCACCAGTTTCTTCCTCTTGTCCTGCTCCGTCGGCGGCTCCTCATCATCGCTCAGCTTGGGCTCCTCCAAGTGGCTCATCAGCATGCAGCTGCCAGCAAAACATCATTCAGTCCCATATTAAGCGCACATTAAAGTGCACAGTTGGAGGACGATTTCATAAAAAGGCGGAGAACACACACAGATATAAAGACTTAACCCTCTGGCACTCCACTACACTGTTCAAATGAACTCATCGACATGCACCACAATCTTTGGGAATATATACTTTGTGTCCTTGTCATCGACTTATTGCAAGAAATTAATATGGTTTTCAGTAGGACTGTGTTCACCGGAAAGGTAGGGCACAAAAATACATGACTTTTAAATGGTGAAAATACTAATTAGAAGAATATTATGTGTACTAGAGCAGTCATATTTTGGCTGCGACCCCAGAAGTGAAATTCAGTGGCATAAAACACCACCTGTTGTTTGAAACAGAGAAATAATCCACAGCAGAGCTTTTCTTGTAATAAAATTTAATTCATGGTACTGCAGTTACTGAGCTGAAATCATCCAAATGATTCAATTGAAGGTTTATGGAGATTAAAAACACAATGGAGCATTTCCTGTATTACCATGTGACATCACAAGGAGCGAATGCACATGTTTAATAACAAACAATGACACTACATTTCAGTGTCATTGTTTGTTATTCAGTTACTAGTAAAAGGCCTGCCCTGCCAAAATGCATCAAGTTAAGCATTGGAGGGACAGAGGCAATAGAGAGAACGATGCGATGACAAAAAATTCAAATGAAAAGACTACAATTTTGCCTGAGATCTACTGTGATGGTATTAGCCTCTGCTGTCACATTCGATAATAAGACAGAGGATCTAACTCATAAATATTTAGGCTGGATATGAAGCACAGCAGGGGGGGAATAACAATCGCACACGTTAGCAGCTGCCTGGGCCTGTCAGATCAGGTCCCCATGACAGGGCCCTTTAAAGCAGACGACAAGGATCTGTGGAGAGTGACGGATCTTCAGGAGAGGAGCAGCTCAACCTGGAGGGACAGGGGTGTAAAGAGGACAACACAGCCCCCTCCTCCCCTGCTGTGAGTTATACCTGAGATTTAAAGCCACAGAGCCAAGGTTAAGGTACAATTTAATGTCCCTGTAGGGAAATTTGTCCTCTGCATCTGACCCATCCTTCAATGCCAGTGGGGCAGCCTGTCAGGAGCAGTGCCACAGTGCCATGCCCAGGGATCCATCTTCAGATCTTGAGCTTGGCTTGGTCAGGACTACATTAGCTGGAGGATTTTAGCGAAGGTGCATGTTTTGACTTCATTAAAAGATCTACTTCATAAAGATTTCATATTATGTTAATTACACTTTTGGAGCCTTTAACCTCCTTATGATGTGAAACGAATCTCAAAAACACATGAATTACTTAGTTGTTTCTTTCATGTATGTTTAAATAAACCCTCTTTCTGATTTAAAAATCTTTAGTTTGTGAAATGCTCCAAGTTATTTGATGTGATAAACCATGAAATGTCAATACCCAGGAGATCCTATGCCTGTCTAAATTACAATAGAAGAAAAACACTACGCCTCTTCAACAGAGATATATTTTATGTCTTATAAGTGCAATGCAAGAGTTGAATTATTGTTTGTAGAAATCGGCCGACTGGCATTTTTTCATGGTCGAAGTCTATACCGATTGTTTAGAATCCAGAGAAATCGATGGCTGATGACCTCTTTTAGGTATTTTTTCCCAAATTATCAAATTCTAATTTATTACAAACTCATCCACAACCTTCTTTTACTACAAACTGTGTAGAGTCCAGAGTATTCACATTTTTGCAGTACCCCCTTTAGACATAAGTGTGCAAACAAAGCTTTATACATACATGTTTCATACATATTTAGGGTGCTTTTTGGGTCAAACTAAATATCGGCCTCTGCTGGAGATATAAGGCCGATAGCTGATACACCAAAAAGGACAAATATCGGCCCATATATCGGTCTATCTCTACCTAACTATAGTGACCAACATGGACTACAGGCTGGACAGTTACTTTATTTCTGACTTAATGACCATTTGGATGCTACGAGGTCATTTTAGGGTGTCTGGAAAAGTACAAAAGCTAAAAAGAGTAAAAAATAAGGTCAACTTTGAAATGAAATGTCTCCAGGCTAATTATGTTAATGAATTTAAGTATCATCTTCAGTCTAACCCTTTTTGGTTCACAATAAAAAAGCAAGATAAATTATGATAATCTACCATTAACTGTAATACGAATTTAATTCTCTGTTCCAATCAAATAACAATTTTAACACATCAATGTAATTATAATGTATTATGTAAAAGTTATGTTAGTAATAAAGAGTTTTGGCTCTCAAGCTAATTATCCAATCAGAAACTATAATGAACTTCGCACTTTGGGTTGCCAGATCCTACTAAAACTAGTTTGTAATAGAGTGAAAAGGGCTCTCAGTATAAAGTCTACTGTGTTTATGACAGCTATATTCTAGGTACAGCAGTGAATTCGTGTTGCAATTTTAAACCAGTACTAGGAGGGTATATTACAGCTATTACCTCTAACTCAATCTTACTATAAAATGTGTGCATCTTCTATGAGTTTTTCCTTGTTATAATAAAATATTTTAATGTGTGAGCTACTGCGTCAAAATGATTTCCCTCGCAGATCAATAAAGTTTGTCTAAGTCTAAAAGTCTAAGTAATCTGAGTTCTTACTCTTTATAGGTCCCCGTGTCTGGGTCCTCTGTCATGACGTCGTGCAGCGCCTCCACTGTGATGTTGATGATGCCACAGAACTTGTCCTGCACCACTCTGGAACACAAACACATAAAAGGGAACGAGTCAGTGGTGAACAGTACTAAGACCTTATACTCCAGGAAAAGTACAGTTATATGGTTAAAAATGCACCCAATTACAAGTACAAGTTGTGTTGCCAAATTTGTACTTAATAGTGTAGCTTTTCCGTTGGAGGGTTGGCCATCTGATTGTCTTCATCGGGATGCTTCACCATTTACCTGGAATGTTCCACAGTATGGATTTAAACTTGTATATCTCAATGGAGACAAGTGATGCCGCCAGGCCATGTTACGGGTGAGATCTGTGGAGAATGGATCTCGCTGATGTTTTTCATGGTATTTATGAGCAATAAAAACATTTGTAATTGAATAAATGTATGATAGATAAGTTTAATGCCATACTGTGGAATACTCTGGACAAAGCAATAAAATCTCCATGGAGACAAGCAGATGATGGACCACCCAAATTAAATGTTCCACAGTGCACCTTTAAGTAAAAGTATATAGAATATAGTATATCTTTTTCTTTTACAATTTAGTAGTACTTTATATTTTAGTCTTTTGTACTGAATTTACATAATTAAGTTGTTTTAAACCTGCTCTGATTAGTTCTGGCCAAGTAGAGCTGGTGAAAGAATTTGACCTTTCCTAAATGAGACCACATGGTAAAATAAAATAGTATTTTGTAACGTAAAATAGTATTTTGTGTGGAATTTTTTGAAATGTCAATGGGGTATTTAATTCTGTATTTTCATGCCTATTCTTTCCAAAATTAAGTTTGATTTGTTTGTATCATGAAAAGTCAAATCAAATCTACCAAAAAAGTAGAGCTATGCAAAAAATCCAATAACTCTTGAATTTATAAACAGTTGTGTTCCCCCTTTGCAAATGTGCCCAGTGAGCTGTGCAGCTGCTGGACCAGATGAGCACGTGCCTCAGGAAAGCATTGGTTTGTGTTGGACAAACCTGGAGCAGTCACTTTGATAAAGTGCCTGTCAAATGAAACACATGGCTGTCCAAAGCAAAAAGCTCTAAGTGCCATTCATCACCAGAACCAACACAAGTCCACCATGTTCCACTCGCAGAATTCTCACCAGCAATATTTCCTCCTCAGCTCGTGACATTTTTACGACTGCTCGGAATTGCACAAGAAATCAGGTTATCAATTCATAGCATATTGTCACTGGAATCATCGTAAAACTTAAATGCATAGGGGACATAAGGGGAGATACTACTAATTTTTGTCAATATTGTGAAGCCCTAAGCGTAAACAAATAAAGAAAAGGCATGGTAAAAAGCAAACTACAATAGCTCAAATAGATGGCACCTTTAATTTAATGTATGTAGCTTTTACTGTTAGGGAAAAAAAAGTCACAACTGAACCTAGGTTTCCAGTGCCTAAACCTGCAGATAGAGGACAGATACAAGTTTTTTTCAGGATATGGACAGGCCATAGCTCATGTGAAAGCTCTAAACCTGCAGAATTCACTGACCTGCAGAGCACAAGCACTGATTAAAGACCCATATTATGCTATTTAATTATTTAGGTTATAATGTAGTTTCCTCTTCACAAACCTGGTTGTGTTTTTGTTTCATTTACACATGTTTAACACACAATTCTTGCAGATTTAGTTCTCTAAAAATGGAAAGCACTCTTTTCCACCTTGTAATGCCATGTGGTAATACCAGAAGTGCTCCACTGTGTTTCTGCATTCCATACACCTTTACTAGAATCATTTGGATCATTTCAGCTCTGAAAATGCCAATCTCTACAGAACTACATGGCATCCACTACATGACATCACAAGGTGGAACAGAGCATTTTGAGCTTTGGAGATGACATGTGCGAATGAAACAAAAAAAACCCCTCCAGGTTTGTTTTTCATGAGGCAACAGCATTACATTATATCATGGCTTAAACCTCACAAGAGTCAGTTTTTCATAATATAAAACCTTTAATGACTGGCTGCAGGTGCTAGAGTGGAGATAGTAAGAATTCTGATCAGAGAGAGGCATTTTAGGTGTAAAAAACTGGATTTCATTGGAACTGGTAATCCAAATGAGAGACTTATGTACAATGTTTTTGTAATAAATCAGCATTCCAATTGTTTTCAGTAAAGCCATATTGATTTCAACGTGTTTATCTTGTATCTGGAGAAATTTAACACAAAAAGGCGGCTTCAACTTTGTAGTACATGGGAGGGGTCAGTAATAATATTGCTGAGGGACATTTGAAATTTGTAGCACACAGACAGTTTTAAAGGCCCTGTACTTTACTTTTATTCCTTCTAGTTCAGGAAAATGCCATTTTGTCATAAAGTGTATTGTAAAAGCAGATATTTGAAGGGATAAATTAGACACATAACAAAAGTGGCATTTTAACACAGATTTTTTTTGTCAGACAAGAAAAACGCCAAGGACACTCACTTTAGTCCAAAGAGACACATTGCTGGATGAGAACCACATGGAAATAACTGCCTGTAACTATCCCGGTTCATTGTTTCTCTGTCCTGGTTCGACCTTGGGGAGGAAAAGGAGACTAAGGGCAGGGCTAAAAGTTTATACTGAAACAGGTGCTTCAATAATTGGGTACAGGTCCTTTAATTTGGGGATTATTGCTTTGTTTTTGAGACTATACTCCATCATCATGCATTAAGGTAGTCCTGACCAAACCGAGCAACAAGATCACAAAGATAGGTCCCCTGCTCCTGACAGGTTGCCCCAGTAGCATTGAAAAATGGGTCAAATACAGAAGACTAATTTCCCTATGGGGACAATAAAGTGTACTTTACCATACTTCATGCACTGAATCTGAAATAATATATTAAAAGGCCCATATTATGCTATTTTCTGATCTATGTTATGTTTCCTCATCACAAATATACCTGGAGTTGTGTTTTGTTTCATTCACACATGTTTAACGCACAAACCCTGCAAATTTAGGCTGAGTTCTTTTGCCAATCTCTACTGAACAAAATGTAAAAGGTAGCCGTTAACTTGAAAACTACCACTTCATGACATCACAGGGTGTAACAGAGCATTTTGAGCTTTTGAGATGTAGATAGACTAATAATGCAGGGTTACTCAAACACGTGTGAATTAAACAAAATGCAACTCTGGGTATGTTTTTGATAAGGTAACACTACTGTATTATAACATGGCTTAAAGAGCACAATAATATTTTTAACATGTATATTTGTATATAGGACCTTTAAAAATATATAAAAACTGTTTCACCATTATTAACTGCGCCAGTTTCTGTATAATTTTGATAAACCTGAGTGATTTCAGAAACCTCAACCACCAACCTGAAAAACCTCAAATTGCAAGTGATGAAATCGGACACAATCCATTAATGAAATGCGGTTTTGTATTTTATTCATTGTTTTGAAAAACCTTGGGAGACCTTGAGATAGTCTTTAGAGACCGACAGCGCTCACTGATAAATTATTTGAGTCACCATTTGAAAGAGCACTGTAGAGTGGCTTTCCCCTTGTCAATGGGAATAGAAAGCAGTGAATACAAAGCCAATGTGTTATAAAAACGTGTGTGTGTGTGTGTGTGTAACTGGGAGCACTGACGCATCAAAGGCTGGCTGTCAGATCAAGTCCTCGCCTAGGCTGACCCCCGGCAATGTTACGCAAAGTTCAGTGAGCATGAAGTTGCGAATAATGACAAAAAAAAGGAAAAATAATAAATCAGTACTTGACAGACACTCACATGGCAAACTTTCGCTGGGAACCTTTGCAGAGAAAAGGAGATTTGACCACAGGGATCAGCGGACAGACCTCCTCTCACAGATTTTATTGCACCCTCAGGAGGGTCAGTTTTTCAAGTTCAATTCTAATTTTATTTTTGTCACTTTTAATCATTTTTCATCGTTGTCAGGTTCATAATGACAGATGACTTCTTCTCAGATCAATTCAAAAATAAACTTCAGAAAGTCATGAGGAGCAGAGTGGAGGTTTGAATCTGCTGCTGAGCTACAAGAACACAAGATCTGGAGCAAGAATAAAGGCAATGTGCCACTTTTTGTCTCATCAATTTTAGGCTGGTTTAACTTAATTCATTTTGTTGTTTTGTAATCTTTTGTATGTTTTTCCAGAGCTATGTATAAGCTATATATCCAGAGTATGTATAAGCTTGTTCAATAGTTGCAGTTTTGTGAGCTTTAAGTTACCTCATCAATTACCCTACCTGTAATTGTGTTTTGTTTCATTTACACATGTTTGAGTAACTCTTTATTATCAGTCTGTCTCCATCTCCAAAGCTGAAAATGCCCTGTTCCACCTTGTGATGTCATGAAGCGGTGGAGATGGGCAATTCCAGGGCTGAAATCATCCAAATGATTCTAACGAAGGTGTATGGAGTTTAAAAACACAGTGGAGCAGTTCCTGTATTATAATATGACATCACAAAGTAGACGTAGTGTTTTCTGTTTGAGAGAAGAACTCTCTAAATATACAGAATTTGTGTGTTGTTCCAGGTATGTTTATGATGAGGGAACATCATTATAACAACGATCAGAAAATTGCCTAATATTGTTGTAATCATTTTCAAAGATTGAGTTTGTATTTATAAGCTTGTTCAGTAGCTGCTATTTTAATATTGCCTCAGTGGTATACTAAAACAGAATGATGTTTTTCCCCTTCTAAATCATATCATATTCATATTGGCATGGCCTTAGTTTCATAACATAATTTAAATTCTTTGTATGTACTAAAAAGGTGTTTATTTAGCTTAACTTGATTTTTTTTAATTTGTTTGTTTTCATATATTTGAGCAAAAGAGAATCAAGAAGTGCACAGTTCTCTAGGTCTCTGAAAGTTGTGCAAAGTGCTTAGAAACTCATTGAGGTGAATAAATAGGATGATCGGAATGTATAAGGTAAGTGAGGAATAACTTTGGACCACTGCAAACCCTTTAAAAATAACTTCTTTTTTTTCACATTTTTAAGACAGTGAAAATCAGGTACAGTCCCTGACAAAAGTCTTGTCGCTTATCCATTTTGTAGAAACAAAAGCTTATAACCTGACTTTAAATTAATCGATTGGTTTTAGAAATGTCTCATATGAAAGCTAAAACCCTCCCAAATTATGCTCAATATACTAAAATAAATTTGCTTCACTGAAGAAAGATTGATCATTTAATGAACACAGAAAGGTCAGATTTTGGCAAGACAAAAGTCTTGTCGCCTTGTCATATGATGCACCCAATCCTAGATTACAGCCTCACCTGTGATCAGTTACTGATCAATCAGTTAGTGGGTGTGTATAAAAAGAACCCCAGCACACCAGACCTTCACATCAACTGCAACTTGACCTCTGACAACATGCCTAAGATCCACCCTGAGACCAAAGCGTTAATTATCAAGAGGCTGAAGACCAGATCCACTGCTGAGGTGGCTGACACCTTCAATGTGTCTCAGTGTCAAGTACAAAGAATAAGAAAAAAATCTGAAAAGACTGGAGATGTTTTTGACAAGCCCAGGTCCGGCAGACCCCGCAAGACAACTGCTCGGGAGGACCGTTTGTTGATTCGAAAATCCAAGGCCAGCCCCTTTTCCACTGCAGCAGAGCTCCACCAGGCCTGGTCACCTCAAGTCCCTGTGTCAACCAGAACAGTTTGTAGAATTCTGTCTCGAAATGGCCTCCATGGTCGAATCAGTGCACAGAAACCAGCACTAAACAAAAGGCAATTAAAAAACCATGTGGCATTTGCCAAGGCCCACAGCCTGCTAAAAGGATGGACACTGGAAAAGTGGCAGAAGGTGGATTTCTCAGATGAATCCTCAGTTGAATTACATCACAGCCGCAGCAAATATTGCAGGAGACCTACTGGAGCCCACATGGATCCAAGATTCACCCAGAAAACAGTTAAGTTTGGTGGCGGAAAAATCATGGTCTGGGGTTACATCCAGTATGGGGGTGTGCGAGACATTTGCAGGGTGGAAGGCAATATCAATAGCCTAAAATATCAAGAAGTATTAGCTACCTCTTACATTCCCAACCATAAAAGGGGTCAAATTTTGCAGCAGGATGGTGCTCCATCGCATACTTCTATCTCTACATCAAAGTTCCTCAAGGCGAAGAAGATCAAGGTGCTCCAGGACTGGCCAGCCCAGTCACCAGACATGAACATCATTGAGCATGTCTGGGGTAGAATGAAAGAGGAAGCATGGAAGGCAAAACCAAAGAATCTTGATGAACTCTGGGAGGCATGTAAGACTGCTTTCTTTGCTATTCCTGATGACTTCATCAACAAATTGTATGAATCATTGTCGAACCGCATGGATGCAGTCCTTCAAGCTCATGGAAGCCATACAAGATATTAAATATGGATCTCACAGCACCACTACTTAATTCACTGACGTTATGCAACATATTTTTGTATTTGAAGTAAATTATTTGTTCAATTTTCTGTAGGCGACAAGACTTTTGTCTTGCCAAAATCTGACCTTTCTGTGTTCATTAAATGATCAATCTTTCTTCAGTGAAGCAAATTTATTTTAGTATATTGAGCATAATTTGGGAGGGTTTTAGCTTTCATATGAGCCATTTCTAAAACCAATCGATTAATTTAAAGTCAGGTTATAAGCTTTTGTTTCTACAAAATGGATAAGCGACAAGACTTTTGTCAGGGACTGTACAGCTCCTTCAAAAGACTAGGTTTGCGAAGCGTTACATTTTCCAGGTAAAGTAACAAAAATAGTGTGTCTTCTTATGAACAAAACGTGCTAATCTTGCAGAGTAGTACTGTATACCTCAAAAACCTCAATAGCACGTGAATCTTGTATTAGTTCAAATGTCATTATTCTTATATTAATCCTTCTTGTGTGTTTAAAATGTGCACTCAAAATCAAAAATAGATAGCCAATCTAATTCACTTCATTTTGTTTATCCCAATAGGGTGAGTCTGAGGCACTGTATTGCTTGTCAGAAACAGAATTAGATGGTAAACGCGTTCAGTCCTACTCAGTGGTGACGCATAACAAAGCAAAAATAGTACTGTAATTAAAGGTGCATTGCATTATGTAACTTTTCTGATAGAGGTTCTGCCATCTGCTTGTCTCTATGGAGATGTTATTTCTTTGCTTTGAATGATTATATCGCTATTTAATACCTTTAAAAAACAATCCACACTGTGCACGTTCTAGCCTCTCCACAGATCTGACCTGTAACGTGCACCACCTGCTTTTCTCCATGTAGGTATGTTTAAAATCTTATTGTGCAACATTCCAGGTAAAGCAATAATATCCCCATGAAGAAAACAGGTGACGTACCCTCCACCAAAAAAGTTACACAGTGCACCTTTAAGTATAAATTTTAGGTATTAATATTTGACTTAAGTAGATTTTAAAGTGGATATTTTTTACTTTTACTTCACTACATTTAAGAGCAGGTGTCTGTACTTTCTACTACATTTTTGAACAGGACTGAAAAGTAAAAGCATTTAATATTGTCTGAAAACTGTTGAAAAAAACTGTCAAAAAAACTGAGCGGTTTATTTTTAACACATAGTTAACAACAACAAATAGTTTGAAAAATTTACAAATAAAAAAACAAAAAAAAAACCACTTTCAGTACATGTTTAAACGGCTACTTTAATACTTTTACACACAACTTTTGTGGTGGAGGTTCCGCTACCTGCTTGTCTCCATGGAGATGTTATTGCTTCGTCTAGAATGTTCCACACTATAGATTAAACCTATCTATCACAAGGGACACAAGAAAATTACAGCACAAATTACAGAAACACTACAATTCAGATCTGTGGAAAGTCACCCCTATTCACAGAAGAAATTACTATATTTTTGAGCAATAGAAACACCCGTAATGAACAGATTAAATTCAAGTCAAACCATGGAACATTCCAGGAAAAGTCCATGGAGACAAGCAGGTAGCGGACCGTCCACCAGAAAAGTTACGTAATGCACCTTTAAGTGGATTTTTCATGTGATACTTTTTTTTTTTCTTCAATATCTGCCCTTTTACTCAAGTAACAAACATTGAGTACTTCTTCCACCACTGGCCCTACTTAGAAAAAGTTATATGGCAAGTCAGGCATGTTAATCATATGCTTGACGTTTTCTATGGGGGTATAAGAAGGGGCCAACTGCTTTTCAAGGTTGTCCATAGGAGCCCTTGTGATATAGTATACATTATAGCTCAATAAGTACAACAGTTCTGACTTTCATATCGACTTTTCACAATTTTCTTTAACTACCTCTTTGGCTGGACCACATTTCACCTGTAATAAGCTGGAAGTGCAAACACATCAGTGAGCACCTCTGACCCCAATTTCCTCATGATAGTCTCAAAATTGGCAGCCATGGCAACAGCGGCGTGCAGGCATCAGATTAAAGAAGGGCCTTTATCGTTTTTTTGTTTTTGTTTTTTTTAAATGTCTGTCAATTCTGATTCTACCATGCACAACTCCTCTCTGGTGATTCCTTTTTATTGGTGTGAGTTTGCCATAATTGCTCACAGTGGAGGGAAGTAAATAAGATGCAAGAAACAACAGCTAAGTAAAAAAAAGATTGTTACGTATAATGAACCTTAAGGGTGATATGGGGGAGTGGTTGCAGGTTCGATTTCCTTTGGGTGCTACGGTTTCCCCCTTTAACCCAAAGCATGCATCATAGGTGAAATCCTCCAGCTAGATTGGCCTGACCAGCTCAAGATTTGGAGAAGGGTCGCCCCAAAGATGGGCAGATGCAGAGAAAAAAAACTTAATTCCTTTATTTACTAGTCTAAACTAAACTAAAAGCTCCCAAAATGACTACAAATCTTTATGTATCTGACCAAAACTGCACTCACAAGACTAGAAACACAGAGGAGTCCATGCAAAAGCAACTATTTATGCAGAAATAAGTACTAGGAATATATTTACTTTATGTATTCATATAATCTCAGCTATAATGGTGAACTATAATGTGAAGCCTGTCTAGTTCAATCAAGAGCTTTCTTTGTGTGATTCCAGTGCAGCAAACTTCTGTTGTCAGTCTAATTAAGAGAGACGTTCCAAGATAGTGCATTTGCAAAAGGAGATGCAGTTTGAATAGAAACAACATCAGAGTTAACAGTAGAGGTGGTAGATAGCAGAGGTCCTAGGGCTGTGTATTGGCTTTCCTTCAGAGTTCTGGTAGAGTTAAAAAAGTAAGGTGTCAGCGATGAGCCCAAATAAGCTGATGGGAGATTGCGATGACTCAGGCAGACTTAATACCCCTGTAGAGCTGCATGCTAAACTTAAGGTGAGCTGTTTGATTCATGGAGTAACTTTTGAGACAAAGTTCACTTTTAATCCACACAAGAGGCAAGTCATTGACAAAAGGACTGGTACAATACCGTCTGTGGATTCAATAAGTTGTACTTGACAATATATGGAAGGGGCAAGATCTTCTCTCTTCTGATTTAAAGGTGCATTTTGTAACTTTTAGGTTGGGGGTCCCTCTGCTTTTTTTGTATGGATATTCTCTGCTCTGTTTAATGCCACAATATGGCATTAAACAGCTCTACCTTACATTTATTCAATTATAGGTGGTGCGGTTTTACAGCTCAACCTATAAAAACAGGCATTCTGACTGAATGGAGTTGTCGCTCCACAGATCTGACCTGTAACTTGATCTTGTTTGGTCTCCATGATGATGGAAAGGTTTAATACCATACTGTGAAACATTCCAGACAAAGTAATCACATCTCCACTGAGAAAAGCACTGGACGAACCCTCCACCATAAAAGTTACACAATGCACCTTTAAGTCATTCTAATCAAGTAACATTTTGAGCCCCATCTTAGCAGTAGTGCAAGTATTAAAGAGGGGGCGTGTCCAGGTCAGGCTGTACTTCACTGCTGGAGGCTGGAGTGGGACGGTACAAGTGCATATATGGTAATGACATCTCAACCAATCTGTGACCGCTGTAGCATTCAAAAACACTGCCAGTGTGGCTAATGTCTGCAATTTTTGCCTCATTACCAAAGAGCGTGTGGGGAAAAAATATATATGGGTACAATAAAACAGCTCTGGAGCCCCATGATGCAAGTACGCACCAGTAGAGGTGCTAGGAATACAGAATTTTGGAATACACTGGAAGGGTGAGTGCATGACCTGCATTTGCCCCGCACAAGTGACTGATATGCAGCATGAGCGCACAGAGCAGGATGCACAGGTGTCTGTACAGAGCAGTGCTCATGTGCACCTATACGTCTCTTGAGCTGCTGTACAAAGCTCTACTGCTGCCAAGAGAGGAGCTCATACGAGATGTGCGTCTGCTCCGCTCTGCTGTCACAGCCCTGAGCTGTCAATGAATGTGTGCACTGATCCCAGTCAGAGTCCTGCCGCTCCACCGCTCCGTGCAGTTTTCTATGGTTCTGCTGGTAGCCTACCTACTGGCAACTAACTTTATAAACTAACCAAAGCAGCACAATGGGAATAATTTGGTCATGAAATTATATGGCGCTGATGACAGAAAGGGTACGAGGATGCAAGGAAATCCGACATCGCACATTTAGAACTGCAGACAGGGTAAGAAAACACACTTTAGGACAGCGCTGTAAACGGCCTCATGTGAATGAGCAGCTTTTGTACCGATCCAGATCAAACTAAACTATAGAGCAGGGCAAAGCCGATTCAGGAAGCGGGCAAAGGGATGTGCTCTGCTGCGGGAGGGCATCTGGATGGCACACAAACATCCCGCATGGCAAATGAACATGTTATGAATGTTAATCATATTTCCAAATAAAAGTAGCCTTGAGCATGTTACAGCTTGTTTTTCAGTGGACTAGTTTGATATTTATTTTTTCGATTCTGGCAATTCACTGAATGCACCACACCACGCCCTCAGTCTGCTCCACTCCACCTGATATTCAGGCACGGCACACCTCTTGTTTAGAGCTCCACGCCCCACACTTGCGCTAGTGCAAGATCGGGGGCAAGGGCCCTTTATGATTAAATCCTCTTGTTGTTCACTGAATTTTGGTTTTTGTTCTTTGGCATCCACACCAAGTTTTACTAACCAAAACAAAAACCAACAAAAAATTACGTATTGAAAGCATAGTGCCTCATAGGTACATGCTGTCGAAAGTTAACGTCAAGAAATATTATCACTTATAAGGAATGATTGGTGCTTTATGTTTTCAATTACACTTTTTAATTATACCGGAATAGCTGATTGAGATGAAGAACCTAGTATGTAGACTGGACGAGGCATTGAGGGGTAGACCATGCTCTCTTCGCACCCAGAACTACAGCATTTTGTAATTGATTGGCACTTGGATTAACCTCACGGCCCCAGAGCTTTAAAAGCCCCTCATGAGCTGACAATCCTCCTCAAAGATACCAGATGTCTTAAGGTGATCCAATTCTAGAGATCAAAATCAGGTATAAACAGGCTATAAACTGCCCAGTCACTGAAAAGACACCAGCTCACTCACTCAATTGCTCTTATGAATCTTTATAATCTTATTTATTACGCAGAATTGACTCTTGTGAGCTTTAAGCCATGTTATAAAGTTGTTATCTTATCAGAAACACATCTGGAGTTGTGTTTTGTTTCATTTCACTCAAGTTTGAGTAACCTTTTATTATTGGTCTGTCTACGTCTCCAAAGCTCAAAATGCTCTGTTCCACCTTGTGATGTCACATAGTGGTAGTTTTCAAGTTAACTGCTACTTTCTTCACCTTTTGATCAGTAGAGATTGGCAATTGCAGGTCTGAAATTATCTAAATATTCTAGTGAAGGTATATGGAGTTGAAAAACAGAGTGGAGCACTTCCTGTATGACAACATGACATCACAAGCTGGAACAGAGGGTTTTCTGTGTGAGAAAAGAACTCATCATAAATATGCAGGGTGTGAGTGTTAAACGCATGTGAATGAAACAAAACATAACTCCAGGTATGTTTTTGACGTGAAAACAACATTCTAACATAGATCAGAAAACTGTATAATATGAGCCCTTTAAATAATAAATAAATGACTAAAACAAGTACCTAAAATTCATGGTCCTCTGCAAACAAGACACAAAGCTTCTATCTCCATGGCGATTAAAAAAATAAACTGATTTGTCATGCAGAGCTGAACAAGCCAAGGCTGTCATTTTCAATCTCTGATGCCTGAACGCATTTGGGGGCGTAACAAAGCATTTCACGGCTGTCCACGAGATAATTACCAGATCTGTGTATCAAACCTCTGAGCATACAATCTCGATAAAGACAACCGTCACTATACAGTATGATCGGCCATCACAGGGAAAGTTAAGATTCACTTGAACAGCACGGGTTTTGAACTAGTTTAGAAGAAGTTTCACTCAAATTCAGTCAAGTGCGTTTTTGCATGTTTGTATGAAAAATATTTTGTTTCCTTTTGGCGTGCACATACATAATTCCCTTCTTATTTAATTTATTTATACTTAAAGGTCCTATACAACACAAAACTGTGAGCTTTAAGCCATGTTAGAATGTTGTTACCTCCTCAAAATGTGTGTTTTGTTTCATTCTTACATGAGTAATCCTGGTTTATTAATCAGTTTAAATCTCTATTTCACCTTGTGATGTCATTTAGTGATAGTTTGCAAATTAACAGCTCCTTTAGTTCAGAGATTGGCAATTCCAAGGTTGAAATCATCCAAATGATTCTAGTAAAACACAGTGGAGCACTTCCTGTATTACCACGTGACATCACAAGGTGGAACAGAGTGTTTTCAGTTTGAGAGAAGAATTCAGCCTAAATATGCAGGGTTTATGTGTTAAACGTGTGAATGAAACAAAACACAACTCCAGGTCTGTTTTTGATGAGGAAACAACATTAAAACAGAGCTCAAACAATAGTGTAATATGGGCCCTTTAAAAAACAAGTGCTGTGCTATGGAGCTCAACAGCATGACGTAAAACTAACCAGCTATTTACCAACTAATATCTATAACGTGGTTGTTTTCAGCCCAAAAAATACTTTCAAAACCTAAAATTTAGTATGTAAAAAGTTTCAACAACAGGTTTTAAATAAAGCTGAAGATCTATGGGGAAAATGAATGAGAAAGGAATGGGAAATTTACTTCCAGAGCCAAGTGGTGGGCGGACACTGTTGAGCTCCATATTTGTCACAAGAGCAAAATGTACCCCGAACAAGCAAACAAACAAATAAAACAGGCTTAAAGTAGCTCTGCAGGATTTGCTTCCCTGTAGTTGAGCAGAATTAGCTTTGCCTCAGTACAGATATTTTGTAAAAGGATCAAACTGAGACTGCTATACTCACCGGCATTAGCGTGATGGAAAAACTCTTTCCTCTGGCCTCTGAAAGTTGTGAAAAGAGCTTCTAACTTTTGTGGTGAATTATTAGGACGCTAGGAATAAATTATAAAGGTGCTCTGCAAACTGTTGCTGCTGTTTAAACCACTCGACTATCTGGTTCAAATCTGTTTTGATACTTCATGAATTCCTTATACGGTGTGTTCAAATAGGCCTTCCATTTTCATGTTTTGAGGTGTTTTTTTTTCCACTGCTTGACGAAAACAACTTCAGTGAAATTAAAAACTTGTGGCAGTTGGAAGCCCGTCTTTAGTACCAATCTAGTAAAAATCACAGACAGCTCTGTTCCACACGCTGAAGCCTGAAAGGACCAACAGTGGAGGAATGAATAATTCAACAGTTTTGTCAGATTTGACTTGTTACTTTCCTCTTGGTGACGACTCTTTTCAGTCATGCAGACAAGTGCGATCTCTCCAGTGCTCAGCCTTTCTGCATAACAGTGTACATAAGTGAGTGATGGGGGTCTCACCCGTTGTCAGAAGGCAGAAGGGAGAGCAGAGCCAGTGAGGACAGCTTCCTGCGCTCAGGCTGAGTGATGCTGTCCATGCGGTCCACCCACATCTCGATCAGACTGGCCAGTAACTGCTCCATCTGAGACAAAACACAAGCTGGGTAATACTTCGTATACTCAGTAATAGACCTGCCACGATAACTCATTTTAGACTTAGACTTAGACAAACTTTATTGATCCATAAGGGAAATTATTTGGACACACTAGCTCACTCATCACAATATAATAAAAAAATAAATGGTACAGCAAAAAAGATAGGAAGAGACAGGTGTCGAATAAGACATAATTATATAAATAAATGTATATATACACGTCCAAATAAAATGGAAAAATAACATCATAAAATCAAATATAAAATCACAGCTAGATACAAGAGACAATAAAGGCAGTACAAATGCTGACTGACAGGGCATAAGGTTATCAATTTTTAATGCGATATATTGCTAAAGTAAATATAGACCATAAACAATAATACTGAAACCAAACCATAAAGCAGAATTATCCTCAAAAACTATTCTTATTTAGCCATATACACATACAGCCATAGAGGCAGTGGGGAACCAGTGGCACAAACCGTTGTTGTGTCTCTAGGCAAGGCACTTCACTCACATTGCCTAATATGTATGTGGTGTGTGCATGAGTGTTGTAGTGGTGGTACATAGTCACTGTAAAGAGCTTTGGGTGTCTTGAAAGGCACTATATAAATGCAATGATTAAATAATAATTAAAATGTACATTATTGTTAAAAAAAGATGAGCTGCAATAAATAAACCGCGGAATGATATAACTTTCGTAATTAGTATTGATAATGAGTCATAGAAGTTTCTAATTCAACAGTGCTCCTTTGGGCATGATTTAGTTTCTCATTTTTGTGGTCTGTCCTTTGAAAATACCAGATTATGTTTATTATTTAAGATTTTGTTCTTCCAATTTACATTCATTTAAAATTGAAAATCGAATGTTATGACTTGACTAGTAGTTTCCCCAAATACTTTTTGTTATTAATCTCATGAGCCACTACGTAGCACTTCTTCTTGTGTAATATTATTATGAAGTAACGTTACTGACACTGAAAACAAAACTTTATACCTGGGATGTGACAAATTGACCTTCACTGACCTTCACTGCAAGAATAGGGCCTGTGCACTTACAGTAACACAATCACAATTTAATTTCTAAGTTTAATATTGAAAACTCCAACAAAAGGCCAAACTAATTCTGCCCTAGGTCAGACAAAAACAGACATTCATCGTGATGGAGCCCTGGACTCAAAAATTTACAATGATCAGTTCTTTGGTTCATTACTTTTAGCCTTGTTCTGTGTAATTCATTTTAATAGGCACTTTGGGGTTATGGTTTCCGGGGGGTATAAAGACATTGTGGTAGTGCTGAATAGGCACAAGAGGGCGCATGCAGATTCACCTCTTGGCTGCTCTCGGAGGCCATCTGTGTGAGGAACGAGGAGAAGAAACTGGAATTTTGTAACAGCACGCGCCCGATAATAGCCAGGTAAGTAGCCATCACCACAGGGTATCTCTGCAACACAAAGATACACAGCTGTAAAACCACACAACAAATGCATTTTTTATTACTTTAGTTTAAACAATGTAAGATTATGACAATTTGAGCCAGCTATTTATAATACAAAGTAATGCATTTACCAAGTACGGTTTGGTAGTGCAATATATCACTGTATCTGTAATGGATGCCATGGGAGGGAACTATGCATAGTAAGTACGCTTAAGTACGCTTACATTTGTATAACTTGAAAGTTTCCTAAATTTATGTTTTCTTCCCATGATCTCTTCATGTCAATGGAATGAAACTGGACATTCTTAAAGGTGCATTGTGTAACTTTTGTGGTAGAGGGTCCATCACCTGCTTGTTTCTATAGATATGCCGCTTCTCTGCCTGGAATGTTTCACAGTATGACATTAAACAGCTCTACCTTACATTTATTCGATTACAGATTGTTCTATAGCTCAAAAATACCTAGAAATACCCTTTAATAATGTATAGATGGAATGGTGTGACAATATGACCTTTTCCCAAACATGGCCGATCAATATGAGCCACCACTGTGCATAGAATATTATGTGACAGAAAGGACAAATCCAAGTGTATAAGTATATAAAGCGCCTATGACAAGTTGGACTACTAATTTGACTAAAACACACGCAAGATCATTATATTTAAGATTTTCCCCAAAAACGATATACTGTTTTTTTAACAGTTTGAAATAATGTTTTAAGTATCAGGAAAAATGTGTTTGTTGTGTAAATTGTGTGTAAACTAGCATGATGTCATCAATATGCATCTCTCTAAAATAAAACTCTCTACTACCTGCCTCTTAATTGGTGTAAAACTATCATTTATGTTTACAACAGGTATTATCCCACCAACTTAAAGGTGCACTGTGTAACTTTTCTGGTAGAGGGTGCGACCACCTGTTAGTCTTCATGGAGATTTTGTTGCTTTGTCTCCTGGTATGGCATTAAACGTATCCATCTTGCACTTACTCAATAACATGGGTTTTTACTGATTTAAAAACTTGCATTTTTATTGTGAGTGGGCTCGCCTCTCCACAGATCTGACATGTAACTTGATCCTATGGCGTCACCTGATGTCTCTGTAGAGATAAATAAGTGTAATGTCATACTGTGGAACATTCCAGGCACCATCTCCATAGAGAGAAGCTGCTGACGGACCCTCTACTGGAAAAGTTACACAGTGCGCCTTTAAGTAGAAATTAGGGAACTGTCAAAACCTATAATAATGTATAATAAATCTGCTTGCACATGCTTGAAGTCCTCACAACACCTCGAGTCAAGATACGACAGCTTATGCCTGCCACATTTCAGGTTTTTTTTTTTTTTTTTTAAGTTGAGTTCAGGGGAAGAAAAGCAAAACTCACCTCTCCATCCAGAATGCCTCTGAAGACAGCTGGTAGCAACGGGTGGAACATGTGGGGTGCCAGCGCTGGGCTAACCTTTAAAGCTATTTCTACCACCTGCAGAGAGAGAGAGACAGTGAAAAGGGTGCGCTTTAAGAAGAGGACAAATGAAAAGCGCTAGCATCAAGTATTAGAAGGGCACATGAGGGGAAAGCAGAGGAGGAGCCCAAAACTAAGCAGGCTCACTGAGGGACCTGGGTCAAACAGTATAAAGGTACTGGGTATAAAGACACAGAGCAGTGAAAGAAGAGAGGAGACAGTCCCCTCAAGAAATAGTAAAACAATGGGGGAAAGAGGGGGTTTAATTGAGGGTCTGACCTACGGTGAGTCCTAGACAAGGTTAATCCTTTAAGTTTATGCTGCATTTTCAATGAATCCTGACAGGTATTATGACGAGTTAAAAGAAGAAAAGCTGACCTCAGATTTTCTGTGAAGTCATAAAACAAATGTTTGACTTGGGAGGGAGATTAGTCCTCTGCATTTGATGAGAGATCCACCAATATAAGTTTTTTTTTTTCTTTTTTTATGGCTAATACGGTGTTTGAAATCAAGAGCAGTCAATATTTTGGGGTGATATGTAGGACTGTTGATAACGTTACACAAAATACACTAAAAGTCAAAAGTTTGGACACGCTTTTTATCTATTTTTCTTCTTTTATTTGATTATTTACATTGTAGATTCTCTCTGAAGGCATCAAAACTATGAATGAACACGTATGGAATGTAGGAAAAAAAAAATCTACTCAAAAAACTTTTATATTTAAAAAAAATAATAATAAAAATAGTCCCCTTTTGCTTTGAAGCTCATTGAGAGAAGGCCAATGGTTTGCAATGGTTTGGTTACAGTATATAAAAAAAAGTTGACTTATTCCACTTTTTTTCTTTACTACATAATTCCTTATTCCTTGCTTCATGTATTTTTTTGTTTTATATATATATAATATGTAGAAAGTAGTAAACAAAAAGAGGAAAAAACACTGAATGAGAAGGTATGTCCAAACTTTTTACTCAGTGTATGTGATTTGAAATGATTACAAACTCAATACAAGTGTCTATACATTGCACTGATTTAAGGAAAAATAAACACTATGGCAATGATATTTTTGACATCACTTCAAATTTGTTAATAGGATTAAACATTTATCTGTGGTTTCACTAAACCCCTTTGGTTATAATATTATTAGAACTGTTTGTATCCAGTGCTATTAAGTTAATGACTGAAGAAAAAAAGGCTTCTAAATCTAAAAGAGGAGAGCGTAGTCACAGTTTGTACAGTTCGCAAAAGAGCACTAAGGTGTTCAAATAAAACTTTATCAGACTATCCCTGGTCAGGAGTGCCTAGCTAGAGGATAACGGTTGGGATCGAACTTGAAAAACTTTATGTAACTGGCCAGAAGTGCCAAATGTCCATAGAGGTGCACTGACAGAAACACTATTAAAAAGTAAAGTAACTGCAGCTAAATAACTAAGGAGCAACCGCATGCTGAGTCACTACTGGTAAATACATTTATCACATTATTGATACTTTACAATGCACGCTAGGCTGGGGGTGTTCTACATGCATTTTCTATGGAGCAATGTTCAGCAGTTACCATGGTGACACAATGCACACGTTAGCAAACACTATCAAAACGTCTTTAAATTATCTGAATTTGATTTAAAAAAAAATATTCAAACAACAAATTCAAGCAAGCATTCATGGTCCTGTTTAAATGTTTGATTTTCAACAAATAGGTGACTGTTGGCTCATGCTTGCTAGCTCGTGACTGTAATTTTATGTGTGAGAGACTTGTTTCAACGCACAAATCAGCTTGTCGTTCCAACTAAATAATATCCTTCCGGTCAGATGGTGTTAAAACAAGGCTCAGATTAAAGTCTAACTTGAGTAAGAGCTTAGGACAGAGCAGTGCCAACAGTTAGCAGGGAATGTTGATGACATCAACTGCCATCAATAGAGTAAGAATACTTTTGACTTCAGTAGGGCTGCACAATAATTGCAATTTGAGCAAAGGCTGCAATTGTATATTGTATTATATGTATATATATATATAAGTATATTGTATCTGTATAAGAGAATATCCTCCTCAAAGAACAAAAACATCCTGTCCTTTAATAGAGAAATCTTGTTCGACTTCTACAAACATGTTTAGAAAAGCACAGGATTTTTGAGGATTAGTTCAGAGCGTCATTTCATATTTCAGACTTCTCTCAAATGTCAGCGCTTCTAGAGTTGTTTACTATGTGCACTTTGAAAAGAATCATACTTTTAAAACATTCTTCCCCAAAATCGTGCAGCCCTAATGCTTAATGCCGACACAACCCCAGGGTTTACTGATACTTTGCAGCTCATGACATCAAGATTCCCTGGGGTGTGACACTAACTGTAGGCACTGCTTTGTCTGCGGCTTGTTAAACTTTAATCTAAGCTTTATTTTAACACAATCTGACCATAAAGAGCTGAACTGATTTGTGCTGTTAAACAAGTCCCTCTCAAATAACATTACAGTCATAAACTAGCATTAGCCAATAGTTTTAGTTATTCTCACCTTTTTGTTAAAAATCAAACACCTAAACAGGACTATGAGCGCTCGTATTGATCAGACTCCTGAAACTGTTGTTTAAATCCATTTAGTATTTTTTCTTAAGATTTCAGATTATCTTAAAACTTTTTTGACATTGTTTTCTAATATATTCATTGTGAAACACATTCCACCACAGAGATACATGTAGAACATCCCCAGCGTGATGTCAATGCAAAATATCAATGCTACATCACGATTTCTCATGATAAAAATTCAGATTTCCAATGGCCTGTGTTCTTTGTGTAACCATATGGTGTCCTTAGGTGTGTGACAGTCCTCGGTGCTAACCATACTTATCAAGGCTTTCTCATGCACACATCCTCTCAGGGCATTACTATAGGAGTCTGCATGTTCTCCTCATGCATTTTTGAGTGCACCCAAAGTACAATAGGCTAATCCTGAGGCTACATAGGGTTTGAAAACAAGATCAAGGCTCCACAGCTGCAGCAGGGTCCCACCTCTTCTGTGGCCTGCTCTGTGGGAGCACAGCGGTCTCTCACTACAGGAAACTCCAGCAACAATGAATGGAATCAAGAAGCAGAAGACATTTACTACAACTGACCTGCCTGGTCACAACAAAATCTATATTTTGAGAAGGAGTTGCAATTTGGTGGTGAAAGTGAAAATGGTCTATAAGAGATAAGCAACTGGAAAAAAACAAATTAATACATACATAGAAAGAAGAATGTATGTGTGTATGTGTGTGTGTGTGTGTGTGTGTGTGTGTGTGTGTGTGTGTGTGTGTGTGTGTGTGTGAGTGCGCCCATATAATGGAGGGTGGGAGGGGCTAAGGGGAGTGGGTAAGAATGCATATGCTTAGGTGTTTGGCTGAATGTTGTTTTTAGAATAGGATTTGAACAATGTGACCCCAGGTAATATGATGTGTCTCATTTATTTGTGGTCAGTTTTTCTATATATATTGAATCTGTATTTTCAGAATTTCCACCAGCCTGCTCAGGGACTACAGGTGTAAATTAGCATTCATGCTATAATAATTGTCTGACTACCTGTCAGGCAGGCCTCAGTATGTCCGACTGGGAAGCATCCTTTCTGATACTGTGGTCAGTAATGTAGGAGCCCCCCAGGGTACAGTCCTGTCTCTGTTCCTGTTCACTCTGTACACCTCTGATCTCCAGTACAGCTCCGGGTCCTGCCATCTGCAGAAGTTCTCTGATGACTCTGCTTTGGTAGGGTGTATCAGGGATGGACAGGAGCTGGAGTACAGGACACTGATTGCAAATTTTGTGGAGTGGTCCCAGGCAAACCATCTGCTCCTGAACGTTGACAAAACCAAGGAATTTGTGACTGACTTCAGGAGGAAGAGGACACCAGTGGAGCTTGTCACCATCCAGGGCCATGACGTAGAAATAGTGGACTGATACAAGTACCTTGGCGTCCATGTGAACAACAGGGTGGACTGGAGGAACAATTGTAATGCTGTCTACAAGAAAAGCATGAGCAGACTCTACTTCCGGAGAAAGCTCAGGTCTTTCAATGTGTGCAGCGAGTTACTGGAGATCTTCTACCAGTCTGTGGTGGCCACTTCGCTGTGGTCTGCTGGGGGAGCGGCACCAGCAAAAGGGACATTGGGCAGATTGACAAACTCATCCGTAAAGCGGGTCACCTGATCGGCTGTGAGCTGGAGACATTTTTCACAGTGAGGGACAGGAGGACACTGGACAAACTGCTCTCCATCATGGACACTCCTGCTCACCCACTGCACCAGACTATAGAGGGACAGAGGAGATAATACTCCCTACAACTGTACAACAACTCACCCACTGCACCAGACTATAGAGGGTCAGAGGAGCTCATTCTCCAACAGGCTCCTACAGCTCCGCTCAAACAGTGACATTCATTCATACCATACTCCATACAACTGTACAACAACTCACCTTAATGTCCGAGATAAGCCTGCGTTTCTGTCAGTCATATCATGTTTGCACCGTTTCTTACAACCTCTTGTATATAACTGTGATATACTGTATTTATATTATGATATTTGTTTTTTTACTTACTGTACATACATTTATATAATTTACGTCTTATTGATACCAATCTCTTGCTATTTTATTGCTACTTATTTAGAAGTTTATAACTTTTTTTTACTATTTTTTGTGTTATTGCAATATAATGTGATGTGTGAGCTAGTGTGTCCAAGTAATTTCTCTTGTGGATCAATAAAGTCTGTCTAAGTCTAAGTCTAACCTGGCAACAGCATATTTCCTATGACATTTGTCTTGGATAACATATTGTTGTGCACTGCCCCTGTATAAATCAAAAGCATACCGTAGCATACCATTTGCAGGACTGGACACAATTTGTAAGAGCCTCAGACTGGGAAGTGCTGAAGAATTGGTTTAGAATTTGTATTGTATCAAATCTTGTCAGTTTATTTTTCATGGTACCTGCCACTACAGGCCTGATTGTAGCTCTTGCTGTGTGAGTGTGGAATGAATTGTCTATTGTCTGTTGCCTTTTGTTGTTGTTCTAGGAAAAGTAATGGCTAATCTAATTTAAATTGTGCTAAACATGATCTAGTCATTGGTAACTTAAAGAACCCATATTACATATTCTGATCTATGTCATTTCTTCATTAAAAACATACCTAAAGTTGTGTTTTGTTTAATTCACACAAGTTTTAAACACAAACCCTGCATATTTCTTCTCTCAGACTGAAAACATTATTTTCTCTTTTCACCCTGTGATGTCATGTGGTAATACAGGAAGTATTCCACTGTGTTTTTAAACTCCATACACTTTCATTAGAATCATTTGGATAATTTCAGCCCTAGAACTGCCAATCTCTGCTAAACAAATGATAAAAAGTAGCTGTTATCTTGAAAACCACTGCTTCAAAGCATCACAAGATGGAACAGAGCATTTTAAGTTTGGGAGATGTACACAGACTAATAATGCCGGATTATTCAAACATGTGTGAACGAAACAAAAAACAACTCCAAGTATATTTCTGGTGAGGTAACAGCATTCTAACATGGCTTAAAAATCACAAGAGTCAGTTTTATGTAATATAGGACCTTCAAAATTTCCCTTTCTAATAATACATTCCTGTATTGTGCCCATTAAGATGACACCTCCATGGCTATATCAGATTTTAGAGACCAAAATGAAATATAAATAATTCAGAAAATAGTTTTGGAATGATCAATAGGTTGTTTACGTGACAAAAACACAATTTAAGGAGCTAACCGTTTAACATTTTGCTGGAAAGAGGTTCAAGATGTAATGGTGGAATTTACCGTTAACATTTTTTTTTCCACTAAGGTCTCCAAAACTTTAAGATACAAGTTTAATGTAGTGAGTTTGTGGACCCAATTCTCTAGACCAAAAAACAATTTGTGGATTTCAGCTCAGTTTTCATCTTGCCAGAAATTGCAACTCTCCCTTAGGCTGCGTTCTTAATTGTCTTGCTTCAGTCCTGGTTTGATCTTGGTTTCGTCCTGATGTAGAGTTGATTTGCTCCTTTTATAGTCCTGGTTCAGTCCTGGTTTAGTCCTGATGTAGAGTTGATTTGCTCCTTTTGTAGTCCTGGTTCAGTCCTGGTCCAGTCCTGGTCTAGTCCTGGTTCAGTCTTGGTTTAGTCTTGATGTAAAGTTGATTTGGTCCATTTCTAATCCTGGTTCAGTCCTGCTCTAGTCCCAGTCCAGTCCTGGCCCAGCCCTGCTCTAGTCCTGGCCCAGCCCTGGTTCAGTCCTGGTCCAGTCCTGGCCCAGTCCTGGTCCAGTCCTGGCCCAGCCCTGGTTCAGTCCTGGTCCAGTCCTGGCCCAGTCCTGGTCCAGTCCTGGTCCAGTCCTGGCCCAGTCCTGGTCCAGTCCTGGTCCAGTCCTGGTCCAGTCCTGGTTTCGTCCTGGTTTAGTCCTGATGTAAAGTTGATTTGGTCCATTTCTAGTCTTGGTTCAGTCCTGGTTAAATCCTGGTCCAGTCCTGGTCTGATCATCGTTTAGTCATACTTCAGTTCTGGATCGGTCCTGGTCTAGTCCTGATCTAGTCCTGGTTCAGTCCTGATGTAGAGTTGATTTGGTCAATTTCTAGTCCTGGTTCAGTCCTGGTGATTCAGTCCTGGTTAAATCCTGGTCCAGTCCTGGTCTGATCATCATTTAGTCATACTTCAGTTCTGGATCGGTCCTGGTCTAGTCCTGGTCTAGTCCTGGTTCAGTCCTGGTTTAGTCCTGATGTAGAGTTGATTTGGTCCATTTCTAGTCCTGGTTCAGTCCTGGTGATTCAGTCCTGGTTAAATCCTGGTCCAGTCCTGGTCTGATCATCATTTAGTCATACTTCAGTTCTGGTTCAGTTCTGGTTCAGTCCTGGTCTAGTCCTGGTCTAGTCCTGGTCCAGTCCTGGTTCAGTCCTGATGTAAAGTTGATTTGGTCCACTTCTAGTCCTGCTGGTTCAGTACTGGTTAAATCTTGGTCCAGTCCTGTTCCAGTCCTGGTTTGATCATGGTTTAGTCATACTTCAGTTCTGGTCTAGTCCCAGTCCAGTCCTGGCCCAGCCCTGCTCTATTCCTGGTCCAGTCCTGGGTTGGTCCTTTTCCAGTCCTAGTTCAGTCCTGTTCTAGTTCCCAGTTCGGCCCCAATTTTGATGTGGTACATAAACACGGCCATAGACTCAGATTGTCCCCTTCCCTCCATCTGCGATTTTAACACCATTTTGTAGATGGAAGCTATATTTCTGCGCGACCAAACAACGCAGTGAAGACAGCTTTTTGACATTACTGATCGCTCACATCACAGTATTCTCAGAGTGCCAATATGCTCCGGTGCACGCAGTACTTTGGCTGTTGTGATTGGTAGGCTTATTGTCTGCTGGCTCTGCTTCCTCTGTATAAAGGATTATGAGCAGCAGCTGTGAAGTAATGCCACCGAGCATTACCCAACATAAGCTCAATGTATAATGGCGGGAACAATAATACTAGTGCAAATATCACAGAGCTCATTGTTAAGTTTGTTTGTTGTGTATTTCAAAGGGACAGATACTTCAAACATCGATTCACATGGTAATCTGCTGCAAGTATAAAAGTTACTACAGTTGCATGAACGTGAACCAGATGACCGACCGAGTCCAATTTAAAGAGCCCATATTACGTTATTTTCTGATCTATGTTATACCGTAATGTTGTTCCCTCATCAAAAACATACCCGGAGTTGTGTTTTGTTTTATTCACACATGGTTAACACACAAACTCTGCATACTTAGAGTTCTTCTCGCAAATAAAAAACATTCTGTTCCATTTTGTGATGTTATGTGGTAATACAGGGAGTGCTCCACTGTGTTTTTAAACTCCATTCACCTTCACTAGAATCATTCTGATGATTTCAGTCCTGGAATTGCCGATCTCTACTGAACAAAAGGATAACTGTAGCTGTTAACTTGAAAACTACCACTTCATGACAAGATGGAACAGAGCATTTTGAGCTTTGGAGATGTAAACAGACGAATAATAAAGGGTTACTCAAACATGTGTGAATGAAACAAAACACAACTCCGTGTATTTTTTCTTTCTTTCTTTCTCTCTCTTTTTTTTTTTTTAAAAAAGCTCACATGAGTAAATTTATCATATGGACAATATAGAAGATGTTGCTTATCTATGTCTACCGAATGTGTGGTTAAAATATACATTTCATAGCCATTTTTATTGGAAATTACAGCTGCATAGTATTAGTGAAAGTGCAAATTTACTAAACACACCTGAACATCTCATAACTCCCCATTCGTATCTATTCAGTTCTTGCGTGTAGACAGGGCCAAAAGTGGTCTGACCAATTTTCGGGCAAAGATGATGTAAATTCTTTAGCGTACTCCGAGTTCTCTGTGCAAGTAAACGTAGTGACTATTTATAGCCTAGGATAATTCGCAACACCAGTCCCTAGAAGGGCTTTTGACAGCTCAGATTTCACTAAAAACTATTGTGATTTGTTATATATTTACAGTGAGTTTGTCAAGAGAATCAACTAGTACAAAAAATGTTCCGCTTACACACATTTTTTCAGTATCACAGTTTCTCAACCACCCCTCTTCCTCCTACCCTTTACAAATTTACCAGGGAACATCTGTAAACAAGTGTGCCCTATAGTCAGCTGAATAAACAAATAAAATATTCACGCTACCAGTCACAGTTTTGAGAATGTGGTGCGGGGCCTATGGGTGCCAACTGACTGATGCTGCAGTCCTTTGCAATTTAAATTCCTGATTAAATTTACAGAGTTTTAGATTTGTTCTAAGGTGAATCCAGCTCCAAATTTTAACTCTGTGTTTGCCATAGAGCTGGTGTAGCAGAGTTTCAGGTTGGATAATGTAATTCTAAAAGGGCTATGATATTAAATAGATGGGGTCTGGTTAAAAAAAACTATGAATGTACAGATTTTTAAGTGGTATAAGATTATGCATCTACAATACATCTATTTCATCATTTTAGTATTTTCTTTTGTGATATCTCTTATGTAAAAAAGTCCTTTCAAAACATGAAATTGTCCCCTGGCCCTGCAGCCATCTTAAAGTTTCAATTTCTTAAAACAAAACACATTACAATTACTATTAAATGTCCTATATTATGCAGAATTGACTCTCGTGAGTTTTAAGCAATGTTAGAATGTTGTAACGTCACGAAAAACATATCCGGAGTCTTGTTTTGTTTGTTTGTTTGTTTGTTTATTATTAATCGGTCACATCTCCAAAGCTTAAAATGCTCCGTTCCACCTTATGATGTCATGCAGTGGTAGTTTTCAAGTTAACAGCTACTTTCTACCTTTAGTTTAGTAAAGACTGAATATTCTAGGGCTGCAATTATCCCATTAATATGCAGGGTTTGTGTGTTAAACATGTGTGAATGAAACAAAACACAACTCCAGGTATGTTTTTGATAAGGAAACAACACTATAACAAAGATAAAAAAAAAATGGGTCCTTTATATTTTATATTTTGTCTACTGAAATGGTCAATATGGTCCTATAAAAGCAATTTTTTTTAATTGTCTTTACTATACTGCTCTGTAAACACCATTACCGAATTCCATCACACAAACACATTTAGACAAAATGTACTTAAAATAATTTGCCAGTTAGCTCCCTGTTCTAGTCAAGCATTTTTATTTTATTTCCTTTATTACTGAAATGGTCATATTGATCCTAAAAGCACTTAATTTTCTGTAGCTGGAGGTTTCTGAATCATCGTCTTTACTACTGCTTTGTAAGCACCATCACCAAATTCCATCACACAAACACATTTAGACAAAATCTACTTAAAATGATTTGCCAGCTCTCCCGCAGCCAGTTGCAGCTAATTAATACAGCTTATCTGAGCTATTATGGAGTTAATTGCAGAGGGCTTTTGCAATTACTATTAACATTGTAAAATATAGTCCTTGAGGAGTGACTTCCCAAACACTGTATTTACCCAGTGGAATATAAAAGTGTCATGTGGGACAGTGATGAATGGAGAGAGAGAGGCTCATTTATTAGTCACAAGAACACCGAGGCGTTATGTAATACACTGTAGTACACTGTAGTACACAGAGTCTGCATCCTCAGCATTTTCACTCCTCAAGGCATTCACAGGCCATAAAATACTTTAAAAACAGGCAACAAGAAGTTTGAAGGAGAAATAACCGTTAAAACTAGTTGTGTTACAACTACTACAGCTACTAGTGCTGTTACTACTACTACTACTAGTGTTACTACTTCTGCTACTACTGCTGCTGCCACTGCCACTACTACTATCTAACTAACAATAACGTGGTCCTACCTTCAGGACTTGAACTTGTCCCTCATTTGTGATGTCCTTCAGTAAATCACAGAAAGATCGGCACAATGATTCGGCGTAGTTCTGCAAAGAGAAAAAAAAACATTAAAATTGAATGAATAATTTAAAGCAACTTTTCTGCCTCCTGTTCACCTCTACAAAGATGTTACTGCTTTGCCCTTAATGTCCCGCAGTATGGCTTTAATCATGATATATCTCCATGCAGACAAGCATCGGTAAGTTACATGGCCCATTCAAAGTAAAAGTGTTTTTCAAGGCATTTCGTTAGCATTAAGACACATGTAGTTAATGCCATACTGTGGAACATTCCAGACGGAACAATGAGACAAGCAGGTGATAGACAACCAACCAGAAAAGTTACTTAATGCACCTTTAAATAGTGTACTTTAATAAAATGTTCATCCCATATTGATCTTTCCGGTTACGCAATGAACATTTCAGCAAAGTCTATGCAGTAGAAAATATGAAAAAATAATGTGTCCTTTATAACACCATTACTGTCAATTTGATTCAAAACTGTAATAAGCCACGAGCGTCATATTAAGCCTCGTAGCACCATAATATTGTTACTGGCAACTTTTCATAAGGAGGAAGTGGGCTGAAGTTGGACTAGTAAAAAAAAAAACTGTTGAGAAGTTCAGTCTTGTTGAAGTGAATTTAAAAAGGCCATAAAGAAATGAGAATGTCTGGAGCTACATGAGAGATTACCGACACATTTTACTAGTCCCTACATTCTGTAAAATACAAAATGATGCAGACAGATGAACCAACCCACACATTTATAAACTTTAGATTGGAATATATGTAATAAATGCAGTTCAATTACAAACAAATGTAAATGGTAATTCATGTAAAAATAAAAGCTAACAAACAATATGCTTTGTTACTTAAAGAAGCTGTACCAGATTTTTACGGTCTTAAACACAGAACTGGTTCATTTTTAACAGTTTGCAGTGGTCCAAAGTTATTCCTCACTTATCTTTAAGTGCCTATAACATTTTATTATGGATCATTTTACTGAAACACAATTAAGATCGTTATATTTAAGATTTTTGCACATTCATGATTGGAAATCATCACACAAGGGATTTCCATAACTGTTACCTAGTAATATGACATCAGTATGTCTGAACTCTCTGCTTTCTGTAATTTTCCATTTTTTTCAACTTTTCATCACAAATTGCTTCTTGATTGGTGTAAAACCAACTAAATTAAGTCAAAATTAGAGAATCATAAAACTCTGTCATACGCAGTTGCATTTGGAGCATCCTAATTATTGACCACAATGAGTTTGTAACCATTTTCTCTACACTTAGAGACAAGAGTAGAGTTTTGCTGACTATAAAGCTAACAACAACTAGCATGCTAATATGCGTGCCCTGATTATCCAACAAAAAAACATTTTATAATTGGATTCGGACAGCGCGCAGTGGACTTATTTTTACCTCAAGAGCAGCTTATACAATATATCTGTACTGAATATTTTGCTCACATATGGGGAAAAAAGTACAGGGCCTTTAAGTAATTTATGTGTTGAAATCATTATAGCGAGTGGTATGGTAAGTGCATAGACATGCAGGAGCAGATCTTGGTTTTAATTGCATACCAAAATAAAAAATAAAAAAGAAAAACATGAAGTTACCTAGGTCAAAAAGGATTATTTTAAAATGCAGGAAATAAACTAGTACTACTGCTACTGCTGCTGCTGCTGCTGCTTCTTCAGGACTGTGAGGTGCAAACAGCTTTGGCAAAAACAGAATGAACACAACATGATGAAATGAGTTAGGATGGCCCCATTCCACTGGACTCACCTGGAGGAACTCTGTGGCAGACAGGTACAAGTACGCATTGACGATCTGAAAACAAGTGCGCAGATTCTCCGAGCTCAGTTCTGAAACACAACAACAGGGTTCACAGCGTGGCAAAAGGAGAAATTCAATTTGTCAACTGGACAGAGTTTATTTGGTCGAATACGTTTCGCAGCTCATCCAAGCTGCTTCTTCAGTTCTGGTCAGATGCTGGTGGACACTGCTTTATATCTATCTGAAGGGAGGAGCTTAATTACAATGAAAATTACTCTGAGACACACATATTTAAATACAGTTTCTGTTAGTTAGGTGTGTCTATAGAATATGTGTATAATGTTTTCTGGTGGAGGGTCCGTTAAATGCTTTTTATTGCTTTGTCTGAAATGTTTCAGTATGACATTAAACCTTTCTATTATCATGGAGACCAAACTAGGCCAAGTTACAAGTCAGATCTGTGGAGAGGCAACCCGCTCACAGTCACAATACCTGTTTTTCTAGGTATTTTTGAGCTATAACCACTTGTAACTTAATAAATCTAAGGTAGCTCTATTTAAAAGTGCACTGTGTTAACTTTTTTGGTGGAGGGTCCGCCATTTGTCTCCATGGTGATGTTATTGCGTTGCCTGGGATGTTCCACAGTATGGCATTAAACAAATATATGTTGTACTTATTCAATTACAGGTGTTTTTATTTCTCAAAACGACCACAAAAACATTATTAGAGTCAGCGGGCCCACTTTTCTATAGATCTGACCTGTAACGTGCCCTGGTGATGTGGCCTCCTTGTCTCCATGGAGATAGTTAAATTAAATACCATATTGTAGAAATAGCAATACATCTACAGGTAGCCAAAAAAGTTATGCGATGCGCCTTTAATGTCATACAGTGGAACATTCCAGGCAGAGCAATGACATTTCCATAGAAACAAGCAGGTGACGGAAAACCAAAAAGTTACATAGTGCATCTTTAAGCATCAAAGTAATAAATGAAAGAGACTGCAGGAGGAGAGCTGGAGGAGGACAGGCATTTGTTAAGTCTCTGCAGGTGGACAGCCTCATCTGACTCATGACAGATCACAGCAAAACTCATTTACACTTTGAGTCATTTGAGTGCATTGAGACTTTGCTATCTGTAAAAGTCTGTCAGATAAAAAAGCCAGATCTTCTGCTCTCCACAAATCATATTCTAAAGAAAGGATTATCAATAAGAATAATTTATCAACCTTATAGAGCTTTTCTGGGCACTCCAAGAATCTCAAACACATTCTAAAGATGCTTTTAAAGGTCCATCTGAAACTTTACCATGGTATTGAAGGGCCCGACTAAGACATTAGTCAAAGTTTCACTGATTTGCACCGATGTTTTGGACTATATGCGTAACTGGCTCCCTTCAGCCACAGACACATTTATACCAACTTCAGCTCTGGACAATATGAAAATGCCATGCCTCATTTTAAAGCCCAGAACCTCAGAAATACACAATTAAAATCCATACATTTTAAATAGTCGCTTGCTTGTTTCTATAGCTATGTCATTGCTCTTCCACAGTTCCACAATATGACATTAAACAGCTCTATTTTACATTTATTCAATTGCCGGTGGTTTTATAGCTGAAAAATATCTAAAAACAGGCATAGCGGGGTTGCCTCTCCACAGATCTGACCTCTAACTTGTCCTTGTTTGGTCTCCATGAAGGCAGAAAGGTTTAATGCCATACTGTGAAACATTCCAGGCAAAGCAATAATGTCTCCATAGAGAAAAGCATTTGACGGACCCTCCACTAGAAAAGTTACATAATGCATCTTTAACATTTGATCTCGGTGCTAAATACTGTGTTAGTGTTTTTGTGTCTGGGGCAAAGTTGAAGGGTTACAAGTGCACAGCAGTAGAATCCGTGTGACATAATTTATGTTTGATGCAAACAACATTTGGGATGAGCACCAGGCTCTTAATGTCCTCATTAATCATACAATAGTGCCAAAGCCTTCGGCCAGTATTACAACAGCGAATCGTGTGAAGACTCAAACCAGGCATCTACTACATCTTGTAAATGTACACACTAGAGCTGCGTTAGCAATCAAAATCACAATGTCGTGGTTACATTTAACAAATGGGAAAACTGCAATAATTTGCATACAATTTACTCCACAAAAAGCACCATCTCTTATTAAACCCTTATTAAATTGTAAACCCTCCTAAATCTGAGATTAAGACCTCCTCATACCCATTCTGAAAATCCCTCCTGGATTTGTTTAAAATGTGCTTTGTGAACAGAAATACCAATTCAATCAACCAGCAATTGCAATGCTTGTCACATAAAAATTCCTTTTTTGTAAACAAAAAAACAAAAACAAATAAAAACAATGTGTACCCTCATTAAAAATAGGATTAGGTGAAAAGTTCCTATTTTCAGAGCAACAATGAGAAACATAGTGAGTCACTGTTGATAAAGGAATTAACTGAATTATTAAACGTGTTGTTCCACCATGCGATCATTATCCTGTTTTAAATACGTTCCTTTGTTGAGAGCCTGACCCAGACTGTCAGAAGTCATGCTCGGGGCTTTCCACTGCACACTTGCAGATCTATGCATTATGTATAAGCTGCTTATAGCCAGCTCTTTTATATGGGATAAAATGGGAACAATGACTACAGGCTACTTAAGGGAACCGTCAAGAAAAGAACGACTTTTTTACAGTTCAGGTAAGATGAATGCCCTCCAGACGATGTTAACACAATTTACAGCCCTCTCTCTGAAGAAGTGAAAGTGCAGCGGAACAAATTTGATCATTGGCCTGTAAAGAGAAGTCGCGTAGCTTTAACTGCTAATTACATTTGGACAATTAAATCGAAAGAAAACAAGCCACAAAGTGCACCAAACTATTAATTTCACTGGGCCTGTAGGTCTTCAGTCATTTGGCCGATTGATAGTCAACAATAAAATGTGTTCCTAATTATTTGACAGACATTTATATTAACGATAGCAGGAGAAAGAATGCATTGAGTTTGGAAGGAGCTTTAGTGGAATGTGATAGCTCCCTATAAAGACACAGTTTAAAGCCACTTTACCAGATTTTTACAATTTTAAAAACATGAAAAACAGAACTAGTTCATTTGAAACGGTTTGCAATAATCCACAGTTATTCCTCATTTACCTTACACTGCAAAAAGTGAAATCTAGGTAAGATTTAATTTCTCAAATTAAGACAAAAATTGCTTGTTTTTGACCGATGAGTTTATTTTTCTTGAAATTAGATTGTCAGGCAAGATTATTTTACTCATTTCAAGGTAATACTTACTTAATTATCTTATTGGGTGAAATAGTGTGAACACTGAGTTTTAAATGCTAGTTTTAAGTGCGGTGAGGCTTAAAACAACATTTTTTTCATATTTCAAGATGATAGGTCTACAGCAAAGGACCTGAACTGCAGTTTCACAAGTATAATTTACTTATTTTTAGATAATGCAAAATCTTAAAACAAGATTAATGGGAAAATACAAGTATAAAATCAAAACAAAAACATTTAGATTCTGACAGAGCCCTTTATTTTGGAGTTCAGATTGCATTACATAAACTCATTAAAATTACAGTAATATTTTATGTACTGTTAAAGCATACAGATAAAGCAATGATGAAAGAAAGCTTTCAGAAGCAGGCCAGTTCCATTACATCTGTCAGGTTGTATTTAATAAGTACATATGTTTGACGTCCACTGTTTAGGATGTAATAAGGCATGTAATCCACTAACTTATCTGCCTCTGTTAACTCAGTGTCCTGTTCACTGTTTGGCACTTCAATCTGATAGGACATGTGGCATCTGTCAAAACAAACTGTCCGACACAGCTGATACTCAAAACAAATACAGGTGGAATTCACAAGAAATATGTTTTTGATCTGTCCAAACTGTGGGACATTCCAATCAAGCACTTTAGCCAAGATCAGAGACTTTTGGGCTCTATATTTGTTACCATTAATGACAACCCATTTCACTGACACAGCATGTTTTATTTCACAAAAGCCCAAGGAAAGTCTTAGTTTTTCTGCAAGACTTTGAGCGTTTCTTATCTCGAACACTGGTCCCAGTTCACGATCATTTGAGAAAACAGGATGCACTGAAGGATCAACATTTTGACAGCTTTCATATATCTGGTTTTGGTTAATCAAAGACTTGCAGATATTTTTAAAGTTTTGTTTGGTGGCCTTTTGCTTGAAGAAGACATGCTTTGACTCAAAACGCATGCACATGTGTCTAACCATTGGTCCTAGAGATTGAATCTGTGATGGTAAATGAATCATGTAATGTTGTTTAGGCGTAACATTGTGGTCAGGAAAGAGCGCTTTCCAATGTTTCAAATGGTTTTCAATCAGTATTTTTAATTTTGAGATGGTTGCAACTGAAATAACTGGGGCAAATGTAATCTGTACAATATCTATGAGCTCCAGCATCAGTTCACCATATTCGTTTACATCCAAGCTCGGCAAAATGAAAGGCAGAATCCGTAACAACACAAGCATTTGCCCTGATGACTGTTTCAGCTTGTTGTCATTAGACATTAATGTACTAATGGAGATGGGTGTAGGGCGATCTCTTACATCTAAAGGGGAGTAGGGAAAGCCAAGTATACCAGAATTAACACAATCCAAATCCACCTGTCCTGACTGAATAAGACAATTCAAAACACACTTTACTTCAAGTGGGGCTATGCCTTCCAGGATCACATGCATAATGTCCTGTGGTGTTTGTTGGATGATATCAAAGAGTGGAAACTCCACAAGCTTACTCCTTCGGTTAATTCCATAAGTTGTTTTTAAACTGTTGCGAAGTAAGTCTGTTTGAGCCTTTCCAATTTCCTGACATTGTTTCACATGCCTCTCCAGTGTTCTTTTTGTAAATGCATCCTCAGTGAATTGCGACTGCATGTCCTCAAAGGAGCACTCACAATGTCTGCACTTACTGAATGCAAAGCCAACACCCTCTTTAAAACCTGCCATCTCATGCTGTGCAAGGGTGTCTCCACAGAGAGAGACTACAGCACCATACAGAGTTTTCTTTCCATCAGGTGTCTGAATTTCAACACCACTGTGCAGCCTGTCCAAGTCCTCCTTGATTCTGCTTAAAATAGGGTCCACCCCACACTGTCGAAGATCTGCAGATTTTGCCATTGCAAGTAGTCTGATGGCAGCCAGTTTTGACCTGTATTTTGGGTTTATATTACCTAATGTGTAGTACACCATTAGCAGCTTGTTTTTTGAAGCACAGGACCCAAGGGGATTGCAAACCTCAATTTCATCAGTATACAGAATTATCTGTAGTGCATCTGGTTTGGTAGAGAATATGGGGTGGGCCTTAAAAAGATCACCATCAACAATGTCATAAACAAATCCTTCAACGCACTTTTTAGGACCCACTTCAAGCATTGACCAAATCCTGGGATGTGACAAAAACTGCTCCAGACTTTCAACTAGTGGCACATAATAAAAGTGTTTGCTCTTGATAGAATAGTCTGCACTTTTTTTTCTGAATACGATTTGAGCGACTGGAATTTCCTCTGCCTCCAAAGAATCAAACTGTTTCTTAATAACATTGTCCTGTCGATAAGTTGTTGCCACCTCAGCAAACGGATCAATAAACTGATCAAATACATTCATCACATTCTTCCCCAGTTCACTTAAGGAGGTCTTTCCAGAGTTGTTCTTTAGGACATCCTCCACCTGCTTTCTGAGGTGATCCACAAGAGAAGACTGGTACTGCTGTACTCCAGCAACAACAGTGTTCACAGATTTCTGGGGGGTGAAAAAGAATTTAAATTTAGTTGATAGTCAATATGACATGGTAAATATAATCAAAAGAATGCAATATACTGCAATTACCTGTGAAATGTTAGCATTGGCTCTGGTATTTATGACGAACAGTGTGGCATGGCGTCTGAGATTCTGGAGGGAGAAGGGCAAAAAATCCATTATTTAAAGCAGCCTCTGTTAAGTTAATATGAAATAAAATCAATTAAAATTGTAATTGTTGACTGCTGAGTAAGAAAAAAACAAACAAAATAAAAACATTATATTTTTGCCTAGCCTTATGGTAAAGTAGACAACAAAGTAGTTAGTAAAAGTAACAATACTTAAGTAGAAGCAGTGAATAAATACCAAAAAAAGTTTTGAAACGTTAGCTTGATGTGCATATTAAAAGTTAAAACAAAGTTATTGTGTGAAAAATGTATTTTAACAAATCATAAATAATTAATTAAAAATTCCTGTATGGTAAAACTTAGTATACGTGTCAGAGTACATAAAAAACGGAACTTCCCAGTTCAGATTAAAGAATGACTAATTTGTGTAATCATCTTATGTAAAAGGACATACTAAACTTACTTCTTCAGTCGAAATGGTTTCTTCTGGGTTAAGCTCCTGGACTGGAAGATTGGTGCTGTATGGCTCAGCTGGAGGCGAGTCATCTTCTTCAATAGCCTGCATACCAGTCAGAATAACAGAAGTAATCTAATTAATAAAATGATATTTTTTAAGATACACAGGGGGAGAAACTTACAGCCACAACATACAGCAACTTAGACATGAAATCATAGAATTAGGGTAAATCATAATTGGGAGCCAAGTAGATTAATAAAATAATAAAACAGCTGTGCCATTGAGATGAATGAAGGCACTTTTTAATTAATTAATTTTCGGGAATCAGGGTAATGCATGTTAAAATTACAGCATTATTATGAACTTATTTTTTATTTTTAAATATTTCATATTAAATTATTTTAGATTTGACCTGTTTTGCGCAGACATTCAGAGCAATTTCAAATCAAGTTGTGGATACGTCAAGAACAAAGTACAATGTACATTAGATTTAGCACATGCTTCGTATAAACATAACATCACATCAAACCCAGGGGGAACTCACTTGCTGCCGCGGATCGCTGGATGTATGATCTTCCACTTCTGATGTTCGTTCACCTGCGCCTCGCCCCTCCGCCGGTGTTTGTCCCCCCGCATTGGGCTGGATGTCATCACGTAAGTGCAGTGGATGTCTTCTTTTAACGTGGTGGTAGTAGGAATTATAAACTCTGTAGTCCTCTGTGCATCCGTCTATACCACACAGCAGCCAAAAATCCGGGCTGCGACTGTGCAGTCTGTTGATATGACTCAATAGGAGCTTTAATGAAAAAGTAGTAAAAACACCGCAAACGGAGCAACGCCAGGCCATGTCTAAGCATCGCATAAGGCTAAGCTAAACTAAGCTAAGCTAACTTAAGCTCCAAACCTAACGCTGGATACGTAGCAAGCGGAGGGGAGGCTGTTTACTACTTGTTACACAGTTTTTAGAAATAATAGTCTGTAAATGAAAGTGCTCAATTTATGCTATTGTAAAATAATTTAACCAATAAATAAACTGCATTCTTGACAAAAATAACAAAGTAGTGACTATTTAGCAACGAGATAATTTTTCGTCCCCCCCTGTCGATGAATTGGTACCTTCCATCGCAGAGCGCCAACATTGGCCGCAATTTGCATAGCGCTCTTTTTCCCGGTGGTGAAGTTGGCCGTTTAATTTCAAATTTTTCTCTTAGAAATTCCTCTGATTTTAACTTTATTTCAAGCATTCTGGACGTCGTGAAGCTCCAACATGAATGAAGATGAAACAAGCGACACATATCCAGACATGGACAATATTTCAGCTTCAATATTAAAAGGTAAAATTTCCCATTTGTCCTTCTTTTTGCAAGGAGCAAAATGTTTTAACACGACCTATATTTTTTTAACTTTATAAAGTAAATCAACAATAGACATAAATAAAAAAAAATTAAAATACACACACACTCACACGGATTAAAGTTCTCCGTGGCTGTGAGGGATTTTGTCAACCAAAGGCAGCTAATTAATGTCTAAGTGGAATTATGATGTAAATGGTGATAGATGCAGGGTGCCATGTATTTTTAAGCAATAGTTAATTCTACATTTACACTTCATAGTTAATCAGACCTTTTTCTTACTTGTTTGTGTATTTTCATAATGTGCAATTTTTTTCCCCTCTGTATTTAGCTGCTGGTGTGAAAATGACCATGTTGCCCAGCCTCACCAAAGAGGATTTGCGAGACCTGTTCCCTGGTCCTGAAAACTTCTTAAGAAGAAGAAATATTTGGCAGCTTGTTCATGGAGGTAATGAGGTGAGTAGGACAATCTTTATTTTTAATACATATATATGTCTCTAATTGTACTGTTGTATGTTGTATTTATGTCACAGGGTGTGCAATCTGACCATCCAATCCTTGATACTTCTACAGACAGCACATCTCTGCTTTCCACCTCCTCTGACAGCAACCTCTGCTCTCCAACACCACGCAATTCCCCAAACTCTAAACGCAAAGATTGTTTTGCTGTTGCTAAAAAAGTTCGGCTTATTAGTCCAGAATATGTCATATACACTGATACAGAACTTGAACGAGTAAGAAGTGAATATTTTGAAAAGCATGCTGGGTTAGAAGGAAACTACACCATGCCAAAAGACCTGCGCTGTCGACTAATCAGGAATACAGTAACGAGCATGATTGCTGTGAAAAGAGCGTCGGAGGATGATTTTAAGTATCCGGACACCCGTGAGCTGAGTATCATGGCCAAGCGTCTTGTAGAATACTACCCAATGCTGCGAGACAAGTCTACATCCACTACACCTGAATGGGTAAGTCTCTTATTTTAAGATATGCTGATTATTAAATTAGTTACCATTTATTATACTTTCTTGTTTTCCTTAGGAATTTGTAAAAAAGCAATTGTTAAAAAGAGTACAGAATGTGTCAACACCAAAAAAGAAACAAGGGGCAACCCCATCAAGAGGAAAACAAAGAAGGCCAAAATTCCAGAAGAGCCAGGAGACATGTACTGAAGACACTGATGAAACTTTATCATCCGCTTCTTCTGTCTCTTCAGCTCCCTCATCAGTTGCCTCATCTTCTTCCTCTCCTGTGATACTTGAGAAGTCAACTTCATCTACAACTCCCACCCAAGAGGCAGATCTCTTAAATGGTAGGTTCAGATTTAAATTTAATTTATATTAATTGCTCATTAGAATTGAATTTTATATGCATTTTATAGTTTACCAATGAACTGCTGGAATTGTAGTGCAGTTTTATCCTGCATATATGTTGTTCTAGAGAGTGGACAAAGCCAGGCAAGACACTATAAAACTCTACAGGATATGTACAAAACCAAGACCAAACCCAACAGGGAAGATGTGTCTCAGCTGCTGGATCTGGAGTTCCAAGCCAGACGAGCTTTCATTGATTCTGATGTGTTGAAGGAGCAGGACAAACCAATGAAAATTCTACAGGCTTATCCCTGTTTTAAAGAACTTGGCCATGTAATTCATTCTTTTTTAACCCTCACTTTTATATTATGCATTGGCACCATGCACTCTAGTTATTTTTTAAATCTCAATTGTAGATCATAGATGAACTTCAGCGAATCCTTGATAAAGGGAACCCCTTTTTCACAATGGAGCTGAAGAAACGTTGGCTGAGATTTTTTAACCAAGCACAGTTCTATGGGGTGTTCAAGAAAATTACAGGACCACCACTGCAAGACCAAGGTAAGGATTTAAAAGTTAATTTTCCTAAATGATTCTACATACATACCTAAAGGCCTAAAATAATTTAGTTTGTTCTTGTTTGAACAGTAGAGAATGCACTTACTGTTGTGAAAGCACTACCCCTGATGTTCCCTTCACACGTAGCTCTGCCAAAGAAGCTGGGACATCCAAGTGAGGCCTTGATTCATGTTCTGGAGGTAGGTTTGTTTTGTATTATTATTATTAGTAGTAGTAGTAGTATTGCCATTATTATTATTGTGTTGTCTGATATATATATATATTATTATTATTATTATTATTTATGTTTTTTTTTTAATTTATTTATTTTTTTTTGTTTCTTTTTGTGTGTGTTTCTTTTAGTCAGCTGAGGATCCCAACACTTTTCTTCAGTCAAGACCCCCTGTGGTGATTGTTTGTGAGACAAACTGCATCTTGGCCACTGGAACTGTTCCTCTGTTTACGTTCCTCAAAGAAGATCTCGCTGAAAGTGTGATGTACCTCCTCAGCTGTTATTACACCTTTCATCTCACATATCCAAAATGCATTGCCACCCTCCTGTCTGTGCTGCAGACCGAGGTTCTGCAGGATGCTATTCACGAGAAGGACATGACTACTTCATACAGGAAAGCTATGGCTGAATGGAAAAGGTTTAATCAGTAAGTCATGACTCAAATGTGTGTTTAGTCATCCCTCTTAAAAATGTTTCCTATTCAGTTATGTTCAGAGTGTTTATTTTTGCGACTGAAATATTTTTTAATCATTTTAGTGTGAGTGAGGTTTTTACTGCCTAAAAACAGACTAAAACTGTGTAAAGCTGTGCTCATGAGACTAAACCTTACTAAAACGGCAAGTGATTTTTGTTGAAAAAAAAGTAAAAACAATTGGAAATAATTTAATAAAACATTTAATTGTCAAGTGACACAATTTAAAAAGCCTTATAAATTCATTGTCTAAAGAAAGAATGTTTTCCCAAGTATCCTTGTCAGAAAAGCTCCAGGAAATATGATTAAAGATTGGTTATATAATTTTATTTTTTTGTTGACTAAAATTACACTTACACTGAAAATCAATCATGTGAGTAAATCCTGACTAAATCTAAACCAGATTTAAGTCAAAAGACTAAGACAAACTAAGTTTAAATATGTTGTCAAAATTCACGCTGTTCAAGTAGAGTCGTGAAATTGTTTTTGCACGTTTGCATGCACTAAGCTTGGTCTGGGGTCTTGACCAATTGTTACAGAAGACATTGTTATGTGGCTTTGCACAATAAAATGCTAAAAGATATATGTCTCAATTTTTTTTTTTTATTCTTATTTTGAGGTAACTGGTCTAGTATTAAATTCTTATTCTAAGCATATGTGCCTTAATAAAGTCATTAGAAACAAGTAAAATATGCTTGTATTTAGAATTGCTGTTCCAGTTTCAAGTCATATTTACTAAGCAAATTTTTCCTATTTCTAGTCCTCAGGTCAAATTTGGCCAAAAATAAGTAAATATCTCTATGTTTTAAGAAAATATTTCTAAACATTACTGCTTGAAAATAGGCAAAATTACTTGTTTTTAGTGTAAAAATGCTAATTTCAAGATTACAGAGGGTCACTTTGGGCTAGTAATATTTTCTTATTTTTGAAAATCTTGCCAAGTAAAATTTTCTTGTTCTGTTGGCAGATAATTTTGCTTATTTTAAGTGTTATTTTTCTTATTTTAGTGTATTTTTTTCTTATTTTTTTAAGTGGACTTTTTGCAGTGTATGCATTCTGAGCATCCTAATTATTCACCGTGATGAGTTTATAAGTGCTTTTTACAACTTTCAGAAAGCAGAGTTTTGCCATTACAGTAATGTTAACAACAATTAGCATACTAACAGTGCATTTCCTGATAAAATGGCTTTCTAATTAGATGCAGACAGTACACAGCTGACTTATTTTGACCTCAAGAGCGGTTTATACAATATATCTGCACTGGGATGAGAAAACAGTTGCTCACATATGCAGACAAAAATCAGGCACAGGGCCTTTAAAATGTTACATTTGCTTTTGAGAGAAATTGAGAGCGCTTGTGATCTTTTGTGTGTGCTGTTTGAGTCATATACATGTGATATATATGAGTTTAGAGACTTTAGCCCTACATTTAACATGATTCTAATCTGTTTTAATTACACACAGCGCATTTTATAAGAGGGTTTTTCCTGTAATATTTCATAAACAGTTTCACAATGTGTTGTCAGCTATGTTAAGTTATTGCTGTGTTGAAATTAAATATTGGTTTTACTGAAGGCAATTATTGATTTATTCACAATTACAAAAACATTTTAAACAGTTTTCCGACTGAGGGACAAATAAAGGGTCTCTTATGTGATGTAGTATTTATTTATTTTGGTTTTGAATTTCTCACTTTGGGTTGCCAGATCCAACAACTAAACCAGCTTGCAATAAACCTTAAAGTCTCTCTATAATATAATGTATAGCTAACGGTATTTGATGTTCTGATGTGATTGATTGTGCATGTTAGCGCCATTACCTTTAGCATGATTCATGTCAGTGTTATCTAGATACACACAGCGCATGTTTAACTGTGTAGTAGTTAAACAACATTTCAAGAAGAAAAACAAGACTACACCTATAGGGAATACAGATCAATTCCCGATATGGAAGAAGACAAATGGTCCTAACTGAGCCATGCAATATCGACTAAGTATGTTTACCCTCATGATACCGATGCTATACACAGTTTGCCTATAGAGATTAGAGTAATAAAAACTGGCAGGGTAAAGGGGCCACAGCACTATGAGGAGCTCCCGTGTGATATATGGTGACATGGATCCAGGCCCTTAAAAAGAAAACAGGATCTATGTATGCATTTACTGACGTAGGCATGAATAAGTAACTAATACAAGCTGACAGCCGCTAACACAGAGTCAGTCGCTTAGTGTATACATGTTGACAACGGAAGTCATTTTAACACAGCACAGCAATAAACTCTGCTAAGGTAAGTACCCATGGAGCAGAATTAAATGGTGTTATATTTGAAAGAACAGGCGAAAAGAGTTGCAGAGCAGGACTTACTGTATAAAGCTTACACCTAAGTAGTATACATTGCTGCAGGAAGGATTGCGGTAAACATAAATATTAAAGACAGTTTTACCAAGATGTTGTAACTCCGTGATTTCAAGTAGAACTGCAATAATTAATCGGAATAATAGGGACTTAGCGGCTTTTGCTATTTCATTGTTGACTTTTTTAAATAATGTTATCTGAACTGTACAGACTACATAGGGCATGGCAAAAGGCAATTAATAGTATTTTATAATGTTTAAAGGTCTGTGGCCTTACCAGCTTGTCAAAGCCTGATCCCGTCAGACCTCAGAAGCTTAGCAAAGTCAAAGTCAAAGTCAGAGTGAACTTTACTGTCAATCACACCATGTAACAACCATTACACAGGGGGATGGAAATTGCGTTTCCCCAAGCTCCCAATGTGCAATTTAAACACGGAACATGAAATGTACACAGACATCAATAATAAATAAAATAACACAAAATATACAGGCAGACAGACAAGGAACATATACATTTACAACAGGAAAAGAAATGAGGTAGTAATTTTCATAAAAAATGAAGGTGCAATATGTAAAAAAGTGCAGAGTGCTAAAAATAGCAGCATGGATATAGGAATAGTTGTTTGGATGTAGTGGTTAATATGTTCATGGAATTTTCTTGCATGCATGCATTTTCTTGAGTGCACTGATTAGCCTGATGGCCTGTGGGAAGAAGCTGTTGCTTAGTCTAGTAGTGTTGCACCACATGCTGAGGTAACGTTTACTGGATAGTAGGAGGGAGAACAGTTTGTGTGCTGGGTGGGTGGGTGGTGTCCTTGATGATATGGATTGTTCTCTTGCACCAACGGGATGTGTACAAGTCCTAAATGGGTGGTTGGGGTGATCTGATGATCTTTTCTGCGATCATCACCCTGTGGGTGGCCGGGCCTGGTTAGTACTTGGATGTGAAACCACTGGGAAAATCAGGTGCCACAGTGGGGTGCCAGTGGCAAAAACTGTTGTTGTGTCCTTAGGCAAGGCACTTCACCCACATTAGCTAGTATGAAAGTGGTGTGTGCGAGTGATGGTGGTGGTCGGCAGGGGCCGATGGCGCAGATTGGCAGCCGCGTGTCCGTCAGTCTGCAGCTGTGGCTACAATCACAGCTTACCACCACCGGGTATGGAGTGAATGAATAATGATCTGTGAATCGTCTTTGTGACATATCCCACATTAGCACATTGTTACCTCATCAAAAACATACCCGGAGTCATGTTTTGTTTCATTCACACGTTTCAGTAATCCTCTATTACGTACATTATATATATCTACAAAGCTCAAATCGCTCTGTTCCACCTTGTGATGTCAAGAAGTGGTAGTTTTCAAGTTCACAGCTACATTTTACCTTATGTTTAATAGAGATGGGCAATTCCAGGACCAAAATTATCCAAATGATTCTAGTGAAGGATGGTATGGAGTTTAAAAACACAGTGGAGCACTTTCTATTTTACCACATGACATCACAAGGTGGAACAGAGTGGTTTCTGTTTGAGAGTTGTGTGTTAAACATGGGTGAATGAAACACAACTCCAGGTAAGTTTGTGACGAAAAAACAACAGTATAACATAAATCAAAGCAAAATAAGCAGCCTATAGTAGGTCTATATACTAGGATAGACATACATGAATAAATATTGACTTCAGAGAATTCCTTCATGTTTCTTTACATTATTTATTACTTTTTAATTTATTATGTATTGCTTTTTCAACAAAACAAGTGAAATAAATGCGCTCCGTCAACACCGTCAGGGAGCTTATCCTTCTGTTGATACCGTGGCATATTAATACTGCAGTATAACTTAATCCTTCAGAAAATACACAAAAACTTGAAACATCTAATAAAATGGTGGGGACTACGGTATTAAGCAATGTCAAATATTTGAATTTGAAACTATAATGCTGCTGTCTGGCAATTTTCATAGTAATGTTTTTAAAAGACTACACCTGCACAGGAGTTCTTGATTTTTCTTGATTCAACTATTTATGCAGAAAAAAGAACTAGAAAACAATGTATTTATATAAAGACAACAACAAAAACTGCTTATTTTACACAAATTGTGAGCTTTAAGTCATGTTGTAATATTGTTACCTCCTCAAAAATGTACCTGGAGTTGTGTTTTGTCTCATTCACACATTTTTGAGTAACCCTTTATTGTTAGTCTCTACATTTCCAAAGCTCAAAATGCTCGGTTCCACACTGTGAGGTCATGTAGTGGTCGTTTTCAAGTTAACAGCTACCTTTTACCTTTAGTTCAATAGAGATTGGCAATTCCAGAGCTGAAATGATCCAAAACGATTCCCGTGGAAGTGTAGGGAGTTTAAAAACACAGTGGAGCACTTCCTGTCTTGACATCACAAGGTGGAACAAAGTGTTTTCAGTTTAAGAGAAGAATTCAGTCTAAATATGCACGGTTTGTGCATTAAACATGTCTGAATGAAACAAAACACAACTCCAGGTATGTTTGTTATGAGGAAACAACATTATAACATAGATCAGAAAATAGTGTAATATGGGCCCTTTAATTTAAATTCATAAAGACTCTCTTACCCTTACTTGACTTCCTTGCACTCCTTGTGGGCTGAATAACTTAAGAAATTGTAGTATTTAGTTCTGACATAATACATGTCCTCTGTAGCCATCTGCCTGTATAAAGCATTGTAATGTCCATATGTGCACATTCATAATGTATTTGAGAGGGCCATTTAGTCAGCACTTAAGTCCACTTGCATATTCACTATAACAGTAAGGGCTACTCAGTCAGTGGTAGCAAAAGAAAGACATTAAAGTGCTCATATTACATTATTTTCTGATCTGTTTTATAATGTTGTTTACTTTAGCAAAAACATACGAAGAGCTGTGTTTTGTTTAGACTTAGACTTTATTGATCCACAAGGGAAATTACTTGAACACAGTAGCTCACACATCACATTATATTACAATAACAAAGTGTAAAAAAATATAAAATTTGTATTAAACTTCTAAATAAGTAGCAATAAAAAATAGCAAGAGACTGGTGTCAATAAGACATACATTATATAAATGTATGTACAGTAAGTAAAAAAACAAGTATCATAACCTAAATACAGTATATCACAGTTATATACAAGAGATGGTAAGGAAACAGTGCAAAGATGATATGACTGACAGAAACTTAGGCTTATCTCGGACATTAAGGTGAGTTGTTGTACAGTTGTAGGGACTATTATCTGTTACATAAAGGTGAGTTGTTGTACAGTTGTATGGAGTATGGTATGAATGTAGTCCTGTATCTCTCACTGTTTGAGCGGAGCTGTAGGAGCCTGTTGGAGAATGAGCTCCTCTGTCCCTCTATAGTCTGGTGCAGTGGGTGAGTTGTTGTACAGTTGTAGGGAGTATTATCTCCTCTGTCCCTCTATAGTCTGGTGCAGGGGGTGAGCAGGAGGGTCCATGATGGAGAGCAGTTTGTCCAGTGTCCTCCTGTCCCTCACTGTGACAAATGTCTCCAGTTCACAGTTCAGGTGATCAGATGACCAGCTTTACAGATCAGTTTGTTAAACAAGGTACTTGTATCAGTCCACTATTTCCACATCATGGCCCTGGATGTTAATGGGCTCCACTGGCGTCCTGGTGTTTTTGAGGAGGTACCAACATTGTAACGTGGCTTAGAGCTCACAAGAGTCAATTTTGCGTAATATAGAACCTTCAACTGCAAAGATACTCACAGAAAAATGACAATACAACCAATCCAGTCAGCAGTGAATGAATTATTTAGTTGTAGCAAATGTCTTTTGTAGAATCAAGCGAGCCGGAGTAGAGGCTGTTGTCAGGGAATATTCAAGCAAAAGATGAAAGCCGAGCAACAACAAAAGCATATGTGTGGTCAACTGAAGGTCATTTTATAAAGAGAGCAGCAAATATGTCTAATGGTTCAGGGAGGGAACAAGAGGCTAGTCTTATTTGACAAAAGAGAAAATGTGATCTTAATGATGTAGGGACTGCAAAATGATACATGACAAATGATTGATAGGCCTGTCATGATAATTACTATATAGACTTTTCGTTCAATATGTGACAGATGGAACTTCAATATTTACTGTGGGGACTTTGTACTAGAGGAAAGTTTTTGTCATTTTTGCATTTTTTGATAAAATCTTTACAAGGTTGAATAAATAACTTCTATGACGCATTATAGACACAAACTAAGTACTAAAGTGTTTCATTCTGCTGTTTATTTATTGCAGCTTATATTTTTTTAACAATATTGCACATTTAGAATATTTCTTGAGGATAATTCTGCTTTATGGTTTGGTTTCAATATTACCGTTTATCGTGTGTGTATATACATATATATATATCACACTTGAAAATGTGTTACTGTGACAGGCTTTTGTGAGATCAATATGTTTAATTAGTATAAAGATCAATCAGAAGTAAAATAACTTAACATATTCTTTTATTGTTTTTACTTTTTGCTATCACATTAAAGGTGAATATGTAACCTTTCTTCGGAAGGATACGCCACCTGCCTGTTTCTATGGGAATGTTATTGCTTTGCCTAGAGTCTCTCTCCGTATGGCATTAAACTTATCTCCATGAAGACAAGCAGATGTAGTCATCAGGTCATACAGTAAGAATGCAAGTTTTTTTCACAATAAAAAACTGTAATTGTACAAAGGCGCATTGATAAGTTTAATGCCGTACTTCCACCAAAGTACTGTCTGGGAAAAGGAGCAGACAACACAAGACTGTTCTTCTTTCTGCTCCTTTTCAATCACGTTTGACTTTACGACACTTGTTGATGTCATTTATATTTTATAGGTGGAATAAATCAAATAAAAAGCAATGAAGTTCTCATATGTTTTGAAAAATAACCTTATTTCTCTTGCAGTCTTAAAGGCTGTAAACAGAATAAATCCTTACCAGAAGCAGCGTAAACAATGGGCACTTAATCTTTTGATTCATGTTAGAGCAGAAATCTGTATTTTTTACCATTTACATGTTTTTAATTTTTGTATTTTTAGTACTTTTGCTGCATCTTCAGTATAGACGTGCAGCAGCTAAATCTAAAAGATCAAAAACTACACTGGTTTAAACCTGGTTTAGTGTCTGCTTGTTAGCTTCAGTTCAGTTCTTCATCATGATAAAGAGTTTAACGTGTTATTAATGTTTATCAAAAACTGTATTTATTTTGGTGGAGAGTCCGCCACATGTTGGTCTGCATGGATATGTTATTGTTTTGCTGACAATGTTCCACAGTAAAGCATTAAATGATCTGTGGAGAAGCGTCCCTGCTCAGAGTAAGAATTTTTTTTTCAAGGTTTTTTTTTTTTTTGTATTTTTAGCTTTTTATTTTATATATACCTACTTACTATGAACCAGATATTATGTGATTGAATTGAATTTAGCAATCAAAACACCTGTAACCAAATACGCACAATACAGATACACTTTCAAGTCCATACTGTGGAATATTCCAGCCAGAGCAAAGACATCATCTGCATGGAGCTGAGCAGGTGGCAGAAGTGAAGTTCTTTCCAACGCACATGAGAAGTCCTAAATGTCAATAACACTTTGTGGATAGAGAGACAGTGATTAAAAATGCAAGAAGAAACTTGAGAGCAGCACTGAAGCCGTCACACTGCAACAGTTTTTGAAATAGTGGCTCTCCTGTAATGTATTTGCAGGCTCATTAAACCTTTTCTTCTCAGTGGAACAAAATACAAGCCTGATGGATGAGGCTCTTTAAAGATTTGGTTCTGCAGCAATCTATCCAGCTGGTGAAAACTTTCATGAGCAATAATTATAAAATCCATTTCAAATTAGACTTCACTCTTGTCTCGCAATAACAGAGAGAAAATGGTTTGAAATACAGACAGCATTAAAGTTTAAATATACAACAGGAATCAATGGGCAAAAGGATTCCCATGGTACTCTGCAAGGCCTCTGCTAGTCTGTAACAGGATTTTAATGGGCCCGTATTGCATTGTTTTCTGATCAATGTTATAATGGTGTTTCCACATCAAAAACATAGCAGGGGTTGCGTTTTGTTTCATTCACACATGTTTAACCTGGCTTATTTAGGCTGACTTCTCTCAACTCCATACAACTCCACTAGAATCATATGGATAATTTCAGCCCTGGAATTGCCCGTCTCAACTGAACAAACACAAGACAAAAGTTAGTCAAAACTACCACTTCATGACGTCACAAGGTAGAGCTGAGCATTTTGAGCAAGAATTATTCAAACATGTGTGAATGAAACCAAACACAACTTCAGATGTTTTTGATTCTAACATGGTTAAAAGCTCACAAGAGTCAATTTGGTGTAATATGGGAGTTGTGTTTTGTTTCATTCAAACATGTTTGTGAAATCGTACAGAGTCTACAGCTCCACAACTACAGAGTCTACAGTTCCACAGCTCAAAAACCTCTGTTTGACCTTATGATGTCATGAAGCGGTAGTTTTCTAGTTAACAAACACCTTTTAACTTTTGTTTAGTAGGGATAGGCAATTCCAGGGCTGAAATCAAATTACCGTATTTTCCGGACTATTGAGCGCACCTGAATATAAGCCGCATCAACTAAATTTTCAAAGAATTTTATTTTTGTACATATATAGGCCGCACCTGTCTATAAGCCGCAGGTGTCCACGTCTTCAAGAAGTTTTCAAGTTCGGAGCATCTGCTTGTATTGCCTCTAAAGCTTTTGTCGTCTTTTTGCATTGAGTCAGTTCGAGTCGCTCTGGCGCTCTACTGCGCATGTCTCGAGCAGAAAGAGCCGCTGTCCTGTCTGGGATCATGTCAGTGTCTTGTATCATGTCAGTGTCTTGTAGGATTTCAACAGGATTTCAGGCTCTCCCGGGGGTCGGGGTTAGTTGTATCGATCATGTATGAGTGGATGTCCAGCTACTGAAGTTTGAGACGTTTCGTCTCGTCATTTACGCCTCACCTGCATTTAACACATACGGGTCATTAAGACGTATCCCACTCACTAATGTTCATTTAGCAGCAGAACTTATTTTATCACGCATCGATAAACTGTTTTAGTGCTGACAGCAGCGCTAGCGAGTGTTCTAACTAACCCTAACCCATGTTCACCGCACAGACAGCGGCGCTTTCTGCACTCGAGCTGCGCCGCTGTGTTCATAGACGACTAATCCGTCCATATATGAGCCGCATCGGTGTATAAGCCGCAGGGTTCAAAGTGTGAGAAAAAAGTAGCGGCTTATAGTCCGGAAAATACGGTAAATAATTTGTTAGCTTCAGTTTAGTTCTCCATCATGATAACTTACATTTAACAGTTTAACAAGTTAACAAGTTAACACTGTGTATCAAAATTACATCACAAGGTGGAGCAGTTTCAGTTTCAGTTTCAGTTGAGAGAAGAACTCAGTCTAAATATGCAGGATTTGTGTGTTAAACATGTGTGAATGAAACAAAACACAACGTTTGTGATGAGGAAACATTATAACATGGATCAGAAAATAGTGTAATATGGGCCCTTTAAACCCAGTTATATGAATGGCACTTGAGTTTAGCCTGGAGCTGTGTGGCGCCCTCTGCTGACAGCTGATCAGAACCTTCCAGATCGCTGGAATCCCAGAGACACAAACATGATACTTCAGTTAGTTTGAAACACGGCCCGCAAGACTTCCTCCACAAGTTTTGAGAGTGAACATCTTTTGCTTTAGCTAACTCAGTGAATATGGCATTTCATCCAGTAGCAGCAGTTTTTATTTATTTATTTTCAAAGGCACCAGGCTCTGCTTTCCCCAAGAGTTGTTTTGTCATTTGGATGTTGTGGGTACATCTGCTTGAAGCTAATGCTGGCCTATATTTATGTTTGTTGCCTTCCTGTATTTTTTTTCCTTTTCAAGTTTAGTGCTTTAAACCCTAAAAGTCAAATGTCCTTTAGCGGTTTTGCTTCCACTTTACACAGTTATTAGAGGCATTCTGCGTATACCATGAAAGATCATTTTGTTTCTACTGTATAAAGCTTCAAGAGCTCATTATAAACCAAGGCTGCACACAATCTTAATTCATTCAAATTAAATACATTAGTGATTGGATTTATATAGCGCCTTTCAAGACACCCAAAGCTCTTTACAGTGCATTTCTCATTCACTCCAAACTGACAGAACAGAGGCTGCCATTGGCCCCTGCGACCACCACCGTCACTCACACCACATTCATACTAGGCAAGGTGGGTCAAGGAGTGTCTTGCCCAAGGACGCAGCAATAGTTTTTGCCACTGGCGCCCCACTGTGGCACCGGGTATTCCCAGCAGTCTCCCTTCCAGGTACTACCCAGGGCTGGCCTTATTTAGCTTTTGAGATTTGACAAGATCAAGCTTTAACAAGCTTACAGTATATGCCTTCACTGCTTCCCCTGGATAAAATTAATTGACAAGACAATCTTTTTCAAGTAAGTCCTAAATTATACAATGCAATCTATATACAGTATTTTTTATGCATGCAAATGAGTACTTTCGGTTTGATCTGCTCAGTGAATTGTGTGATGCCTCATAGCTCCTTGCCGCTGGTTAGGAACCTCCAGAGGTTCCTATGCTGAAGGAGCTATGAAAGGAAGAATAATGTCTAGTTTCCTTACTCCTTCCTATGCGCTATAATCTGAATGATCTTGGACAGAAAAACAATCGACTTGCCATTAGATGTATTTTTATAAAGTTGATTTGTGTTATATTTTAAGATTTAGATTAGCATTAACATTAGCTTTTAGACACAAATATATAGTTTTATACACATAGAAACTTCCTCCGGTTAAGTGCTTTCATCGTTGTAAAGGTCTTAACACGCTGTCTGTGATTATCCATCTGTAACCTGCTTCCCGCTGTCTCATATTTAAATATAGATTTATTTTAGCACGACTCGGTTCATTCCCAATACACAATGAATAGAGCAGGAAGTGCGGCTCTGCACTTTTTGAGAGAAGCGGAGCTAGCTAGGCAGCTCCGTGAATAGGGCCTATTCGTGGAAAAAAAAAATCTAATAAACTTATTTATGGAAGCTTTAAGTATTCAGGAATTGTTCTGCTTGTGGAATGAGCGAAAGTCAGAACTTTTAGCTAGAACAGTTTGTTGGATTCACTGGGGAAACTGGAGTTGGCACAATCAAGTCTTTCTCCTTTTAGTCTATCCTATGAGCTCCTCCTTGAACTGCCACCTTAACGTGGTGGAGGGGTTTGAGTGCCCGAATGATCCCGGGAGCTATGTTGTCAGGGGCTTCATGCCTCTGGTATGGTCACCCAAGGCAAACAGGTCCTGGGGGACGGGTCAGACTAAGAGTGATTCAGTAGCCCCCTTTTTTTTTATTTTTCATATTTTTAATATGATTTTAGCTGTCGAAAGTTGAATTATAAAACTACACAGTCTAATTACTAAAGTGTATTTATTGCAGCTCATGATTTTTAAAAAATATTTTGTACATTTAGAATACTTTAAAATTCTGCTTTATGGTTTGGTTTCAATATTATTGTTTATCTCAGCAAAATATCTAACTTCAAACTTATTGTTATCGTGACAGGTCTACATAATAATAATATATATATAGAAAGAGCCATGTCCTTCTGATCACTTCTGTTTATAACCTAAACCACTCTGTTAAATGACCAGCACAAATATTAACTAATCTTCCATCAGTGCATGACGTTGCACAAGCAGACATCAGCCTGCAGTCCAGGCAGCCCATCATGATGTTCCAGCCGGTGTGTTCTGTCTGCCTGATAAGCTGTACACTATACTGTAGCAATATCCTCTAAGGGGGAGTCCTGTCTGAATATCAATACAAGGGGAGGTACAGGCACCACTATTCAGGCAGAAATGAATTGAAATCTCATTGTGGGCTCAGAGCGGGTCAGACCACACAGAGCTCGATAAGGTTTTCATCATCTCCCATCCTCACGCGTGCAAATGGGCCAGAGCACCCCAAAATGGCCTCGCTGAATACAAACAGCCCGGCGAAATGACTCCATCTGCGTAATTTTGGGGACGCTATGGTTTCACACTGACCCCAACTACACAACATGAGCATTGTGAGAGAGATTCAGAGGAAATCAAATACGTCTTCATTCTGTCAGTGAGAAGAGAAGTGAAAGGGTTCATATTACGCTATTTTCTGATTTTCTGTGTTATAATGTGTTCTCATCACAAACACACCTGGAGTTGAGTTTGAGTAGTCTAACCGGCATATGCACTTTGAGCTACAACAAGGAATTTTGCAGCTTTATAAAGAAAGTGGGGTGGTGATATTGAAAAAAGTAAAGTCTTATTTATTTTGTTTTTGGAAACCACCCAAATGTGATCTATAAACTGGTGTAATAAGACAATTTGCTGGTCAATGTTAGCCCAAAATGTCTCATAATAATAAAAAACTTGTATTTTATTAACAATAATCAAAATATCGTGATATTGTATCATCAAAAGTCTCACAATAACACTGGGAGCTGTCACAATATATTGCATTAGATTGTTTTATAGTAGCAACAGCTAATAAACATAGGGAACTACATACCAAGATTCATTTCAGTGTAGACAACATGAAGAAATATGTTTTTTAATTTAATTTTTGGGATTATGGCAGTAATAATTTTTGTCAAGGTATTTTAAAAGCAAAAGTATCCTATCTACAATTCTATTAGCCTCTCCAAAATATTGCAATAAATATCGTACCATGATAGTACTGTACGTGAGATTTGGATATTGTTACATCCTTACTAAATAACAGTTACAAAACACAAAACAAAACACACTTGGATGATTTTTTTACCATATGCCATTTGTATTTAAAGGAAATAAATGATATTTTCAGTTTCTGCGCTGGTATCGGTTGATATGGGGTATCGGCGGTATTGGTATCGGAACAGAAAAAGCTGGATCGGTGCATCCCTAATATTTTGTTTTAATGCCAGTGGTTAAATTTAGCTTAATAATATATGAAAACGACAGAACAAAGTCAAACACTGACCAACTAGTTTGCCAAATTTCCAAAAGGCTCTTATCAGGTTAATACCACTCTACAAACATGCAGATGCTGTCATTTCGTATAATCAAATAGTCCCCAAACCAGCTGCTAAAGCACTGATTGAGCCTTAGTCAGTAAAGCCTACAATAGCCCTGGGCATATGCTGCACCATCCGCTTAGGTTAACAACATTAGCAGCAAAATGGAAGTCGTGTCTCACTGTGATAACTGCCGCTAATGATTATTGGGATCACTGAGAAAACTTCTGGTTGACTTACTCACTGTGTTTTAATCTGTCCTGGATTTGAATGAATAGAAAAATATTACCAAAAATGTACAGTTCATTAGCAGCCAAAAAGAAATGATAATACTTATACTTGATAGATGTACTTCAGATTAGTGCTGTAATGATACATCTCAAACTCTATTTCAATACAATAATAAGAAAAAGGCTCACCAATACGTCAGTACCACAATGATAATAAAAAGCACTCACTTTTAATCAATAAAATCTAATTCTCAACACAAAACAATGGTAGTTTCTATAGTATTAACACATGGTTGTATTGTAATGATGAAACTGATTCAAACCTTTCTAAAACTATTGAGGATTGTGTGTTTATCATTTTTTTGCAGTGGAAGTACTTCTGAAGTGAGTATCTAGTTTCAAAAGCATCATAAGCCTATAAGTGAGAGTGCAGCGGGTTGGATTTCTGCTCCCTGAGGATACCGCTGAAGTGTCCACTTTACCCTAGTCCATTTTGAGGCTCTCCTCGATCTCTGGTCCAACAGTGACTGTATCGCATGTTGTTCATATTCCTTGCCATGCTTTTTTTGTTTGTTTCTCATGATTTTTGCATTCTATTCATACACTGCAACTGATGTCATCAACATTCCCTGGAGGTGTGAAACTAACTGAAAGCACTACTCTGTCAGAAGCTCTGTTACCTCTTAAACTGAGCTTTACGTTAACACAATCTGATCAGAAAGAACTGACTTTGCCATTATAACAGGTGAGATGATTTGTGCAGTTAAACACATCTCTCACACATAAAATTACACACATCGCTTTACATGCCAAAGTCAAAATTGTCCTAGTGTGTCAATACAGTTAATCTTATTTTCTCTAATTTTGTTCCAGTCACAGTAATGTAGTTCGTCAAGGGCATCTCAGCTGGCAGACGCTGATGAAAAAGAAGCAACCAAAAATGTTTAAAAATCTATTTAATTTTGAACTTGCAGCTGCTTTAAATATGATCTTGGGTTCGGTCTTCAGAAAAATAAAAAATGAAATGAAACAGCCCAGCAAATCTCAAAGAGGCCATCTCCCTTTGGTGCTAGACTGAGTAGGTCTCTGAAAAGCCATGGGTGAGTAATCATGCTTGAAAGAAGAAGGCTTCAAAAGCTCAGCCAGGGATTCAGTGAAGAGACAGAAATCAACTGTTACAAGGAGAACCCATGTCTGTGCTGACAAGCGTGATGAGGCCACCTGTGTCCAGTAAACACCAAGAAGTCTTAACCAATAAAACTGCATTTAAAAAAGGAAAATACTAGATTATTACGTAAACGTGCTGTCCCTGATTTTTACTGTCTTAAAAATAAATAAAAACAGAACTAGTTCATTTTACACATTTTGCAGTGGTCCAAAGTTATCCCTCACTTACCTTATGCGCTCTGAGCACTCTAATTATTCACTGCGTAAACACAACAACGTACAACTTACTTTACACACCTTTCAGTGGTAACGTTTTGATGTCACAGTAATGCTAACAACAACTAGCAAGCTAACAGTGCACTTCTTGATTTTCTGACAAAAAACACTTTACACTTAGACGCAAACAGTACACAGCTGAATCATTCTGACCTCAAGAGCTGCTTATACAATATATCTGTACTGGGGCAAGATACATTTTGCTCAAATACGTGTGAACAAATCGGATACAGTCTCTTTAAATATTTCAATGGAAGTTAAGAACACCAGAGCAGAGTTCAATACAGGATAAGAATGCAGGATCAATTTTAATCAAATTAAACTTGATAATTGAATGGTTGCAAATAACAAAGAGCAAACGCTGCAGTTTTTTCAGCATGTCCCCGTGTGAAAACTAAATGCTGGCCTTCATGGGCACTTATATCAATATGTTAATGACAAGGGAAGCCGATATGGACAAAAATTATCTTTTTGGGAGTATCCTGATTAGAGAGGCACCGATACTGATACTGGTATCAAATATCAGTGCCGATACTGAAACATTAGCTAGACTGCGTATTGGTTTCTATAATATCGATTAACCTGGTTGGGCCATTTACAGGCCGATTTTGTCCTAGTACGTCTCATAATGTTTGAGCTTTTATTTATATAAAGCTGTTTTATAGTTATGTGAAGGTTACATAACATAACAGTTGGATCTCTTGTGTAATAAGTTAACAGTGTTGTGAGGAAATAATAAGTGTTATTTTCTGTCCCTACACCTGTAGCGGTTGATACTGAGTATCTGCAGATACATTAAATCAAAGTACTGACATGAGTATTGGAAGTGGAAAAAGCAGGATCGGTGCATCCCTGTCCTGATAACGAAATTGATACTATATTATGTAAATCCAACAGAAATGTGCATTAACTTAGACAAACTAATTATTTAACTTGTCTTTAAATGTATTAGTTTAATGTTTTCTTTATTATAAAAAATATCGGTAATAATCTATTTTTGCAAGTCTTCAAAACCTCATTCACAATATTACCCATAATCTGCACACCTCTAGTTATTCACTGTATTTGATCAGAAATTCACTCGATTCTTGTATTACTTTTTTCTCTCAAATGGCTAAAAAAAGCAAATCTTACTGCAGTGCCATCTTTTCTTTCAAAATGGTTCTTCCCGTGTACAGTATCGTCAGTGCCAGTTGTGACAGCTGTAAATGGGAACTCATTTTATGTTTGAGGAGCTATAACACAAAGTTCTTTTGTGATGGAGACATTCTGGGGCTATGGTAAAAAAGGCTGTTAACTCCAGACCCTTAAGCCATGTCCCTTCACTGAGCTCATTCAAGCACGTGATGAGAACCAAAGATCTCCCCTTATCTGAACAGATGGAGTGCCATATCCAGTAATAGCTGACCGATGGGATTTTCGTCATAGAGAAGTATTATGTATTACTCAATTTGTTTTTCCATTATGATAATAGCAGGGTTTAAATAGTTGAGCTGTATAGAATGGCTGCTGCCTTTGCTTAATGGATGCGACCCTGAGCAGGAAAAGACAGGTCAAAATGAGCATCTCAAAACCATTATGTTTGTAATCAAATAGAGTCCAGCCTACACACTGCAGGTCGGGGGCAGTTAATGATGTTGTGGCCATTTAGCTTAAATATTCAAATGTAAATGGAAAATAAATGATATTTGTAATTTATGGAGTAAATCATCTGTTTATTTCTGTGCTGGTGGGGTTAAACTATGCCAGTGTTGATCAATAGGCCTGTCAACATAACCAATTTTGAAGCATTATATTATATTATATTATATTATATTATATTATATTATATTATATTATATATATATATATATATATATATATATATATATATATATATATATATATATATATATAACTACTTTATGCCACTGATACAATAACATAGTAGGAGTATAATAACACAGTATTTAAAGTCCTGAACTGCAACAAATAAATAAACAATGAACAAATAATTAGCCATAGAAGTCACTTCTTCAAACTTTTATACCTCAAATGTTATCGTATTACAACAAAAATCTCCCTATTTTTGCAAAGAAATTATAAACACTGTATAAATATTGAGCCCCAAAAGATATTGTTCCAGTTTTCATATACTGAAGTTGATAAAGTAATTATCGTGCCAGGCCTATCCTAGGTGGGTAGTATTCAGTTACATTTACTTGTGTATCTTTAAATGATAAAAATTTACTGGCTGAGCAGTTTTTGGACACTGTACTTTTACTCCTGGATTTTCTTTTTGATATTCCATCTCTCAATGTTAAAATAAACCTACTATTAAAATTATAGACTGTTCATTTCTTTGTCAATGGGCAAACCTAGAAAATCAGCAAAGGATCAAATACTTATTTCCTCCACTGTAATTTTGAACACTTTTTGTTACTTGCAGTGTTCGTCCAGACACGATGCAGTTTCTCAGTTTTGTGGTCCACATTGAAAATAATATACTTTGAGCATTATTTATTTTCCTTTCTTGTCAAAAATTATAAATCAGATGTCACAACACACATGTAATTTTACTTTATAGGTATCCAAACATTTTGTACTCTTATGCAAGTCATTTGGTTTGTACTACAGCTTGAGTAATACTATTTTGAAGTAACAATATTACTTGTAGGGCTGTAGACGACAAAAAAGATTCTCAATCGACTAAAAATATGCCCTGTCGATTGAGTAGCCAAATAAAAGAGCAAAAAGTGACAAAAATGATCAAAACTATTATGATCTGACCCACAAGATTATGATCTCACAAGATTACAACTGCCCTATGTCTTTGTTGACCTACAATAAAAAGTGTAATGGTCCTATTTTACGCAAAATTGACTATTTTTGCTTGTTACCTCCTCAAAAACATGCCTGGAGTTGTGTTTTCTCTCCTTCACACATGTCTGAGTAATCCTTAATTATTAGTCTGTCTGCATCTCCAACGCTCAAAATGCTCTGTTCTGCCTTGTGATGTCATGAAGTGGTAGTTTTCAAGATAGCAGCAGCCATTTTATCTTTTGTTCAGTAGAAATTGGCAATTCCAGGGCTGAAAACATCCAATGGTTAAAATTATCCGAAGGTGTATGGAGTTTAAAAACACAGTGGAGTGGCGTGTTTTCCGTTTGGGAGAAGAGCTCAGCCTAAATATGCAGGATTTGTGTGTTAAACAAATTTGTGTGGCCTTTCATTTACACAGGAAGAGCCTTGCGGTGCTTTGAGTCGGCAAACTTTTGAGAAAGCTTGAAGAGGTGTTTTTCTCTCCCAGTGGGAAGTCTGTTGGATTGGCTCCACACTCACAGATTGGCTGTCTACAGACGGCATGCAAGCTGACTCGCTAGCTTTAAGGCCTCACACAGTCACATTTAGTCTAGAAACTGTCTGTAACATATGCAAACAAATCATGATAGCTCTGCTGCAGCTAGGGCAAAACATACTGAAGTTCTAAGGTTTAAAACAATGCTTCAGCAACTTCTGCATCAACAAATTACTCATTTGGCATTCTTAAAGGTGCACTAAGTAACTGTTCTGGTTGTGGGGATCATATTATTTTCTGATCTATGTTAATGTATACAATATATAATGTTTCCTCCACCAAAACATACCTGGAGTTGTGTTTTGTTTCATTCACACACCAATGTTGCATATTTAGGTTTAGGTTAAGTTCTTCTCTCAAACAGAAAACACTCTGTTCCACGTTGTGATGTCACATGGTAATACAGAAAGCAGTCCACTGTGTTTTTAAACTCGATACACCTTCAATAGAATCGTTTGGATTATTTCAGATTTAGAACTGCCAATCTCTACAGAACTAAAGGTAAAATGTAGCTGTTAACTTGAAAACTACCGCTTCATGGCATCACAAAGTGGAACAGAGCATTTTGAGCTTTGGAGATGTAGACAGACTAATAATAAAAGGTTACTCAAACATGTGTGAATGAAACAAAACACAACTCCAGGTATGTTTTTGATGAGGTAACAACATTATAGCATCACTTAAAGCTCACAAGAGTCAATTTTGCGTAATATAGAACTTTTAAAAACATACAGGTTTGCATATTCATTGGCTCTGTACCACTGGAATAAAAAGTACTTAATGTTACAAGTTTTTAATCACAACTGGAGTAAACTTAATGTATGGCAGTTAGAGTCAACATCTATCATCAATTCTTAGCAAAAAGGACATTTAGAGCGATTTGTCCATAAACAGTTTCAGCGAGGGAAATGGTCCATTTGGAACAGGCAACATTTAGTGGGAGCGCTGGATAATAAAATAAAATGCCAAGGTAATGCAATATAATGGAGTCTATAACTGTTCACACTCATGCGTGTAATACCAACAAAAGCATAGAGCAATTCCTCCCATTCATCATAACTACACAGTGGAAGTGTGGAGGCAGTCGTACAGAACAGAGCTAGTCAGAGCAGAAGGCTTTCATATTATAATCAGAGGATTTGCTGCTCTAGTTTGATAGGCAGGTATCAAACACCAGACTTTTATAACCTACTTGAGAAACATAGGGTGACCAGACGTCCCGAAAAATCTAAGCTGTTGTACCGAATCCCAAATCCCGCTCTAAATGTCTCGAAAATTACACTCAAACAGAATACTGAGCAGTAATTTTTTTATATTTTTGATCCATTTTGTTTATTTTTTGACGTTCTACAATTAGGCGCGAAAAGGCACTGGTGATAAACTAATTTTTATTCATTCGACATGGCTGGTGTATCAGAACCACCACTAAAAAGCAAAAGCGTCAATGCAGGTACTGGGAGGAATGGGTGAGGAAGTACCCGTGTGCCAAAGCCCTAAGCGATGAAATGAAAGCATTCTGTAAAGTGTGTAGAAAAAAGTTTGGTGTTTTTCTCGGAGGGGAGGCAGATGTTAGACTACATGCTAGCAGTAAATTACACTGTACCAACACTGCTCAAAAAAAACATTGTCCCAAATTTCAGCCAATCTCATGTTGTCAACATCATATTTGACTCTTGAAAATCGGTTGTTTAAATAAATTTTGTATTTTTTCTTGAGCTTTCTGAGAATCTTAAATTTTTTTTGGCTGTATTTGCAAATGTGTGCGTTGCGTCACTATTGTGTCACAAAGTGCAAAGTATCAATACATACAGACATCCTAATTATGTTCCGTTCAGTAGTGAGGGTGGACTTTACCATCACGGTAAAGCTAACAATAACTAGCATGCTAACCGCAAACTTCCTGTGGGACACATCTGTACTGGGGAAAGATTTTGCTCAAATCCATGAAAAAATACAAAGGTAGAGGCCTTTACATAGATATGATGTGTTTCTCCTCATTCTGTGTGGTCCATCTTGAAAATATAAATGCCAACAAAAGAAAAGGGCAATTTCTCCCTTTCATCATAACTACACAGCGGAAGTGTTCAGAGTGTGGGGGCAGAGATGCAAAGCAGAGCAGTCAGCCGAGGCAGGGCATTTCACATTATAATCTGAGAATTTACTGCTTTATGTTGACAGGTGGTACACAACACCATACTTTTATTCCTACTTGAGTAAAACATTTAATTTTATAGTGTAACAGTACTCTTGAAATGAAAACAATGTGGTTTCTTTTCCGATTTCAATAAATCTACAAGTGCCAAAAGCTTTATGTTTATTTATTTACATTTATTGTTAAAATGTAAAAAATAGAACCAGTTTGTAGTGGTCTTAAGTTATTCCTAACTTACCTTATACATTTTGCACATCCTAATTATTTCACAGTGATGAGTTTATAATGACTAGCATGCTAACCACACACTTCCTGTTTCTCCCATTCATCATAACCTCGGGGTCTAAAGATGGCTGCCCAGTCAGGTCAATGGGCCAAGCTCAATGGCACATGTCTCTAGATTATCTTAGCCCGACTAAGTACTTCCAGTGTCTCCCTGCCATTGAACATGCGCAGTAGTGCTCTTTTCTCCCGCGGGCACATCCGAGTGCACACGAGCGTGCACAAGGACAGCGGTCTCATGTATCATATGACCACTTTGACCAATCAGAGCGAGAGGAGCTCGCTCGGAGCCAGAGCTAACGATTACCGACGATTGTTTTTAAGACAACTGTAGGATTTTGAGCAGAGAAAAAGTTTATGATCTAAAAATAGGTAAAAATTGCCACAAAATCCTACATTTTTGAAAGCTGTAGATGCCCTGTCAGCCGAACACGAGCAGTCTGTGATTACAATGCACTCTATGGAAAAAATCCTTTCTGGACAGGAGCGATTTTTTCATTAAAGTACCAGTGAGTGGCCACTACGCCAACTCAAGACAGCTCTAAGATGGCAACACCCTACTCAGTTATTTTAATAGAGCCACAGCGCAGTGATACAGAGCAGATCTAGTCAGAGCAGTTTATAACAACTAGCATGGTAACCACTCACTTCCTGTTTCTTGGACAATAAAACGCTTTATAATAATTATAGATGGAGACAGAACACAATAAACTTATTTTTAGCTCAAAAGCTGCTTACAATATATCTGTTCTTGGACAAATTTTGCTCAAACACATGAAAAAATACAAAGCCTCTTTAAATCAGAGTATTTACATAGAAGGATGTATTCTCCTCATGAAAATATAATACCAACACAAGCATAGAGCAATTCCCCCCATTCATCATAACTACACAGTGTTCAGAGTGTGGAGGCAGAGATACAGAGCAGAGCTAGTCAGAGCAGTTAGCCGAGGCAGGGCTTTTGACATTATAATTAGAGAATTTGCTGCTCTAGTTTGGAGTGATGGAGCATGTTTCTTTATCGGGCAGTCCAGGCCACATACCTGGCACCCTGACACCAAAGCCAGCCAGCACCTCCAAATGATCCACATCCCTCCTCCTCTCTCTGAGGACTAAACAAATGAACCTCCAGATGTTTGTATGAAAAAGTGCCAGAGATGTCGACCGGATTGGAATACAGAACCACACTTCAAGTACGCTGCACTGACACAAACTGGAGGAATCAGCATAAAAAGGTTTAGTAAAGAGATGATTGTGTTGTTTTTATTGGTACAACGTATTTCAAACAACAGAGAGCAAGACACTGTATGTTCAACCAAATATGATTACTTTATATTGCACCATGACAATAGAGCCAAAGAATTGCTAGAAAATGCGAATAAATACGACTGCAAAGATACCAGTTCAAAAATACTGCATGATGTGCATAACACTAAAGTTTCAAATTTCAATTATACGATTTTACTATGTGTTTATAATGCAAAAAAGCTAAAGACTGTTCTGTCCCATATTGATATGAGTATCTAGTTTTAATACTTGTATCTGAGCATTGATTTCCTAACCCTTGAGACTCCTCAAGCATATTTCTATAAGCTAGAGCTTTATATTATAAAACAATTATTACAACAGTTTAAACCACAATGGAAATAAAGATTTTTCAAATGATTATTTGCTTAGAGAAAAGGTGGTGCATCACTGCGCCTATAATGAAGAGAACGAACAGATTAAATCAAAGTCGGTGATGTATCTGACAAAAATAGACTGCATACGTGCTCTACAAGTAGAAAGGTACAATCAGTCAGCAACTTTTCCACTCAAGAGTTCTTAAGAGTAAACATAATTTTTTCTTAATGATCACAGCAGTAATCCTAATTATAATTTGATTAACTACACAGCCCTAACACAAGCAATTTAGACTTAACACTCAGTAAATAATACAAAACACAAATAAATTATTTCACTGAAGCAATATAAGAGTATGCAATAGTATAAACACATAGCTCCTCTAAGGTTCAGTCAGTGTTTACCCCAGCACTTTTCCTTCATTCAGCATCCTATATTAAACAGTCAATACTGTTGAGCTTTAAGTCATGTTGTAATATTGTTACCTTCTCAAAAACATACCTGGAGTTGTGTTTTGTTTTATTCACACATGTTTAAGTAAAATAGAGTAATACGGGCCCTCCACACTGCATCCACACTGCATCCAATCCGACTCCAGTCATGTTCATATTAGCCCAACCGACTTGTTATGAGCTGAAGCACCAAATCAATAGCTCCCCTCTCTCCTTCCTCCTCCCTCCCTCTTCCTCACACATGCACACACACCTCCAGAGGCCCATCTGTCCCTCCAGCCTGTGCTAAATCACCCAAGCACTTCCTTTCAATCTGGCAGCAGTCACAGCGTCGCGCGAGCTCTGGAGAGGCTCTACGGACACATCTGTAATCTGCGTGGCCGGGCCACAGTTCACTGCTCTGACTGTGCAACTTGTCAATCCATACTTCAACTTTCATTCATTCTCCCATTTGTTCTGTTGTTTCTAAAGTTAGTCTAAAGGGCTTTATGTTGTGGCACAAAGAGGCTTTGTTTTACGTATGGCTGCTAGAAAGCGCTGTAAAAACAAACCGAGTGCAATTTGTAAGGTTTTTTTAATATGGTAATATCTATAATGAGAGCAATTTTTCTCTTGCCCCAGAACAGATGTATTGTATAAGCAGTTCTTTGGTCAAAATAAGTCTGCTGCGTGCTGTCTGCATCTAATTTCAAATCATTTTATTAATATATATATATATATATATATATATATATATATATATATATATATATATATATATATATATATATATATATATATATATATACCACCGTGGAAGGTGAGGAACACATTTTTTTTTTTTTTTTTTTTTATATATATATATATATATATAATCTGGTTGCAGACCATTTAAAGAAGACCTACTGAGGTAATGTCTGCTATATAGCTATAATCTATAATCTAAGATATGATATCTGTGGATTACATTATAATTTGCACATTTTAAATCGCTAAAATGACTTAATAAAAGAAACAAGTTTACTTACTTCTGCACTAGAAAAATGCAGTGCTCAATGAGAGTCGCCATGAACACCATCACAACAAAGAGCTTTGACAAGAGATGGAGTAATATACTTCGAATACTCATCACTGTTCATTGTATTAAAGATCATATTATGCATCATTTCCATTGTCATTGGCATTTAAACATGCTCTTGGGTACGTTCGCTTTAGCATTTAATGTTTTAGAGATTAAAATCATGTCCATTAAGGAAAAAAATAAAACTAGCAATTTAACCAAGGTGGCCGGCATAAACACACAGTTGTAATAAATACAGTTTGATGGCAGACATGTTGAGCCCAAGTCTGCCAATGATTTATGGCCTTTGCACAGAAGGCCCTACCTGTGACGTAACAATCTAGGGGAAATTGAAATAATGAATGATTGAAATAACATGTGTCCTTCAAAAGTTGCTGTTGTTTTGTCTTTCTAATGCAATACACATGGTTTGCCTCCTTCATTAGCCTGACAAGGACAAAGCCTGGAGCCAGAGGGGCAGAGGGGTGTGGTGTGCGCGCTTACCGAGCAGAGCCGGCATGTTCTGGAAGATTCTGAGCAGCTCCGGGGTGAGAGCAGGGCTGTTCTCCAAAGTCACCAACCTGCACAATCACAGAGAGACAGGGACAGATGAGACCGCCAGGCAAGACACAAGAAATGCATGGGGGAAAACTGAGGGGACATACAGCAAGATTATAGACTGAAAGAAAAGAAAATTGTAATCAGGGTAATTTAAATACAATAATCTTTAACAAAATGAACAGTGTTATATGGGTTAAATATGGGTTTCAGAATTATGAAACCTATAGCCTATATTACACAGAATTGACTCTTGTGAGCTTTAAGACAAGTTAGAATGTCGTTACCTCCTCATATATACACCCAGAGCGTTTGAGTAATCCTTTATTATTAGTCTGTCTACATCTTCAAAGCTCAAAATGCTCTGCTCCATCTTGTGATGTCATCAAGCAGTAGTTTTCAAGTTAATAGCTACCGTTTACCGTTTTGTTCAGTAGAAACGGGCAATTCAGGAGAGACTGAGGCACTTCCTGTATTACCATATGACATCACAAGGTGAAACAAAGTGTTTACAGTTTGAGAGAAAAACTAAATATGCAGGGTTTATGCGTTTTGTGAATGAAAGAAAACACTATTCGAGGTATGTTTTTGATGAAGAAACAACATTATAACGTGGAAACAATTTAATCCATAAATAAGTTTGTATACAGTTTAAAGGTGCACTATATGTAACTTTTATTATAAAGAGCCGGCCACATGCTTGTCTCCATGGAGATATGACTGCATAGCCTGGAATGTTCCACTGTACTGCATTAAATATACCAATATCCACAGAGGCAAGCAGGCAATGCTACAATTGTAATTTGTTGCAAACAAAAACATTTCAATATTTTTATTCAAGGCAATTATTTAATAAATTAACAAAATGAGCTCTTCAAAAATAAATAAAACCAAAAAAGCCCACGACAATATGATGTGTGCTCAGTGTTTACCAGCTAACCATATCCAAGGATCAATTGTGATTAAAGAGCCGTTTTGCACCAGATCTAGTGCATGTTGGAGCTATTAACTTTAACTAAAAAAGAAACGCTTCAGTGAAAATGCTAACGGACCTTGGATTTTGATTTCAGTTTGGTTTAACAGTAGCAGCTGTAACCCAATGATTTGATTTGTTTGTCTGTGCAACAACTCAACTCAAACAACTAAAATGGTTTTCATTTTAGTCAATTTAAAAAAAGAGTTTACTAGGACTATCCAGCAGAACAGTTAATAAGCAGAGACAAGTTCTTCTAAATATTACTGACTTCAAAATGTGTTACAGTGACAGGCCAAGAAGCAAGTGTATTACAGGGCCCATAATATACTATTTTCTGATCTATGTTATAATATTGTTTCATCATCACAAACACACCTGGAGTTGTGTTTTGTTTCATTCACACATCTTTAACACACAAACCCTGCGTACTGAGACCGAGTTCTTCTCTCATCTACAGGAAGTGGGCCACTGTGTTTGTAAACTCCATACACCTTCACTAGAATCATTTAGATCATTTCATCTTTGGAATTAGCTATTTCTATAGAACAAAAGGTAAAAGGTAAATGTTAACTTGAAAACTACAACTTCATGACATCATAAGGTGAAACAGAGCATTTTGACCTTTGAAGATGTAGACTAATAATAAAGGATTGCTCAAACATGTGTGAATGAAACAAAACAAAACTCCAGGTATGTTTTTGATTAGGAAATATAGGACCTTTAAACAGGGCTGCTTTAGTCATTTAGTCTTAATCGGTTATATGTAAAAAGGCAGATTAAAGGGGCATTGTGAAACTTCTCAGCAGCTGCTTGTGTCCATGAAGATTGCTTGGAATGTTCCACAGTAGGGCATTATCTCCCTGGAGAAAGCAGGCGGTGACCACAAGTTAATTTACTGGTCAGATCTGTGGAGAGGCAAGCTTACTCACACCAAGAATGCAGGTTTTTCAAGGTAATTTTGAGAAGGAAAAACACACCTAATAAAATAAGTTGTATTGATGAGGATTAATTTTACAATTGAGCAACCTCAAACCTGAATATTTAAGAAAGTAAAAGTGAAGTTTTGGCTTTCTGAGGAGAAAATCTATGTGTCCACAATTATTAATATGCAGAATTATTACGCCTTTTCAGTCAACTAACCGATCGGCAGGTTTTTTGGTCAACCAAGAATTTCTTTAGTCGACTATACAACCCTACAGTGTTAAACTTGTAAACAAAGTATGTCCTCACAGTGTATTTACATATGGATATGAAAATAACAAGGCTAAACTACTCTACAGGTACAATCCCAGGGAATGCTGTGCTGCCTAGTTCACAATGGAGGCAAAATGAGCTGGGCAGACTGTGAGGATGGAGAGGTTCCAGCTGATCAGAGATAAAAGCAGAGAAAATGACATTGGCTTCGTAGCGTAAACAAACATTTAGGAGTTGATTGCCGACGAGGAAGGATAAAAGACAGGACCGAGACTGGGAAGACACACTATGGAGCTAGATGAAGGCAGAGGACAATCAGGAACTCATTCTCTTATATTGCAGTGAGACTTTTGTGCTGATTGGGCTCTAGTCAGCTAGAGATGTCAAAAGCATCGAAAATCAGACACTTAATGATACTAAAACCAGTATCAAAAATAGATATTCAATTTAACAAGGATCGATATTGAGAAAAATCGCATTAACATGACAAGATTTGAGCTTTAGAGTTTTAGAGTAAATTAACACCAGTAAGAACCACATGGTAACTTAAAGAAAGCATTATTATTTTGTGCTGAAAATGTCATTCTATTGCCCAAGGGTTTTTCTCCCATCATTGTGGTTTCAACATTGGTAAAGAGTATCGAGCCTTTGAAATTTTAGAATCATGACAACACTATAGTCAAGAAATTCTTGGACGACTAAAGACTACGGCACAAGTTCTTAAAACAAAACAAAAAATAAAACAGAAAAGTTCAAAGGTTCTATATTGTGCAAAATTGCCTCAAGCTTTAAATCACGTTATAACGTTGTTACCTCATCAAAAACATAACCTGCAGTTGTGTTTTGTTTCATTCACACATTTGCATAATCCTTTATTATTAGTCTGTCTACATCTCCAAAGCACAAAATGCTCTGCTCCATCTTGTGATGTCATGAAGTGGTAGTTTTCAAGTTAAAAGGTGAACAAAGGTGAACGTGTGAATGAAACAAACACTCTGGGTATGCTATTGATGAGGTAACAGCATTCCTACATGATTTTAAGATTCCAGGGTTCATTTTGTGCAATTTAGGACCTTTAATGTTTTTTTTTAATGTGAAAATGGCATTGATCATTAACTAAGGGGCCGAAAGATTTTATTTTTTACTGAACAATATCAAATCAGTTTGAAATATATTTATCTTACATATATCTTACCAAACTGAAAGTGCATTCTATTGAGATACGTATCGGATTGCAGCTCATGAAGCTTGAAAAACAGAAAACTCTCTGTTTCTCTCTCATTACATCACATGGTGATGTCATAGTGATAGAGGAAGTGCTCCACTGTGTTTTTAAATTCCATACACCTTCACTAGAATCATTTGGATGATTTCAGCCATGGAATTGCCAATATCTACTGAAGGTAAAAGGTAATAAGTTAGCTGTTAACTTGAAAACTACCACTTCACGACATCACAAGGTGGAACAGAGCATTTTGAGCTTTGGAGACGCACAGACTAATAAAGGATTACTCAAACTTGTGTGAAAGAAACACAACTCCAGGTATGCGTTTGAGGACGTAACAACAGGATAAAGTGGCTTAAATCTCACATGAGCCAATTTTGTATAATATAAACAAATAAAGGACTAAAGGACTCTAGTGCTGCTGAGTAAATGTATTAAAATGTGACAATGCACTTTATGGCAGCAGATTCCTGACATGGCTTAAAAAACATATGTTTGAAACAACAAAGCAGCATGAGGGAGCTCCATCGCCTACTGATCTCACTTCAAACGCCAAGTCTGAGTCAGTCCAAATCTGCATCTTTAAAGGGATTACACTTCATCCGGCGCTTTCTATTCCTCTGCAAGTGTTGGAACTGTGACTGCAGTCTGCTGCTGAATAATATACAGAAATGAGCATTTGGTTGAGGTCGTGACCTTTAAAAGGCTGTATCATTTTTTACATGTATTTGAGCAAATTTGTCTTGCAGTAATGTAAAAGCAGATCTTGAGGTCAAAACAAGAATGATGTGTACTGTGTACATCTAATTAGAAAGCATTTTTATTGTTAGATTATCAGGAAGTATACTGTCCGCATGCTAGTTGTTGTTAGCATTGTGAAAAGTGCTAATGAACTCATCGCTGTGAATAATTAGGATCCTCGGAATGAATAAAGTAAGTGAGGATTAACTCTGGACCACTTAAAAATGTTTCAAATAAACTAGCTCCTTTTTTCACATTTTTAAGACACATTTTACAAAATGTTGCAACCAGTTTACAAAGTAGGCACCAATTTAGATGGAATATCTTGTATACAGCAAGACTTCTGGACTACTTTAACAAATAGTATGCTCAACTGGTCAAAACCACTCATGCAATGAAAGAAGTGAAAAGTCATATGTGAAGTTAGAGACTTTTGAGGTTCTTGGGGAAGTTAAGGACACACAGTTTTCGGTCCAGATGGTGCTATAGTCTGTATGTGACAAAGGAAATGCCCTGGTATAACCCTCCCTCAGCATCGTCTCTGGATATAGAGGTTTTCACACATGTAGCCACACACATTCAGTCACGGTGGACCTGATTACTTTCTCCGTCTGGAATAAACCATTTCTGACTCTCTGTTGGTGAAATGAGCAGCTGCATCAAATAGGAATCTGCTGGACTTGTGTTTACAATAGGTTTATTCAAAAACAGGTGACGCTTTAGTTACATCTTAAAGGTAATATAACGCTGCCTCATAGAATAACAGCCTGAGTCATTTTTTGGCCAAATTGACTTTGGCTTTTCTCATTCTACTCTCCATACCTGGCTGCTTCTGTACTGTAGGGGTCTATGACTCCATTCTCGACCAATCAGAAACATTTTTACAAACAAAAAAGTCATCTTACTGACATAGGGAGTTTACTTTTCAATTTTCCCAAAAAACTAAAAAATGTCTTGGGCAGTTATGCTGAGAAGCTAACGGGAACTGCATGTACATGAATTGAATCAGATCAGAACAAGAATCAGAAATGCTTTTGTTCATCCCCAAGGGGAAATTCTTTTCATTACAGACATGCAGCTGACTAGCAGAAGAAAAGTTAAAAGAAGTTAAAAGTTTAATTTTTTTGAATGTTTTAAGACCCAGGCTTTAAAAGGTGCACTATGTAAATATGTGGAGGTTCTGCCATACTTGTCTCCCACAGTTTGCGATTAATTGTAAGTATCTCCATGGAGACAAGCATGGGACGCCACCAGGCTAAGTTACAGATCAGATCTTTGGAACGGTGAATCCGAGTAAGACTGCATATTTGTAAAGTACACTATATTGCCAAAAGTATTTGCTCACCTGCCTTGACTCGCATTTGAACTTAAGTGACATCCCATTCTTAATCCATAGGGTTTAATATGACGTCAGTGCTTGATTTTATACATCTGTGGCCATGGAAGTGATTGGAACACATGATTTAGATTATCTGGATGGATGAGTGAATACTTTTGGCAATATAGTGTATTTGTTAAGCTGTTTTATTGCTTAATAAATACCTTACAAACATGGAATCTTACCCCTCCAATTTAATAAATGCAAGATAGAGGAGTTTAAAGCCACAATGTGAGGCATTTCATGTAAAGCAATAACATCTCCATGGAGACAAGCAAGTGGCAGTTATAATTACATTAAAAGTTACAAAACGCAACTTAACAAAATAATTTATTGCCATGTCACCCAATCCTTACCTTGAAGTTTGTTTGTTTGTTCAGACCACACCTCAATTAAACATTATAGCCCAAATAAAAGTTGTAAGGCTATGAATTACAGCCACATCTTTAAAGGTCCTATATTACACAAGCTTTTAGCCATGTTAAAATGCTGTTACCTCATCTAAAACATACCTGGAGTTGTGTTTTATTTCATTCACACATGCTTGAGTAACTTTATTATTTGTCTGTTTACGTCTCCAAAGCTCAGAACGCTCTGTTCTACCTTGTGCTGTCCTGTAGTGGTAGTTTTCATGTTAGCACCTCATGTTTAACTTATCAGTGTCAGTGTACTTGATCTTACCACAGCTCCAGTCCGTCCTCTAACAGGTAGACATGTGGCGGTTGGGAGACATCGGTGCTCAGCTGGATGACAGGCAGAAGAAAAGGATAGAGGTTCTTACTCTCCGCCCCCAGGCCCTGAAACAACCCAAACACACGTCAAAGACACAGAGAAGAGAGAACGCATAAGGACAACAGAAGTCAACTTGAAACTATCTGAAGACGAGCATTCCCCTTTTATGTTGTTGTTATTCTTTCTCTTGGTGGGATCTGTAGGCAGTGGCACCGAAGAATACTTTATGAACGCCATTGAAGTTATCTCAGTTGAATAACAAAGTCAATAACAAAGTTTAGTTTGTTATAGTTTCGGTATCGAACCCTACAACTTCACTTTCGATAAGAAGTGTAGTTTCTTCTTTTTAAGTTTATATTTACTTGTGACCAATGAGCTTTTTTTCACATGCATCACTGAAAAAAGACAAATCTGATAGGATGATAACGTTAAGCGAGGCCCTCAAATTAAGTTAAAGTAACAAACTAACTTTTTACTTTTGTAAAAAAAAAAAAAAAAAAAAAAAAAATGTAAATCTTAGTGGCATTTAAAATTATTTGTTACATGTTATACAGCCATATAATGCTCTTTTATTTACGTTTTAACTAATTTGCCTGTTCAAAAAGGGCACACAATAAATGGGGCAGTGTCTAAAAAGATCGGTATCGGTATTGATCTCTGCCAACCAATAGTGGAACCAATTCACCACCCATGCCTATCAAAACTATTTCTTTGGTCATCTACTCGAAAAAAATATCTGACCAATTTAGAGAACAATAAAAAAAAATAATGGTGCTAACAAGTCAATTGATCAATTAACACGTAAACATTTTCAACTGATTTCATTTATATCTAAATATAAATATGAACCTTTTCACCTCTTTGTAAGTTGTATACTGTGTATTCTGCAGAGTGCGTGGACATCGAAGAACAAACTGGTTTTATTGCATAGAGCAGCACATTTTGGACCCTAATTTAAATACTGGAATTAACTTGGATATTGTTTCTGCCAATATTTATCAACAGGGTCATTTTTCATATTCTCATATTCTAATTCTGCTCAACAGTTAATTTTAAGAGTTATTTCACCGGGCGACCTCTAAAGAAAAAGTCAACATTTGCATATGCCACAAAAGAGCAGGATATAACCTTGAGAAGTATCAGTGAGGTTACAGTAGCGTATGAACCAGTTACAAAACAAAGTGAGGAGATAAAAAGCTAAAAATACCCACTGTCCTTGACACACTCACATGATAAGTGTAGACTCCGTGCCACTGACAGCCATGTTTAGACTAGCTTCAAAAAGTGCTCTAAAATATATACGCTTATATATACGCTGACACAGACAATATGAATACAGTCTACTCTAATGATTTGGGAATTGTTATTTTACTCACAAGCACTGTGATTGTGATTAGACCGTCGATTTATGTTTTAAAGGTCCAATATTACATAAAATTGACTTAGGAGCTTTAAGCCATGTTAGAATGTTGTTACCTCCTCGAAAACATTTTTTATTTATTTTATTATTAGTCTGTCTACATCTACAAAGCTCAAAACGCTCTGTTCCACCTTGTGACGTCATGAAGTGGTAGTTTTCAAGTTAACCGCTACCTTTTGTTCAGCAGAGATTGGCAATTCCAGGGCTGAAATGATCCAAATGACTCTAGTGAAGGTGTATGGAGTTTAAAAACACAGTGAAGCTCTTCCTGTATTACCATATGACATCACAAGGGGCAACAGAGTGTTTTCTGTTTGAGAGAAGAACTCAGCAAAACATAGCTCCAGGTATATTTCTGATGAGGAAACAACATTATATCATAGATCAGAAAATATCGTAACACAGACCCTTTAAATGAAGATGTGTCCAAACTTTTGACTGATAGTGTTTAAGACAGGAATCCTGAAGAAATCTGTTTGAAGGCACTAAAATTTAAAGTTTTAAAGCAAGTAAAATTGTGTGATGAGACATGAAATTACTTACAGCACAGATTGAAAATGTCTGCAATAAGACGCAAGAACAACCAAGAGCTATAATTACAAAGTCTGTTCTTTTGTCTATGCAAATACTGCTGATGGGGAAAAGCTGAATATATACACTACCACTACACTACTGTCAGAAGTTTGGACTCACCCTCTCATTCAGTGTTTTGTTATTTTTTTCTTACTATGTTCCACATTTTAGTTACATACAGAAGACATCAAATATGAAATAAAATGCATGGAACGAAGCAAAGAAAATAAAAGTTAAATCATAAAAATATGTTATAACAAAAAAAAAAAAAAAAAAAAAAGTTTGGACACACTGTCTTATACATACTAACCCTTACTTCATATATTTCATGTCTTCTGTGTATATCAAATGTCAAAAGAAGTAAATGTATACAAAAAAACACTGAATGAGAGGGTGTGTCCCAACTTTTGACTGGTAGTGTGTCTAAGTTTTCACTGTTTGCTCAGCACCTTAACTAGATGAATGAGAGTGGTGAGAATGGCACATCGGAGCATGTTGTGTTCTTCAGACTGTTTCCACAGCAGAGGTAAGTATTGCACTAGACAGCCCACGTACGGTCGAATCTGAAAAACACAAAATAAAAATACAGTTGATAAACAAGAAATATGTTACAACACTTTCGTATCGTATTTGTGTATGCAGACTTTAGAGATGTGCTATGTAACTTTTCTGGTGGAGAGTCTACAAACTGTTTTTCTCCATGGACATGTTTTGCCTTGCCTAGAATAACAGGCGTTTTTATTGCTAAAAAAAAAAATACCTTGGAAATAACTGCAAATGGGCTCACTTCTCCACAGCTCTGACCTGTAACTTGGACTGGTGCCGTCACGTGGTTCCCTCCATGGAGATAATTTTAATGCCATATTGTGGGAGATTTCAGGCAAAACAATGACATCTCCATGGAGTCAAGCACAGTCTTAAAGTCTCAGACAGGAAATGTGTCCTCTATATTTGTCAGGCAGCCATAGGGACCAGGGGACATATTTCCACATTTTAAACCATGAGCTACAAACTATAAAATTTAAAGTTTCTGGTTAAACTTCACACAGGTTTTACACATTAAACGTGCACTATGTAATTTTTCTGGTAGAGGGTCCACCATCATCAGCCTGCAAATGTTATTGCTTTGCCTCGAATATTCCACAGTATGGCATTAAATGTATCTGTCATATTTATTAAATTACAGGTGTTAAAATTGGTCAACAGCATCATGGAATAATATGCATAATACTCTGAGTGGGATTGCCTTTCCTCAGATCTGACTATTAACTTGGCTTAGTAGTAGCTTCACCCACTTGTCTCCATAATATAGATCAGTTTAATGTCATAATGTGGAACACAAAGCAATAACATCTCCATGGACACAAGCAGGCAGCGTACCTTTCACTAAAAAAGTTGCACAGTGCACCTTTAACAAAACTGTGCAGTTTAAGGTCCATGGTACAAACTGAACTTGTCTGCTCAAGCCTTAAACTAAACGGGGACACAGACCTCACTTTGGGATTATTTTACTCAATTACACCTACACAAGAACTTGCAAAAACGCTGAAAGAACTGTAAAAAAGAAAGATAAAAAAGTGCACAAGGTTGTCACTGTCCCCCTAACCGGACTGTAATGACATTTCAGTGAGTGACAGGGTGGAAAAAAAACCCTGTCCGATCTGTCATCATGTTGCGTTTAAGCTCTGTCCCCTGTCCTCGTGGGCCGGAGTCCCTCGTGAGCCCAGTAAGAATATTTAATTGGACTTTTTACAGACAGAGTGGGTTTAACTGAGGCCATTGGCGAGGAGAGATAGAAAGTGACAGTGTATGGGGATGAGAACCATTTGGGTGACAGATCAAAATCACAGTTGCCGAATTTGCTTCTTTAGAGCGACTTGGGGCCTCTTTTTTGGAAAGTAGCTTGCCAGTTTTTTGGGGCTTGTTCCAGACCAGCACTTTCATGTCATAACAGATATGATTTTTATCCCTCTATTTTTTGATAACAGACAACAAAGTAAAGACTAAAATACAGACGGTTCATAGTTGATTAGCGTCTTAACGAAGTTGTTTTTGATGTTAAATTAGCCATTAAAAGTATGTGGATTTGATTATGTTCCCTCATCTAAAACATATCTGGAGTTGTGTTTTGTTTCATTCACACATGTTTAACACACAAATCCTGCATATTTACGCTGGGTTCTTCTCTCAAACAGAAAACACTCTAGACTCATATGGATAATTTCAGGCCAGGAATTTCCCATCTCTACAAAAGGTTTAATAGAGATTGGGATGTTCACTTGAAAATTACTACTTCATGACATCACAAGGTGGAAAGTAGCATTTTGAGCTTTGGAGATGTAGACAGACTAATAATAAAGTTTTACTCAAACGTGTGAATTAAACAAAACACAACTCCAAGTATGCTTTGATGAAGTAACATTATTTCTTATTTTTTAAACTGTATTTGTGTGGCTGGGGATGCATGCTTTTGTCTTTTTTTTTCTTTTCTCAAAATAAAATCCAGCAATCTAAGGTCAGGTTCTCAGAATGGATGTGAAGCGCTTACTAGGAATCCATTTGAGTTGGCGCAATGATCAACTTCCATAGGCTGCAATTATTTGGTTAACAGAAAGTCCTCAGCAAAACAAAATATCCTGCCTTGCTGTAGTTGGAGTTGGAGTTAGACCTCGACAAACATGTTCTATAATGGCTGGGATTCTTCTATTAATTTATCAGTTAATATTTCAGAGTTCTCACATATATTAATGCTCCTGGAGTCGTGCACCGAAGAGAAAACTTACTTTTTAAACATATATTGCAAATAGAACTCAATAGAAATCATGCAGCCCCATATTACGCAAAATTGACTCTTGTGAGCTTTAAGCTGTTGTTACCTCATCGTTTTCAAGTAGTTTTCAAGTTAATAGCTCCTTTTACCTTTAGTTAAGTAGAGACTGGCAATTCCAGGGCTGAAATGATCCACATTATTTTACTGAAGGTGTACGGAGTTTAAAATCCTGTATTATTACATGACATCACAAGGTAGAAAAGGGTGTTTTCAGTTTGAGATAAGAGCTCAGCCTAAATATGCAGGGTTTGTGTGTTAAACATGTGTGAATAAAACAAAACGAGGAAACAACATAATAACATAGATCAGAAAATATCGTAACATGGATTTAACTCATGAGAAGAAATGCAGTGGAAAAGTTGCATTAACTGCAGAAGAGAGCAGACATTACAGCACAGATAATTTGAAGTCAGAATATCGCAAATCAATAAAGCCGGTCGTTTAAAAAAACTTCATCTGGAGAATGCAGCGCAGTTTGACTCATCCTCGCCAATGTAATTATGTTTGAAGCAGTTCTCCTTTTTGCACTTCTTCTTGGAGCTGAAAGATTTCTGACCTGGTTTCGCTCGGAGAGACTAAAATAAAGCCATACCTGAATATTGACTCTTTCGATGACACAGGAGATGACATGGAGCACCTGCATTTTGGTGTCGCACTCGGTCACCTGCTGCAAAAGCTGAAAGAGCAGCCCGAAAATGGATTCCAGATACTACAGGAAAAAGGAAAAAAATATTGTTTAGCTGGTAAAATGTGAACGTGCCAGTTTATTTTATAGTGAACGTTTCATCAGTTTCATTTTAAAGATGCACTGGGTAACTGTCTGCATGAAGATGTAATAGCAAAGCCTGGAATTTCCCACAGTATGGCATTAAACCAACTCATCTCTACTGAGACAAGTCGGTGACACCACAAGGCTAAGTTACAGGTTAGATCAGTGGAGAGGCAACCCACTCTGTGCTTGTAATATACTGTATAATTATTTAAATGCAAGATGGAACAACGCAGTAACATTTCCAAAAAAAAAGAAGTAACCTCAGTAACCTCCACCAGAAGTTACAAAGACGGAGTTTATAGCAACACACAAAATCATTTATTAAAGTTTTAAAAATGGAAAAATGAAATCGATATCTGTTCTCCTGGTAGCAAAAGTCAGATCTTATATTTGTAATCCCACACAGACCTTGGCTTATGTTCATCCCACAAAAACGGGAGTGAAATGAATACACAACAAATAGCGCTGAAAAAAGACTAGTATATAATAAATACTCACTGGGAGGAACTGCTCTGTTCGAAACTCAAAGTCATCCACAGGTTCAAACGTTAAGGACAAAATCAAACAGAACACAGTAATAGCATTAAAAATATAACTTCAATTTTACAATAATGTGGGTTTCCTAAGGATATTAAGCTTCAGAGTAGTGGCAGTCTCAATTCGCACCTGTGGGCAAAAGAAAGAAAATGAAAGGGAAAATTCAAAGTGAAACAAAGCCATAAATATTAAAAGCTCGAGTTAAGTGCGAGTGTGATAAATGTGGGAACTTCAAATGGAGTTAAAAATAAAAGTGAGGACAGAAAGGAAACTGCTGCCGTGAAATTTCCTCACAAGTCTGCAGAGGCGCTACAGACGTCTCACCGAGCACGAGGCAGGTGTAAAGGGGGCGCTGGTGGAGCCAATGGAAGATTTGTAAATAACATATTCCTTCCATATGTGTTTGCTTGTTACAATTACTAGATAACAAGGTTGTTTCCTGTTACCAAGATATTGAAACTGAAAATAGTATTGTAAGTATACTAATTCTAGCCGGTATCTGTACTAAAAACATACATAAAGTTTTAAGATTTGTAAATAACATTCCTCAGTATCTGCTATACCTATTCGAGCAGGTATTTATACTAAAAGAGTAAGAGTTGAAAGAGTTGAAAACAACAGATGGATAGTTGCTGCAATTACTAGAAAAAAGGGTTGTCAAAATACCTAGATAACTTAACCTGAAACTAATACTGAAGGTGAATACTAATTTCAGCAGATATCTATACCAAAACACACATAGAACTGACAAATTGTGACTTTTCATCTATAGTTTAGAAGTAGTTTTACTGTCAGATCTAGTATTAGACCACATAGGGCTGCAAGATATATTGCAATTTAATCAAAATCACAATTTGAATGGACACAATTTTTGAAGTACCATCATTCCCTCCACATTCAACAAAATATACTGTAATATTCTGTATAAAAACTACTAACTGTACAAACATGCTCTCATTCTTATATGTTTGTCAGTTCATTTTTCTTATTTCTGTCTTTTTGTCAGTTCTTTTGGACATGTACATTATTAGTAAAACATAAATCACAAATCTTATCACAATGTTTGTCAGAAAATCTGAAAATTAGACAGAAGACTGATTATTTGCTGAAAATGATATATTCTATTGTTCTATTATCATTGTGATATCAAAATCTTGTCATGTATCTTGTTTCTTCCTTAGTGGGAAAAATGGATTTGAGAATGTCTGTATCGTGAAAACACAGTGGAAATAGTTTTAAGGAGGCAACGGATCAAATGGGATTATGCAAACAATTCATAATTAATGAAACGCCGTCTGTATCTGCAGTTAGCGTCTTAATTTCCAAGAGTAATTAACTGCAGCCAATTAGTTCAGGCAATGATAAAGACTATTCCAAGATCTGCATTCGGTAAAGCACCACATTTGGATCTGGGTGTGCCTCTTTTGTAATTATATGTCATATGGTATCCGTATTTTATTATTTTCAGCATTTTGTACTTTTCTGACCAATACAAAATCAGTGTTTTTAATGTACACTGAAGTGAAAAGTCAGATTATTTGGTGTAAGCAATTAATTAAAAAGGCCTATATTACACAGTTGTTTTTCGTTTTATTCACACATGTTCAAGTAATCCTGTATTATTAGTCTATATAGATTTCCAAAGCTCAAAATGCTCTGTTCCGCCTTGTCATTTTCAAGTTAACAGCTACCTTTTATCATTTGTTCAATAGAGACTAGCAATTACAGGGCTCAAATTATGCAAATGATTCTAGTGAAGGTGTATGGAGTTGGTATCACCTCCTGTACTATATTAACACAAGGTGGAACAGAGTGTTTTCCGTTTGAGAGAAGGACTCAGCCTAAATATGTCAGAGAATAGTGAAGTATAGGTCCTTTTATCTATCCCCATAGTATAGCCCAAAGGCACGAGACAAATTACGAGCATAACAACAGTTTGATTAATCCTTATTGTAAAATGTATCTGCTGTCTGGTGTGAAGATGCACAGTTTATTATGTAAAAAAAAAAGTTGGAATGATGAAAATAACCATCAGTTTGACCGCTAATGACATAGTTCAGATACAGTCATGAAATATTTAGACCTCTGCGACTGCACCTGCTCCACAATGTCTCAATACATTCACTTCACATTAATATTTAGAGTACACTGTTATTCCCAGAGCCTAACTGTGTGAAGGCCGTCATGGTAGCTAACAAAAGGAAGAAATATACAGGTTACGCAACATGGGGAGTGCTTTAACCTGACTTTAACGTGTATTTAAGTCAGTCCCTTACCAGTCTAAACTGAAGATACTCGAATGAGTGGTAAAGCATATTCCCCCAGAGAATTACAACTATATGCATAACTTATATTAACTTATAAAAGGCTTCACTTCACGTTTTAATGCATTTCTCATGTAAAACATTCATTAACTTTACAGAGCATTTCATTAAAAGCAGACATTCTTGCAACCAAGCTTTTAACCATATTAAAATTGAGACTCTGGGTCACAAATGTAGTGTTAAAAAACAGCCATATTTCTAAAATAAGTGAAAATCCATGGCTTGTTGGGCCTCTCATGTAAGCAGTTAAGAAGTCAATGGTTTGATTTCCATTTGTAAGCTGTTATAGATCAATATTGCTGTTACCAATTAACTAAACGTAAAAGAAATGTGTATGGTACAGGTTATTACCAACAGTCAGAAAAAGCTAAACTATGGATTCTTTAAGCTTGAAAATTCTGGAAAAATAACTGATTGCAGAATAGAGAATAGTCTGTGGCATTCAAAACAAGCAGGACTCTGAGATTTACTGACCCAATAGGCAGTAATCCATTGCTGAGGTGCCCTATGGCTGCAATGAGTCCTGGGACCATCAGAATGAATGGGATGTCAGCTGGGTCCCATTAAAAGAATCATTAAACTGTTACAGACATGTCCTCCATGGCAACGCTAAGTGGGAAATACTAAACTTCAATTTTATCCGATATGGTGCTATGGAAACCGAACTTATCAATAGCTCAAGCAGCAAGTTTCTTTGTGAAGAAACCACATTACTTATTTACACAATTATACAACAATTAATCCTTATATTTTCCATCATCACTGCTTGAGTCCAGACACGCTCACTGCAGGAAAAATCAATACATAGCAATAACTGATTAGTCTAATTTAGCCAAGAACTGGAACAAGCTTAAATTAAATTGCAAAGACGTAAACAGAAGCACCATCTTGATTCATTTGCCTGAACAAAGTGGTCACTCCAAAGTTACAAATACATTAAAACAACTACTTTGACAGACAGAAGGTAGTTTGTCCAATAAACCTGTATGAGCTGTAATTGATCAACGCAACATGATATCCACGAGGATGTAACTGGTCCAGAAGATATTGACAAAGTACCACAATAAGAGAAGGAAAAGAAAGGGGGGGGGGACAGAGCATTTTGAGCTTTGAAGATGTAGACAAACTAATAATAAAAGGTTACTCAAACATGTGTGAATGAAAAAAACACAACTCCAGGTGTGTTTTTGAGGAGGTATTGTAACAGGTCTTAAAAAAGCTCATAAGAGTAAATTTTATGTAATACAGGCCTTTTAATACAGATGTGGGCAGCAAAAATTGATATTGTTAAAATGTATTTCTTTGTGCAATGTTGTCACTTGATACTTTGCCCTGGGGGTGTGATGCTAACTGTAGGCTCTGCTCTGTCTGAAGCTCTGTGACTCAAGTTAGACTTTAATCTGAGCTTTATTTCAACCCAATCTGATCAGAAAGAGCCGACTTAATTGAAACTACAAGTGAGCTGATTTGTGCTCTTAAACAAGTCCCTCACACATACAATTCACTTTCATATTTGTGTAACAATTTAAGATTTATAAAATGTCAAGTTTCGACTCACACAGACATAAGGTTACGCTTTTCTATGTCTAGAACAGCATTAATTTTTTTAGGTGCACAATTATGATTGAATTAATAACACTGAAATACCCAGTAACAACATAGCAATATTATTATAGTAGATTTTAGAGGCAGACAGATTCATAATATTATATCCAGTTTTAAACAGTTCCACACATCAGTTTATTTTGAATATATATCAATAACAAACACCCTCAAGCCAAAATTCTACTGCATTAATGTTGCTTAATGTTATTCCATTGACTTGAATAAATATTGTATGTGACGCTAAATTAGAAAGGCCACTCTGTTTTTATATATTCATAGGCCATCTAATGCAAAGGTAATTATGCTGCTGGCCCCACTGATAATGTTTAGTGTTTGCGAGGGGTATTGCCTCATGCATATTTTATATTATTTGTGTAATTATAATTATGACATAATCCCACTTGATCAGCTAGCTAACACAACTCAGACCCAATTTGAATGGATAGTTTGGACTTTTTAATTCGAAGTGTAATATATTTCCAGAATTTTTCATTTTTGGTGTTGACTCAGAAACCAATTTGGACTTTTCACAGGACATAAACATTTGGGAGTTCAGGTTAATTTAATATATTTGAAGATCCAGACTGATTATATAGTGGCAAATTAAAACGTGCACTGCATAACTTTTCTGCTCCAAGATACTCGCTCACTTGTCACCATGGAGATAATATTGCTTTGCTTATAATTTTTCACAGTATTGCATTAAACCTATTATTTGTGTTTCTCAAGGTATTTTTGCACCATAAAAACACTAATATTATAACATCTCCATGGAGACAAACACAAGGAATACCCCCCACAAGAAAAGTTACTTGATTACTTTGCAGTGACATCATGCTGGGGGTGTTCTACATGGACGTGTAAGGTGGAATGTTCATCAGTTACCACAGCGACACAATGCACACATTAGCAAACAATGCCAAAAACGTTTCTAGTGTGCGATTGTGTTAGAATAAAGTTCAGATTACAGAGTAGTGTAGTGTAGGGAAGTGTAGTGTAGTTTAGAACAGAGTAGTGCTTTCAGTTAGCATCACACCCCCAGGGAATGTTGATGACATCAGCTGCAAAGTATCAAGACCTTATTTAACTGTATGGCTCATGTAGAATACAAAATCAAAGAGACAATAAATGCAAAACTAAACAGCCACAATACAAACAGTCTAAATAAATAAAAGGGATTGGAATAAACACTAGACCTAAGTTATGGAAAACTGGAGTGTTGCGCTCTGTGGAGAAAATTGGAAACATAATTGCAGCTATTCGGCGCAGTTAGGCAGTGAATTGTGTTTGTGCAGCGGCCTGTGCATATTTATGACCAGTTTTAGTCAGTGTTTTTTTTCTGAGGAAGTTGAGTAAATAACGCTAAAAGGGTTTTCTAGTGCCTGTGCGTCTGACAGACTTACCACCAGATCAGGGTCCTGCATCAGGGTCAGGATGACTTCATACAGCAAAGGTCGGAGGTCAGGTTTGAACTTGACCGAGATCCACTGTCCTATCAACCAGATCACACGCCGCCGGATCAGCTTGTACCTACACAAAAGAAACGACAATTGAGTTCAAGGGCCCATATTGTGCTGTTTTCTGATCTAATTGTTTTAACTGATCCAACTGTTATAATGTATGAATCATTTGGATAATTACAGCCTGGAATTGCCAATCTCTACTGAACAAAAGGTCAAAGCTAGCTGCTAACCTAAAAACTAGTCTTTCATGACATCACAAGAATTTTGAGCTTTGGAGATGTAGACAGACTTATAATAAAGCTAAATTTATAGTTTGCATGTTCAGAATTTTGTTTTCATCAAACGTGCATTATTTTTCCAGTGGGGCGTCTGTCACCTCCCTGAAAAGTTTTGTTAAATATAGGGTTTTGTTTTGGGGTTTTTTGTTTGTTTCAGAGCTTTTGGTTGCTTTCTGGTTTTGAGAGTCCTCTTGTGTGAGCAGGTACTACGCATGTCTGACACTCGATAAACAAAAGCACTTTTCCTAAACAGCACAGAGCAATATCCTCTAGAACAAGAGTTTGCCGTCCATTTTTGATTTCTTTTTACTCTATTCACTTCTTCTCTTCTTCTAACTGTATTAAAAGAGCTGGAGCAAGTTGGCCAAAAATAGTGTACACCAAAATTAAATCAGCATATTTGCTTTGACTGATCTGATGAGAATTTTTAATTTGCCAAGTATTCTGCAATAATGAAAACTGGTGGTCTTTTCACTAGTGCTTGAGTGTTTTTAGTGGTTGTTTGTCAACCAGTCCAATTTGTAAAGCAGTAATTTAGGTGGAGAAGATTGTTGAATTTAAATACAAAATTATAGAGGTTGTGGTTACATTATTTCTTATAAAATGAAAATTGTTGTAAGTTAAATAGTTCACTTTTAGCTGTCTGTGGATGTTCAATGCAGTAGTTATTTCTGTTTTAGTTGAAGCTAGTCCCTCCTAACAACACTTCTGCTGGAGCTACCTGTGCAGTTATACAAAAATAAAGCATATAAATAATAAAGAATTCTCACTGAACATGGTATATTTGATTTAATTCTCTGCATACTGGTATTCTGTTACATTCTACTCATTTCACTTAGGACCCATTTTGCACATATCATTTTATAATTTTCTCACTATTCTATTCGCTTGTCACTGCGATTGCCTTTTTATTGCTTTTTGAGCTCCTCTGTCCAAGTAATTTCCCCTCATGGATCAATACAGTTAGAACATGGTTGTGCATTAAACACTGATATATTTGTTTGGCTTTTACATCTACTGCATAAAAATACAGCACTCAATAGGGCAGGCTGATATTTTTTTTAAAGAGGGAGTATTTTACTTCTATGCCAACACATAACATATTTAGATTACCATGTTACCTTTTACTGTGTCGACAACGCTGTATTCGGCATTATTCGTCACTCTAAATCTCTCACTTCAGAGCGCTAATGAAACTACTGCACATCGCATCAGGTTTGTCAAGTTGTTGTGTACAGTTTTGTATCATGTTTTTTGCGTATTTATAGAGAATTGTGATGTGGGAGCATGGATGTCGTAGGCTTGTGTGTTGAGCATTGTACTCAGGCTTACAGCTAACTACAAGCAGGGTTTGAATAGCGCCCAGGAGAGATCGCTAAATTACTCAAACATCCATGGATGACATAAAACCTCTGCAGGCATTTTTTTTTAAATGAGGAAACAACATTATAACATGGTAGAAAGCTTAAGGTCCTATATTATGCAAAACTGACTCTTTTGAACTTTAAACATGTTATAATATTGTTACCTCCTCAAAAACATATCTGGAGTTGTGTTTTGTTTCACATATGTTCGAGTAATCATATAACCACAGGTCCACCTTGTGATGTCATGCAGTAGTTTTCAAGTTAACAGCTCCGCATGATTCTAGTGAAGGTGTACGGAGTTTAAAAACACAGTGAAGCACTTCCTGTGTTACCACATGACATCACAAGGGCAGTTTGAGAGAAGAACTCAGCCTAAATCTGCAGGTTTGTGTGTTAAACGTGTGAATGAAACAAAACACAACTCCAGGTCTGTTTGTGATGAGCTCAGAAAATATGGGCCCTTAAAAAAAAAAACCTATTTCCCATAATACCGCCTCTTTAAATAATTGACTATGTAACTGACACTAGACTAAATACTAATACCAATGGCATTTATATTATTTGTACAAATGAGTTTCAGGCTACGTAAGATATAGTTATCAGTTCTGCTTCCGTTCCTCCATTCCTTTCTCTATCATTAACGTTTTTAGCGTCTGCCAAGCTGCTCTAGGCTTTAGCGATAGCAATTAGTAGCAATCGCCGTCTACCTCCCTGTGCGATTAAGAGGAAACTCAACTGTGTGTATGTGGAATAATGGCTGGGTTTCAGATCACATCACAACATTCTAATGGCCAATGATATTTAATACAGATGGGGAGCAGCTGAAATTAATATTGTTGAAATGCAGATTTTTGTCCTTTAGGGTCCAGTCAATTATAGAAATGATCAGGTTCAACAAAAAGCACTACAACAAAAACAAAAAGCAAAGTACAATGTAATCAACAGGGAAAACTGGCTCTTGCCCCCATCTGGGAGTACGACAAGGTCACTATCTAGAATCTGAAAACTGACAACTGATACTTTGCAGTCACATCACGCTGGGGATGTTCTGCATGCATCTCTATAGTGGAATGTTCAGTAGTTGCCATGGTGAGACATTGCACATGTTAGCAAACACTGTCAAAGATGTTTTAAGATTGTCTGAAAACTCAATAAAAATGCAAAATCTATTTAAACAACACATTTTCAATATAAGTGTTCATGGTCCCGTTTAGGAGTGTGATTTCAACTAAAAAACTGTTGGCTAATGGTACCAAGCTTGTGGCTGTAATTTTATGTGTGAGTGATTTGTTAAGAGCACAAATAAGCTGGGTGGAGAGTCCTTGCCTCAAGTGGAGGATTTCAAGTATCTCTGGGTCGTGTTCACGAGTGAGGGGTGGATGGTGAGATTGACAGGCGGATCGGTGCAGTGTCTGCAGTGATGTGGTCGCTGTACCGGACCGTTGTGGTGAAGAGGGAGCTGAGCCGAAAGGCAAAGCTTTCGATTTACCGTCAATCTACGTTCCTACCCTCACCTGTGGTAATGAGCTTTGGGTAATGACCGAAAGGACAAGATCGCGGATACAAGCGGCCGAAATGAGTTTCCTCCGCATGGTGGCTGGGCGCTTCCTTAGAGATGGCGAGGAGCTCAGTCACACGGGAGGAGCTCAGAGTGGAGTCACTGCTCCTCCACGTCGAGAGGAGCCAGCTGAGGTGGCTCGGGCATGGTTCCGGATACCTCCTGGACACCTCCCTCGGGAGGTGTTCACGGGGATGTCCCACCAGGAGGAGGCCCCGGGGAAGACCCAGGACACGCTGGAGGGACTATGTCTCTCGGATGGCCTGGGAATGCCTTGGGGTCCCTCTGGAGGAGCTGGAGGAAGTGTCCAGGGTGAAGGAAGTCTAGGAGTCCCTGCTTAGACTCTTGCCCCCATGTCCGGGCACCGGCTAAGCAGTAAGCTCACCTGCTGAAGTTCCAGCTAAGTCAGTTCTTTCTGGTGAGATTGCATTCAAATAAAACTCAGATTAAGTCTAACTTGAGTTAACAGCTTCAGACAGAGCAGTGCCTACAGTTAGCATCATACCCCAGAGAAGGTTAATGACATCAGCTGCAAAGTATCAATATCACAATATTCCAAATTTCATATTGCTCCCACAGCACATGATCGTATATCATGAATGGTATGATATGGTCTGTCACTAGTACTGAATACACAGTTGGGTTGGTTTATTTGCTTGTGAAAATGCTCAAATTAGGCAGTGAAGAGGCAATTAAATTAAGCGCTACTGTTGTCATAACAATAGAAACAACAGCTCCAGAGGAAGGTTAAAGTTTTAGCCAGCCACTCAGCGTGTTGGACATAAAACTCTTTAAAATTATAATTACGAGTTATCAACATCTGTGGATAGCTCATTATTATTGGGAGGAATCTGGTGTCCTAAAAATATTGGAGAGCTTTTGTAATCTCGGGAGAATAAGTGTGCGGTGGGGAAGGCTGCACAGACACAGGGCTGAGGTGTTCATTCATAATGAAAGGTCACATATGACTCATCTTCTGAAGCAGGCTCTTTTAGACAGCAGCAGTGCCCGGTCCGCAAGCAGAACTGAACCATGACCGCATACACACACGTCTGGACACATGTGAAGTCTATGTGTCTTTGCCTGTTGCCTATCAATTCATTTTCTACAAATCAATAAGAATAAATAAAATGTGTAAATGTCTTTTTGGTGTTTGGTTAACTGATAATTATTTAGGTAACTGTCACTAAAGCTATCAATTATTTCAGTAGTGGACCAGCCAGCAATAATTTTGTCAATTTAATAATTAGTCAACTAGTTTAACTATTTCAATGCATTTTTAGAAAAATAAAGATTGAAATGGTGACTGAAGGCCTCTACTTAGAGAATATGTACAAATAATCTAAGTGTAATATTGATAAAAAAAATAAAAATATAAAAAATAAATTGAGAAAATAAATTGTTTAGTCCTTTTTGACAAAAACAAAAAAAAGTCTTGGCTTTTACAAAAAGAATCTTTAAACAGCACCAGTCAAAGGTTTGGACACACTCACTCATTCAGTGTTTTCTTTCTTTTTTCATATATATGACGCAAGATATACAGAATTATTTAGTAAAGAAAAAAGTTAAATATATATAATTATTTTTTCAACAAAGCAAACTTTTCAACTTCATATATTTGATGTCTATCTATATCAAATGCAGAAAGTAGTTACCATATAGAGAAAAAACGTTGAATGAGTGTATGGTTGATCCTTTTGACCAAAGCATTTCTGTCGTCCTCAAACAGTGAGTCATGGAGGTTTTTGGGCCACTAAACAAACACTCCTCATTGCAGCAGAGACAGACATCTCTTTCAGGCAGATTGATTTAAAAATCTATTGCAATTTTACAGACAGATAATAAAGGTGTTATATCGCGCAATAATCTTTTCAAACTACTTTAGGCCCTTTAGCATTGATATTTCCTGTAGTGTAACTTTATGATCAGAAAAGGTCAAGTGAAGGTGATGTAGTTAAAAAAAAATACAGGAGCAATGTAAACTCAAATGCCCTGCAGAACAGAATTAATAAATAGCAACAAGACAACTGACATGGGCACACAAAAACAAAATATTATTGATAAGGTGTCATAATAAGGTTAGAAGTCCAGTTTTCACAGTAATCATATGCCTTCCTATAAAGGTCCTATATTATGCCAAATTGACTCATTGGAGCTTTTAGCCATGTGAGAATGTTGTTACCTCAGCAAAAACATACCCAGAGTTGTGTTTTGTTTCATTCACACATGTTCGAGTAACCCTTTATTATTGGAGCAAAAAGTAAACTACAAGTATCACATAAAATGTAGTGATTTTTATTTGTGCTGAATTTTGTACAATATGATCTGATTAGATTGTTTTTATGTGTATATTTTACTTTGCTTAAACTACAAATGTGTTAAAAAATAAACCCTCAGCCTTTTCAGCAGGTCTCAGACAACAATTAAAAATACATATACTTTTCAGTCTTGTTCAAAAATGTAGTGGAGTAGAAAGTACAGATACCTGCTTTCAAAAGTAGTGAAGTAAAAGTAAAAAGTATTCACTTTAAAATAGACTTCAGTAAAGTACAGATACCCAAGATTTATACTTAAAGGTCCATTGTGTAACTTCTTGTTACACCTTACACCAACTTGTTCTGGTGGAGGGTCCGTCACCTGCTTGTTTCTATGGATATGTCATTGCTCTCCTTAGAATGTTCCACAGTATGACATTAAATTACCTTACTAACGTTTTAGATCTCAAAAATATCTAGAAAAACAGGCATTCTGATTGTGAGCAGGGTTGCCTCGCCACAGATCTGACCTGTAACTTGGTCTGGTTTGGTCTCCATGAAGATAGAAAAGTTTAATACCATACTGTGAAACATTCCAGACAAAACAATAGCATCTCCATGGAGAAAAGTGGAGATCCTTCACCAGAAAAGTTACACAATGCACCTTTAAGTACAGTACTTTTCTAGGTTTACTTCATTACCTTCCATCACTGCCTGTAATTCAATATATGATCTAACCTCTCTTGCTCATAGACTGTGGGTAATGCCTGGATACCACAGGGCACAGTGTCAGAAGTGAGGAGTGGTTGATGTCAGTGACTGCAGCTCCTGGAGCCATTACAAAGAGACAGAGAGACAGATCCAAGGGGCTGTGAGCACGTCCTCTCTGCACATCATACAACACTTCACAGGTATGACATGTGTACGGCCCACGCTGACACAGGCAAACAGATCAAGCACAAGGAGGAGAGGGGAGAGGCGGAGAGGGGAGAGGTGGAGAGGAGGAGAGGGAAGAGGGAAGAGGAGGAGAGGGGGAGAGGGGGAGAGGAACCTACATGAGTGAGAAGCAAGCCAAGTCTAAGCTGCTACTTCACTGTTAATGTAGGGTATGTGTAGAGTCACAGTAAGTATTAGTTACTTGCTTGTCACTATAATTACTACATCAACTCATGGTTCAATACAAGATAAAGATTTCTTTTATATGGCATGCATGTTTTCTTTTCACCTGAATTTACATTTTTTGTAGCATGATTTAAAAGGTGGAATAACTTTGGACCACTGTAATGGTTAAGAATGAACTATCCCTGTTTTACATGTTTTTTCTTGTTTAAACAAAGTAAAAAAGTGGCATTTGAAAGATGTTGTTTAGCTGAGAACAGGGTGACCTGACCCTATACACATGCGCTGTATCCTGAATATGAAGGGAGGAGGTACAGAGTGCCACTGTGCTGCTATAACAGAGATCGGCTGATATGGATTTTTCTTTTTCTATAGCCAATTGTTTAAAATCCAGAGAAACCGATGGTCAATAAGCTCTAAGGAGATTTTTGGGCTGATATGTGGGGCCGATTTTCATTATTAAGTAGTCATGTTTTGTGCAGTTTTCTCTTTGCATTAGTGTTAAAATAAAGCTTTGTATGTAGTTTTTAGGCAGCAGGTCGGGCAAATGAGTCCAGCCTGGAGACTGAAGATAGCCAATACACTGAAAAGTCCAATTATCAGTCTACGTCTTGATACAAGCATATAGACCTGTTTCAGTCAAGCAATTAATCAGATTGAGATACGCCGATGTATCGGCCAACCAATAACTGCACTTTGGGGAAAGAGGGTTTTTTTTTTCTTTCTTTTATGTGTCCATTGTTGATTTTGAGATTAAGAATGTGATGATGTTATACTTCCAGATGGGGGGCAAGACCCAGAATTCCCTAATGATAAAAGTGTCCTTTGTCATAAAAATATCTAAAAGGTAAACGCACAAATGTTGAACTCAATCATTTCTAGTATTGATTAGACCTGTGAACTTGCTATATTATAACAAAAATCTGCATTTTACCAAAATAAATTTTAGCTGCTCCCTCCATCTGTTTTAAATATCACTGTCCTATTATATCAGCTGTATAGTTACATTTGTCTTTGACGTGTACAGTAGACCCTTCAGTCCAAACAAGATTAGTGCAGCGTCAGCAGTGATGTCGTCGCTGTGTCGGACCATTGTGGTGAAGAGGGAGCTGAGCCGAAAGGCAAAGGTCTTGATTTACCGGTCAATCTTCGTTCCTACCCTCACTTATGGTCCTGAGCTTTGGGTAATGACCAAAAGAACAAGATCGCGGATACAAGCGGCTGAAATGAGTTTCCTCCGCATGGTGGCTGGGTGCTCCTTTAGAGATGGTGAGGAGCTCAGTCACACGGGAGGAGCTCAGAGTAGAGCTGCTGCTCCTCCACAGCGAGAGGAGCAGCTGAGATGGCTTGGGCATCTGTTTGGGATGCCTCCTGGACGCCTCCCTGGGGAGGTGTTCTGGGCACATCCCACCGGAAGGAGACCCCGGGGAAGACCCCGGACACACTGGAGAGACTATGTCTCTCAGCTGGCTTGGGAACACTTCGGGATCCCCCCGGAAGAGCTGGAGAAAGTATGTGTGGAGTGGGAAGTCTCGGTCTCCCTGCGCAGACTACTGCCGCCGCGGCCCAGCCCCAGATAAAGCAGAAGAAAATGGATGGATGGACATTGAAGCAAGTTCGCCTCTTTGCAATTTTCAGTTCTCCTGTTGTCATGGAGATAGGAAATCATTCATCAAGAAAATATGTGTTTTTATTAGTTAATTCCTGTACAAAAATTTCACAATAGGAATCCTGCAGTGCCTATGATGAGAAGAATGTACAATAAAAAAACATGGAACAATTATGAAAGTATACCACACAGTCAGAACATTAGATTGAAATGGGCCCTTTCAGAAAAGAGCACTTACACCAGCATGCAGACAGTATGGCTCCAATTGCTATAAAAAAGGTGGCTCAGCAGTCCCATCAAGCTATTGTTCTATGCACTGCTTCCAATTATATAAATCCATATGTGCGATTTCAATAATACACAATGGAAACAATATCAATGCATGAGTGGCTATAGAAAGAACATTCCTATATGCTGCTTGTTACATGAATCAAAATTGTCATTTGAATGGGACACAATAGGTTTATAGCAAGCACTGGAATGATTCGAGTAATGAATTTCCTCTGCAAACAAAATACCCTGTTATAGTAGCAACATCACACTAGGAGTGTTCCACATGTATCTCTAATGGTAGAATGTTTAGGAGTTACCATGGTGAAACAATGCACAGATTAGCAAACACTGTCAAAAAAGTTTTAAGATAATATGAAAAAATACAAAATGGATTTAAACAGCACATTTTCATTAGCCTGTGATCAATAAGAGCGTTCATAGTCCTGTTTAGGAGTTTGATTTTCAACAAAAACGGTGTCAGTGACTAACTGAAAAAGTGTTGGCAAATGCTAGCTAGCTTGTATGTGTGAAAAACTTATACTCAGCAGAAGCTCACCTGGTGCAGTTCCCACTAAGTCAGCTCTTTCTCAAATTAAAGTCTAACAAAGTCCCAGACAGAGCAGTACCTACAGTTAGTTAGGAGCACACCCCCAGAGAATGTTGATAACAGCTGCAAAGTATCAATATAACTTGCTAACCCATGTAGTTCAGACCTCTACAAACATGTTCTGAAAGGTATGGGCATCTTGTATCAGTTCATATTTCGGTCTTCTCTCAAATGTTAATGCTCCTGGACATGTTTAAAATGTGCACTTTTGATTGACTGCTTGTCAGAAAAATTTATGAGAAATTGCCAATTGCTGCCCTTCATCCCTAGTCTATTGTACCCCGTCAGATTAACTCCTCAAATATTGAATCCTTGTTTGATTTTGAGCACTCAGTGAATGACATTTCTTTGCATTCCCATGTCAATCAAACTGCACAAGGGGAGCACATGGATTCCAGCCAAATGATGAAGGCCCCAGTGCAACAGAGCATTTTTAGCACTGGGGAAGGAGACAGGATTACTGCAAAACACAACTGCAGGTACATTTTTGCCCTGTTGATCAGTCATCTTAAAAGGGGCAAGGCGTGGCACTGGGAAAAACTCTAAAAAACATTCCATTTCTCTATGACTGTCTCTGGCACAAACTGCACCCACAAGACCACAGGCTCATGGGAGTTCATGCAAAAACAACAACTTACTGAAGGGAAGTGCTGGTAAACAGAGTCTTTAAATGTTAAAATGGAGATTAAAGTCATGATTTGCCACCAAAACAGCAGTTAAATTTTTCCATACTTTCTCATGTCTGCTATGGTCCATATAAATTCTTCATTAACCAACTAGTAAACATTTTGATCGGCAAAGACACCAACCTAGTAAGAGACTAGGTTATCATCGTTAAAAGATTATAAGTATATATAAATAGGATATAATACTTCATTTTCATTTCAGAGCGGAAACTGAGAGCCAGGCTTTCTCATCCAACATCAGTGTGTGACCTCACAAATGTGCTTCTGGAAGAGTGGTCAAAAATTCCCATAAACACACTCCTAAACCTTGTGGACAGCCTTCCCAAAAGAGTTGAAGCTGTTATAGCTGCAAAGGTTGGACTGACGTCATATTAAACCTTATGGATTAAGAATGGGATGTCACTTCAGTTCATATGCGAGTCAAGGCAGGTAAGAGAATACTTTTAGCAATATAGGGTATACACACACACACACACACACACACACATATATATATAGATGTACGTATATATAGATATATACACACACTCATACACAGAGACTCACACAGAAACACACACACACAGTGCCACCTGCAGCCATCAGACGTCAGAGCCGACCCTGCAGCAGACCTTGTGGGGGCTGCTCTTTGTTTTGGACAACCTCTGGTCTCTGTTCGCAGGGCATTTCTTTGTTCTGCGCCATCACTCTAACCATCCAGGACTTCACTTTTGACAACTTTTATCAATGGCTTTATATCTGTTCCCATGAAGCACTTTTCAGAGATGTTGACTGATGTTTGTGAGCCGTTAATAATGTGAGAGGGGTTGAAGCGTGTGAGGAAAACTATTAAAAAATCAGGATATAATCTGCATAATGTGATTGTTTTATAATCTGCATGATGTGAAAAAAGATCAGAATTTGACTCGAGAATTAAGGCGTACCATGTATATTTAAAACCAATTTTAATTTTTTGCTGCCCTATGACTTAAAAGTCCAATTTGTAATTTTTTGTGTGGGTGTTCAGTCACCTGTTTGTTTCCATGGAGATGTTTTTGCTTTGACTGGAATTAAACTATCTGTCTTGATTTATTCTCTTACAGAAGTCTTTATCACTAAAAATCACATTGAAATACACACATTCATACAGTCTAGTATCCACAGACCTGACCCGTAACTAGACCTGGTGGCGCCAAATACTCCATCAAGATAGAAAAGTTAAATGTTATATTGTGGAACATTTTAGGTGTCAGACCCTCCTCCAGAAGTTACATAGAGCCCATTTAAAGGGCCCATATTACACTATTTTCTGATCACGAACATATTCTGTTTTGTTTTTGTTTCTGTGCTCTTCTCTCAAACTTTTAAAACTCCATCCACCTTTACTAAAATCATATGGATGATTTCAGTTCTGGAATTGCCAATCTCTACTGAATAAAAGGTAAAGAGTGGCTGAAAACTTAAAAACTACCACGACATGACACACATAACAGAGCATTTTGAGCTTTGGAGACAGACTAGTAATAAAGGATTACTCAAACGTGTGAATGAAACAAAATCCAACTTTGGGTATGTTTTTTAGGAGGTCTAACATGGCTTAAACCTCACAAGAGTCAATTTTGCGTAATATAGGATCTTTAAGACTATGACTAGTGTGTATGATACATTTCATTTACCATATGGATTTTGCATTAGATGTTTTAGCAATATTCATTTTAATATATTATTCCCTAAACATGGCATCAGCTTGGCTCTTTAATCATTTCCGACTGTGCGGTTGGCAATAATTAATAGCTGCGCTGAGGTTAATAGTCAATTAGTTTGGCTTGCGTGGAGAAGATGTGAAAATGTTAAGTACACCATTCACTAGACACCACTAATGACATTAATGCTAGCTGATTAGCCTGCACCAGATTCACTTCACACAAGATGATACTTTTGCTTAATTTTAGCATTGAAGCGTTTGAACATTACTTGAGAGCAGAGCCAGACAAAACAACAGCTTTGAGTGGCAGAGAAATAAGCCCAGCCAGCCATGGCAAGCAACAAGACTATTATTATCGCTACATCCGGCTTCGTTTTCAGGTCTAGATATTACAGAAATTGTGATCATTTTTACTCAAACCTGCTCACCTATGTAAAATTACACATTTTTTTTGTGTTTATCTTGCAACCAGACACCTAATTGTGTTTTTTATGTTGGATGCCCTTCTTGAGCACTAAGACTTGAATACAGAATAATGCAGAATTAAAGGGAACACTGCATGGTTAAAGCTCTTAAAAGACGATTTTGCATGATATTGCTCCATTAACACTTTAACATTAACCACCACAGTGCCACTTGCCTGACCAGCCAGTCCCTTCTACATTCTGTTAGAATCCAGAAGGGTCTGGAATTGGACCACAAAATGGGAAAAAACTCATCCCTCGAAAATTCTCATATTATTCAGAACAAAATACACTTTTTTTACCTGAGATATAGTAGTTTGATGCTTCCAATTGTTGATTTTGAGAAAATCTGTGCTGTTTCTCAGTCCCTTATGTTGTTTTTTTCATGCTTGTTTTTTTTTAACACAAACAGAGCATGTGTCTCTGGTTAATTCAGCTGTCAATCATGCCCTCTGAAACCAGGGAGACAGGATACACCTCCAGATCCACTTGTCTTTGTAAAGTTTTATCGAAGCATGTGGTTCTGGCTGGCCAGGTAACAGTGCCACCATACTGACCTGTATCCTGTATGTGTCCTCCTCATAAGTTACCTTTGGGTGTCATTGAGAGTAAGTGATATAGTCCCATACCTGTGATGACTGACTTGCAGCTCCCCAAGCAGCTGGTTCTTGAACCACTGGTCAAAGTCCACATTATCAAAGAGCTCATAGGCGGCCAGGCCCACAGCATTGTACACTGCAAGCATACAGAAATGCACAACAAATGCATAAATACAGCACTGCTTCTACTTTAAAGGACCAATATTGTGCTATTTCCTGATCTATGTTATAATGTTGTTTCCTCAACAATATCTTACCAGTCTTGCCACTGGGTGTGTCTTGCTAGACACCAAAGCAGCCTGGGCCCATTGTAATGGGGGTGGGGGTGTTCCCCTCCTATCTGTCTCGCGCCAAGGCGGCTCCAAGCGAACCGTGAAAGCGGAAACGAGACTCTATCTACTTCCATAAATTGTATAATATTTGTTGCTCCTTGTCCTACTTTATACTCTTGTTGTTAATAAGTGTATGAAGAACAAGAGGAACTAATCAGGTACTAGCCTTGTCAGTGCACTATTACACAGAAAAATGCAAGTCATATGCAGGTGTTGTTATACAGCTGTCGGGTACAACTAATCTGAGAGAGCGGCTGCTTCACGGGAGAGTGCCAATTTGGAGCATCTGTGAGCTCTGAAAATGGTCCAGGCAGGTGGCTACTATAGAGCACAGGCTGGTACTAACACGCAACAACTCATCACTCTGGTCATTAGGCTCCAACTGTGCGTGGGCTTTTGAATTCAAGATACTTTTTCATTTATTTTATTTATTAGTGTATTTGAAGAGCGGACATTAATAAACATTACTGTAAATTAGGCCTGCAAGTGCAATAAATTGATGAAGAAAATATAGACGATAAACAATAATACTGAAACTGATTGATGACACTAACACAATAACCCTAAAGCAGCATTATCCTCGAAAAAGTATTCTAAATCTACAATATTGTTATAAAAATAATGAGTTGCAATAAATAAACAGCAGAAGGAAACACTTTAGTACTTGGTTTGCATCTGTAATTAGTCATAGAAGTGATTTATTCAGCTTTTTAAGCTTTAAATCTTGTCGTATAGCCTAAAATAACCCAAAATCTCCCTGCAGAGCTCATGATCATTCTAAAGCTATTTAGGAAAGGATCATTTCTGTCCTGTGAATGTGGCGTTTTTTAGTATTGATACTTGCTCAAATGAGTATCTAATAGAAACTTGGCTGGATCGGACTGTCCCATGATATCGATTCGGCCGATATCCTGGTTCGGCCTTTAATCTAATGTAATAAGACTATTTACCGGTCGAGAACTTTATTACATACATTTTATTTTAATGTTCAGTAGTTAGTTGCAGGATAAATAACAGCTACATAACACATTTGTAATAATTTAGGGGAAAAAAAGCCATTCTCAGTACCTGCTCTGGTATCGGTTAATACTGGGTATCAGCAGATACTTAAAGCTTAAGTATCGATATCAGTATTGGAGCTGGAAAAGCTGGACCAGTGCATTCTTACTCTATACCCAATTGTGATATGATTACACTGCCAGTTTTATTTTTAATCAGCTGTTAGCAGCCTTTCTTCGTGGTTTTTATATAGAATATACTTTTTTCCACATCTGTAATAAAACTAATAAAATTTCTAATACATATCCCACCTCTTTTCTATATACTATATATTTATGACGCATTTAAAGAGAATACATGTTGGTGCAGTTATAATGATATATTTAAGTTGAAATGTGTCACCCTGTTATTCTTAATCAGCCATTAGCTCTTCAGCCCCTCTCCCTTGGACACAATTACATGGAGCCGCTTCTATTATCAGCACACAGCTCTATCACCATAAGTGTCTGTAGTTTTATCTGCACTGTCAACCCACCGCTGAGATCCCCACAGGAATCCATATTTAATACAAGTCGCTCTCTTGGCATACTGTGTTTGTGGAGCAACAAATAGAAATATGATGGAACACAGCGTTTCTCAAACTGTGGTAGACACATATTTTTGTCCTCCTTTGGGTTAATCTGTAGAACAACATTATCCATGGTTTAGTGTAATTGTACACCATGTAAGCCCTAATTAAGACCTGTTATAGTCCTAGTTTAGATCTGGTGGCGCTCAGAAAGCCACTGATATAACAAGAGTATAAACAAAATGGCCAGTGTTTTAAAATACTGAATGAAAAATGCGTTAAAAAATATAATAATTAAAACTAGAGGTAAGGAGTCAAAACATGTCAAGATAAATAAGCAACCGATCTGTTAGATGAAAACAAAAACGTAATTTGAAAAAAAAAACGTAAAAAAAAGACCAAATGAACCCTTTTAGAACGCTATAGTCAACTCACCTGCATCCTTCATGAGTAAGTGAACAGAGTCTTCCACGTTGGTTGGACCTAAAAGAAACAAATTTGTCACACATTTTTCCAGAAACAATAACGTGACTCACTGTGTTCTCTTTCAAACCTGAGTTGAAACATTTAATCTAATTTAATCTGTATTTAAAGCAAAAGACAAATCCTTTTATACAGGGATTTAGTGATGTATCCGTTAATTAGAGCTGCCTTTTGTAATGATACTCCAGTATTTAGTGCTATTCATCAAAATCAATGTAAAACGCTGATACTAAAAACATTTGTAGTGCTTAGGGATGCACCGATCCAGCTTTTTCTGTTCCAGTACTGATGTCACTATTGGGGCTTTAAGTGTCTGCCGATATCAGCCAATACTAGTGCAGACTGGTACCTGATTTATTAAGATTTTCAATGTCTTATACCAGTATTGTATCAGTGCATCCCTAGTAATGCTAAAGACTTTCAGGTGCACCATGTAACCTACTCATTTCCACGGAGATATTTATTGCTTCACCTAGAAAGCACCACAATATTCCCATGGAGAAGAGTACCATGGAGCCTGTCCAGATAACATTAATGGCATACTGTGGAACAAGCTATTGCATCTCCATGGAGAGAAGCAGGTGGCAAACCCTCCACCAAAAGTTTCCTAACACGCATTTAAAATATACAATACCTTCCCTAAAATGATGTGCTACATTAATAACAGAGTAAATAAATGACCTTGTAGATTCTGGACCATCTCGAGCAGCACCGGGGTCAGTGTCTGGCTATAGTTGTGGAAGATATCCAGAAACAAAACTTCTGTGCAGGGCTGAAAAAAAAAAGAGGAAAGGGAAAAGAACAAAGATAAAGAAAGATAGAGATAAAGAAAGATAAACAAAACATTAATAGTACAATACACCAAAATATGAAAGCCTGAAAACAACACAGGAATACAGGGAGATTAAAACCAAACCAATATGTTTTTGATGCTTGACTTTTTTGTGATACTGAACCTTTGAAGCACCGTTATTGTTACTATTTAAGCCCCCATAGCCCAATTCTAAATAAAATCTATTAAATATACTTTTTTGCTATTATAATAAATGTGTAGAGGTATCTTTATTTAATCATTAAAGGTTCTGTAAGCTTTAAACCATGTTATAATGTTAAAATCTCATCAAAAACATGTGTTGTGAGTTGGAGTAGTGTTTTGTTTCAGTCACACATGTTTAAGTAATCCTGCATTATTAGTCTGTCTACACCTCCAGAGCTCATAATGCTCTGTTCCACCTTGTGATGTCATGTAGTATTTTAGTTAACAGATACCTATTCTAGTTAACAGATACCTTTTAGCTTTGGTTCAGTAGAGATTGGCAATTCCAGGGGTGATAGTAAAGGTGTATGGAGTTTAAAAGTGGACACTTCTTGTATTACCACATGACATCAGGTGGACCAGTGTGTTTTCTGTTTGAGAGAAAAACTCAGCCTAAATATGCAGGGTTTGTGTGTGTCATTCACATATTGAATGAAACAAAATACAACTCGTAACATAGATCAGAAAATAGCACGATATTGGCCCTTCAATCAGCTCAGTAGGCAAAAATATTCCAGCTCAGTATTCTAAAATACATACTGAATAAAATAATTCAAATAAAGTGTTGCCATCAAACCAGTGGTAATTTCACACTGCAAAATATGTATTCATAGAACAGATGCAACAGAAAGAAACAGACACTTCTGACCTCTGGAAAAGTCAATGCACCCACTACAGCATATTCTAGGGTTTTCTGTATGTTTTTCTATTGAAGTTCATTGGTTTCCTTTGACGTAACACTAAATCTATATCACTGCTTACAATGAGCCAACATGCAAACGCACGTGCACAATTGTACGTTTGTACTTCAGGTCAAAGGTTAAATGAGGTCAGCAAGAGAGCAATCCAGTACTTTTGTATGACCAGCACGAGAGGTCATTTCTCATTAGCTGTTACAATTGGCGACCATGGAAGCACTGAACTAACAGAGACATTTTATTTACCCGCTAGTTTAAGCACTGCTAGGACTATTTGTGCTAATAACCAGGTCAGGAGCAGGCACAAATGGTAGGAAAATCCATGCTTCTGAATAGATAGTGTTTAAAACTCTAAAATATATATTGCGTACATGGGAGAATATGGTGAAGATCCCCAAAATAAGGCTATGCAGTAAGCCAAAAAAATGTATTACCGTAATTGCCAGAACAGCTATCTGGGAAAACCATCCCTAATCAACAACTAATAAACAAACTTATAACAAAAAAAAAGTCATATTTATTCCTCTGAAGTCTGAACTCTGCTCTAGACCAGAACTCTGGCTGTAGATTTAAACAACCCAAGCTGATAATTGACAATTAGAAAAGACTGGATCTCGATTCAATTAAAATTCTATTAAGCTTTAAGCCTTCATAAAATGCTCTAAGGTCCTAAATTAGGGATGCAAGATTAATTGCAAACCATTTGAAAATGTAATTTGAAGGACCAGAATTAGCAAATCATAACGGCTGCAGTTACTATAATACAATTTCTGCAAAAACAGAAATCACCACCATGGAGTCTTATAATGTAAAACATTAACTATGAGATTTAATCTTCAGCAGGTTCTTATATGACTGAGTGTTTACATACGTGTTCTGTAAAGCCTCCTGCGTTGTTGTTATTGTTATTATTGTTGTTGTTGTTATTATTGTTCTATTATTACTGTTGTCATTATTATTATCATCATCATCATCATCATCATCATCATCATCATCATCATCATCATCATAATTATCATTATTATCATTATTATTATTACTACTATTATTTTTATCATCATCACCACCACCTCCCATCCCTATTGATTTTGGAGTTGTCTTTATTATTATCTGATACTCAAGAGGGTCTACCATTGGTAATTTGACTGGTCGACCTGTAACACCACTAAATGCTATCTAAGTTATTTCTGTCTGTCAGTGGGCCAAGTTTGATCTGACAAAAGAGAGAAGAAAAAGAAGAAGAAGAGCAGGGGGGTATTCCATCAAAGTGGCTTAACAAGTCCAGGCTTATCCTGAAATCTTCAAAGCCTCAACTAGTTCCATGACAGAAATAAGCCTGAGTCTGACCAAACTTAACTCAGGCCTGATGTTTAAGCTGCACTTTGTGCGCGCTCGTGGTGACTCTGGGAAGGCCAGATCAATGGAGCAACGGTCTCACTGAAAAATTTGATGTTTTTTTTTTATCTGACTAAACAAGAGGAGCCACAGCGCGCACCCGCAGAGTTTGATTTGGGCCATGGAACTTTTCCAGTCAATCTGATCTGAGGAGCGAGAGGAAAGACGCTGGTTTGGACTCTGAGGATGACAGTGACACAACTCCCCCGTCCTCTCCTTTTTGCTCCCCGTCCTCTCCTTTTTGCTCCCCCTCCTCTCCCGGTCGCTTTGTGGACAGAGAGGAGGCTGGCTGTGTAGTGCGGAGCCTGGTTAATACACCCAGGGAATGAAGTTGCCTCACCCCTTCCTGATGTGCTGTAGTATGCGCGGAGCTTAAGTTCCGCTCTGCGTAAAAGTGAAGTAACGGCCCTCTTCACATGAAGACCTCTTCACGTGTACACCAACAATAAATGATAAAATCCGCACCAAGGTGTTTGCAGTTTGACGGGGAGTAAGAGACGAGGGAATGAAGAGAGAGAAACAGATGTGATGAAGGAGAGAACAGACAGAACCCACTGTCATCCTCAGAGTCCAAACCAGCGTCTGTCTGGGCATAAAAGCTGCACTGCCCCTCACAACAGCCACATGGGCAAGATCATTTTAATGAAATAATGGCCATAGGCTTTTATATAGTTTGTGCCTTTTTGATGAGTGCAGTATCCACACACACGTGTGTCCCGTGCGTAGGAGCGTATGGACTGTAACACAATCTGACCATAAAGAACAGACTTTGTTGGTTTATGGACACCTTATCTCATGTTTTGAAACTTAAAAGAATGTGCAAGAATGGAAAATAAGTACAAGTTGTTCAACAGCGTTGATATCTGCGCATTCAAAAGACCAATGTCAGTGCAGTGGTGGTTCCTGCATCATCTTAATGATCTTTTTAAGACCTTTACATTTCAAATTTAAAGTAAAGTAAAGAGTTGAACATCCAATTTTAGATACATTTTGCATGCCCATTGAGTAGTTGCATGAAAGTTATTATTAGGGATGAATGATTTTGGAAGAAAAAAAACAAAACAAAAAACTATAAAGCAGAAGGCGCAATTAAGTTTAAGGTTCTAAAGGCCAACATGGTAGTAAAAGTGAAATGAAAAGGACCCTTGAGCAAATTGTTAAAGCTAGGAGAAGATCCTGTTTGTTCTTATTTGCAGCATCTGTAGATATTTTATAACATTAAAAGCTCAATAAAGTACATTTTGCATAATGTCTCATTTATAATCAAACATGCGTATTTTACAGCTATTAATGTGAAAATCCCTTTAAACATTTGAACAAACAACTTCATGAAACAGCAGTGCTCTTCAAAAACAGCAGGGAACCAGTTTGTCATCTGGCATTAAATGAATCAGAGACTGGAGATACAGGGGTTACTGGGGGCAGATTGACAAAAAATAATCAAGTAAAAGGAAAAGTGGATGGGAGATTACGCCCTGACTCAAACAGCTGAAGATAAGCCAGTGCCGCGTCCCTTGACACTGCCTGGAAGAAGAAGGCTGGCACCCAGGGGACCCCCGTGAGCTTTGAGATGTCTAAATGTGCTCACTTCCTCTGAACTAAACACTGCAAAATATATAAGTAAATACAGCCCCCGCTGAGAAGAAGACATGAATATTTCAACAGATGTGAGCGTTCTGAATGGAGCTAAATTGGGTATTGTTGAGAAACTGTGTTTTGACTTACCCGTAAACTATATTTCCAAGAGTCACCGCCGGTTTCTTCGACAGCTGAGAAGAAGGAGAAGCAGGATCAGAATCACGTTTCGTAAATATTTAAATGACACAAAAATCTGATGAAAGACTAAACAAACCAAGAGATACTAAGAGATAAGAATGAGGAAACTTTGAAACATTTGTCAGTTTAGAAACTTGGAGAGTTGAATCTCTAGAACATTAAACTTGTATTAAACAAAATTGAGACAAAATGGTAGCAAGTGAAATAGTAGGTTGGGTCATAACATGGTTACAGTTTTACAGAAAACCAAATGCAAATCCGTAACAAATCTTTATAATTTATGCAAACTGACTAACAGTCGGGATGTGATATATACGTACCATACTCACTTACTTACATACTTAACTGTAGAACAACTCACCCTATTTTTTTTTTAGTTGTACATTTATATATGCCTTATTTGAAACCTTATTATTACCATTTATGATTTTGCTTTTTGTTATTATAATATATTGTGATGAGTGAGCTACTGTGTCCAAATAATTTCCCTTGTGGATCATTAAAGTTTGTCTGTACTGAAAGTCTAATATTGTTGTGATATCCTTTCAGAATTATTCTCTCATTGCAATATGTTATCAGTTGCAATTTTGTGGAGAGGCTAACACCATTGTAAAACCTCCAGCAATCCCCTGACTTGCCTTTATTAGTCAGTCGTAAATAGCACCACACAAAGATGTATTTCAATAATTTCTTAATGATGGTGACTGAAATAGAGCAAAGATTCATGGTCCATGTAGTTCTCTCTGCTTCTGCTGCTGGAACAAAACAATGCTTTTTACAAAGGGCAGTGAATTTAATCAAATTTTAATCGAGATTCAGTCACTTCTTATTGTGAATGATATCCTTGGGTCTTTTTAATCAAGGGATCTACAGCCAAATTCTCTGTCAAAAGAGAAAACATGAGGTTTGGAGCAGAGTTCATACTTTGGAGGAAGAAATTTGACAATAATATAAGCATGTTTTATTTATTTATTTATTTCATTTTTGCGTTTCTTACACTAAAAAACATTTTTAAATAATTAGAAATATGTGAGCTGTGACTGGGCTTGAATCTCCACAAACCTGACTCTTATTTGGCCTGGGGCAGGGCCTCGTTCTGTTTGTTTCCTTGGAAATGTTGTTCCTTTGGCTATATTATTCCACATTATGGAATAAAGCCTTAATATCGCCATGGAGAATTTGGTTTTAATATTCTATTTCCATAGAATTGTGCAAGTGATGTGCCACCTCCAGAATGTTACATACTGTACTTTTAAACAACGTATTTTACAGCATCATGTTTCAAAAAGCAACTTGAATTGAATGAAATGTAAGTTATTAATGTTTTTGTCATAGCTCCCAGCTCTTATTTTATACCTATGAATTGACTATTTAATATTCTAAAAGACTTTTAATTTCAGTTCCGATACCAATATTCATACTTTGACTTCAAGTATCTGCTGATATCCAATATTAACCGATACCAGTGTAGGGATAGAAAACTTATTCACACTTATTTCCTTAAAACACTTAACTTATTACAGAAGAAATCAAATAGTGTTATGCAAGTGTAATTCATCCTTTAAATAACTACAGAACAGCTTCATATGAATTAAAGTTCAAGCATTATGAGATGTTAGGCCAATAGATAGAACAGATATTATTGGACCGATGCTCGATTCAACAAATCTTTTCATATCAGTATCGGTATCTCTACTTTTGATAGCAGTATACTCATGGCCAGTAATTCAATTATTCATCGTAGACCTATTTATTTCTATTTTATAAACCAGAAATGAAAAATTAAAAAAACTTTAAACCTTCTCATTACAACTTGATAAATAGAGCGACAACGAGAACAGATTGGTCCAGTCATTACCAAAACTCTCTGGGTCCTCTTCCCACATGGCCAGCTCCTCCTCTGTGAGCAGGAGGTAGTGCGAGACCAGTCTGCGCCCAATTTCAGTGAGTGTGGGGTGTGTGAAGAAGGCCGTCTTGATCCTGTGCGCTTCCAGACTCTCTGGTTTACTGTCTGTGAAGAGAAGGAGAAAGGGTGAAAATACAACAAAAGAAGTGTGATAATTCAAGTTCATAGTGACGTAAAAGTGACACACAAAGGAGCTGCGATACATAGTGTAAGAGTCCAGGGTGTTTTGATACTAATCCTCACTTTGAATTTGCGCAAGCAACCAGGAAAACTGAAAGGCTATTTTGAGAAAAGCATATGTTACTGAAAAGCACAAACTCAATAAATAAATAAACCTACTAATACCTACCTATCTATTTTTTAAAGCTAGATTGCAAACGCGATCAGTTAAAGGGCCCATATTGTCCTATCTTCCTGATTTATGTTGTGATGTCTTTCCTCAACAAAAACATACCTGAAGTGTAAAATAGGACATTTAAAGGTGTACTATGTAACTTTTCTGGTGTAATGTCACCACCTGCTCATTGTCTCCATGGAAATACTATTGCTTTGCCTAGAATATTTCACAGTATGGCATTAAACATTAGCTCCACTGAGAAAAGCATGTGACATCGAAAGGGCAAGTTACAGAACAGATCTGTGGAGAGGCGCCACTGCCCATAGTTTTTCAAAACCAAACCTGTTGCCAACACTCACACCTCTAGGAATGAAGGCGCCCGATTTGTTGATTATTAATGTTCATATCTTGATTTACAGACAAACTAACAAAATAAAAACACCAGGATCATGTAAGGCGAGTTAATACAAACATTTTAAGACTCAAATGATGGTTCTCTGCCGCAATTACATAGAGAGGGGTGAGAATTTTTTACATTTTTTCAATGTAAAGTGAATTGGACCAGAGTTGATGGAGTGGAGCCAGAAACGCCCCCATGCTCACTTCCTATTTGAAACGTAGCAGCTCGCAGGATAGCAGTGTCCATTCATACAGTCTATGGTTGTACCACAGTGCAATAAAGGACCCAAGACTAAATGGTTTGAAATTGTAGCCTGATGTTACCTTTCTCTGTAGAGCAATAGACTAACAGATCTAATTAAATCTGATCTTCTAGTACTATATCTTTCATTGCAATCATATAAACAAGTCACATTGGCGCTTTAAGCCTAAACACTGCACATAATACAAAGTGCAGCATCTGAACTTACATCTAATATGAAATTTAGGTTATCAGTTACATCACAGCTCCTTCAAAAGAGGCATACAGAAATGGTGGTAATAAGTGGCAATGCAGAGGCTTGGTTCGGATCTCTGTCAGCTAACGACAGTGAAGGAAAAACATCTTCAATAAAGGCGTGTGCAGCACAGATGCGGGGAGCTGCCAGAACAAAGAGGAAGCCTGAGCTCTATGACTAATGAAACACTAGAGGCCGTGAGGGTCTGAAATAAACATGAGCTGGTGAGGGGCTGCCACTTTCATGACTGCACTGTTGCTTTTCAAAACACTCAATAATGTCTCTGAGTGTGTCTCCATTAGCTCTACAGTTACCATGTGTGCTAATTGACATCTTAATACAAATATTAAAAATGCTCTGCGTAACTTTTTTATGCTTTAGGGTAATTGTACCAGTGACATAGAAGTTTATCATGACATCTGTAGTAGTAAGATATCAGAAATCAAAATGTGTTATTGAGGAGTTAGTTAAGATAATTCAGCCTTAACATTAAAAGTGAATATGCAACTTTTCGCGTGGATGTCCCTATGGAAAGGATACTGCTTTGATCCATCTCCATGGCGACAAGAAGGTGATGCCTCCGAGCCAAGTAATAGGTCAGATCTGCCAGATTTATCTTTATTGACTTTTTTCAGCAATAAAAACACTGTAAATTAATAAATGTCAGATAGACAAGTTTAATGCCTTACTGTGAAAAATTCCAGGCATGTAGTAGGACAAGCAGGTTGTGAAAAGTTGCATAGGGCAAATGTATCATGATAAACTACTTTATGTCACTACTACTACCTTATGTAAGAATGCCAGTAAACCTTTGTCTAAAGAACCATATCATTAATTATACAGGAGCTTGTAATAAATAAATAGCACACTGAAACAGTAGTAGTTTAACCTCTAAAACAGCAATAGGTATAGAGGTAATTATTCATCCTGTACCTCAAATGTTATTGTACTACCACAGAAATAAGAAAAAGTTCCCCATTACTGCAAATAAAAGGTACATTATCATAAATACTGACCTCCAAAAATATTGCTCCATCTTAAATTGACTGAACAGGTCTAGCTAAACAAGGAGTCTGACCACCTTTACCCTCTATGTTCTTGTTGGGTTTGTAGGCATCGTTCTTCAGGATCATTTTAATGAGGTTCATGCACTGGACGATGAAGCGCTCAAAGGTGATTCCCTCTCCGGCTGGCGTAAACACGTAGCTCACGGCAAACTCCAGAGAACGCTGAATGTGGGGGATAAACGCACACGGATGCTGCTCCAGAAAGTCCAGCAACTGAAGGAAAGAGGACAGGGGGCAGACATGGCTTTACATATAGTTATTAGAAACAGTTAAAGAGCCCATATTAGGCTATTTTCTGATCTATGTAACAATGCCTAGAGTTGTGTTTTGTTTCATTCACATGTTTATACACCAGTCCTGCATATTTAGCTTTATCTCTCAAACAGAAAACACTTCATTCCACCTTGTGATGATGTGGTAATACAGGAAGTGCTCCAATGTGTTTTTAAACTCCATACACTCTCACTAGAATCATTTGGATGATTTCAGACCTGGAAATTCTGATCTCTAATAAATAAAAAAGTAAAAGGTAGCTGCTAACTTGAAAACTACAGCTTCATGATATCACAAGGTGGAGCAGAGCATTTTGAGCTTTGGAGATGCAGACAGACAGACTAATAAAGAATTACTCAAACATGTGTGAATAAAGCAAAACACACTCCAGGTTTGTGTAAATAGGACCTTTAAAGAAAATGCAATGAATGGAACTTTGGGGCATTGTTTAAGTGACGAACACTGAACGCAACAATCAAAGAAATAACCATGGAGACAAACAAACACAGATTACAAATTATACAGTGCACCTTTAAAATACAGGCGTTGAACTAAAGGAAAAGAGAGGAGGCAGAACTGACTTTATGCATAATTATTAGGTCAACATAACAGAAAATGAAATAAAAAAGGTTGTATTTAAAGTCTAGAATTAAATGAATGGAAATCATTGGCACTGTTTATATAGTATCACAATTTAAAACAGTCAAAGTGATGTGGAGGGCTGGTCAGAATATAATGGAAGAATTTGCCTTTTAATGTTAAAGGGAACTGCATACTTTTTGTTTCTGGTAGAGGGGACACCTTCTCCTTATCACCATGGATATGTTATTGCTTTGCCAAGAATGTTGCATGGTAGAGAATTAAACATATCTATTTCAATGAGAGGTGACCCTGCTCACAGTCAGAATGCACATGTTTTTGGCTAGAAATACACTAGAAATATGAAATACAGTGGAACTGTTTGACAGGTTACAGTTTACGCTGTGCACCTATGCTCTGATCTAGTTTATGGTCAATATATCTGTAATTACTAGGCCTATTCATATCAAAATGGTGGCATGTTTTCAAACAAATATATTATAGTGAACTTACAACTTTAGTGTAAAGGATAATAGTCTTTTCCAGCTTCTCTCTGCAGGGGCTCTCAGGATCAACTTGTCGACCTGGAAAAAAACACAAGCAATAAATGTATAAACGTGATTAATTTGCATAAATAATTCTAGGGGTTATGCCTAGGTTAGCCACACAGAAAAAGAAAAAACAAGTCTGTTGAATTCTGTTTGGCAATTGTTTGAGTACAATTTCAAGTAGCAGATACCATAAACAAAGTACTTAAAGCCTATTTAAAGGTGCACAATGTAACATTTTGGTTTGGGGGCGATCACCTGCTTGTTTCTATGGAGATGTCATTGCTCCTGGAATGTTTCACAGTATGACATGAAGCAGCTCTATCTTACAGTTATTAAATTGCAAGTGGTTTTATAGCTCAAAAATACTGAGAAAAACAGGCATTCTGACTGTGAGCGGGGTTGCCTCTTCACAGATGTGACCTGTAAGTTGGTCTGGTTTAGTCTCCATGAAGACAGAAAGGTTTAATGCCATACTGTGAAACATTCCAAACAAAGCAATAACATCTCTGCAGAGAAAAGCATAGACGAACCCTCCAATGCACCTTTAAATACAAAAGACCTTCCCTTCTACTTAAAACTTAAAACAACAGCCTTTTCATAGAAAAATTAAATTAATAAAACTTTACAGATATCAACAAATGATAGATAAGATAGCGTTAACAATTAATAGCTAAAATACAAAAACTATATCTTGACTGCACAAGAAAGGAAACTTTTTAGTTTTGAATGTTAAACTGACTGAAAAAGGAAAAATCTGCTTTTTACCGATTAAACAAGTCAAAGAGTGTATGCAAACTATGCATATGAAATTGTTGCCTGAGGAAATCAATTTAATTTCACCAACATGTTTTATGGAGACATTACTTTATTTTAATACCTACTACAGAATACTTTCCTTCAATCTGGAAAAAATACAGCTTCCCCATGCCAAGCTATTACGTACAATTTATCATTTAAAGTCCAAGAAAATGAAAAATGCTGTATTTTGTTTCAGGATATACATTTTGAAACCTTAAGGGTGCAGGAGCAATTAAGAAGTTACATTTTGTTTATATTTGGTTGCCTTGTTAATTTAAAGGACACATATCATGAAAAATCGACTTTTCAGTGCTTTTAATCATATTATAGCTGTTCCCCCTTCTCATTTACCCTTTGGAAGTAGCATTTGGAATAATTTGTGCCTGTTTGAGTAATCTTTAATCACTTATTTTCAAGATGCAATATTGCTGATTATGCCCTGTGTTCACCGCCCCCGGCATACTGTTCTGTACTAACATCCTATTTCCAACATATACACCACTAATGATACTGTTGATAAGTGCATCAAGACTTTTCCTAACCAGCAACTCTGGATGACTGGCAAAGTGAGATCCCTTTTGAAAGCACACAGCAACACTTACATGGTAGGGGACAAGCTACTTAAGAAGGGAATTACAGAGGCAAAAAGGGAATATGGCAGGAAAATAGAGAGCCATCTTATGCAGAATGACATGCAGAGGATGTGGAAAGGGATTCAACATCTAACTAATCATAAGGGCAAAAGGAACAACCCCAAGAACTTTGCAGCCTTGCGAGTTAAGGAGTTCAACTCTTTCTTTGTCCGCTTTGAGGACGCGTTTTGCTTTCTGTAAATCCACGCAAGGAGCCAGGTCCTGATGGGTTACCAGGAAAGGTAATCCAGTCTTGTGCTGACCAGCTTGCGGGCATTTTTACCAGAATATTTAACATCTCACTGTTAGAAGCCAGCATCCCTTCCAGCTTGAAAAAAACTGCTATTATTCCCATTCCCAAACAGCCAGCCTAGACTGAACTCAACAACTACAGGCCAGTGGCACATACACCTGTGGTGATGAAGTGCTTTGAAAAACTGGTACTGCATCATGTTAGCGCCAGCCTCCCTGTCAGAATGGTGTTCAGCCAAACATCTGGTCCTAAATTCCATCAAGACTAAAGAGATAATTTTGGACTTCCGAAAGAAGTCTGCCTCAAATCCAGTTCTACTCTACATTAATGGTGTATGCGTGGAACGAGTGAAGGATTTCAAATATCTTGGCATCCATTTGAGTGAGGACCTCTTCTGGTCACTTAACACCTCAGCCATTGTAAGAAAGTCTCGACAGTGGCTTTACTTCCTGCGAGTACTTAGGAGAAACAACATGGAGAGGAGTTTGATGGTTTCCTTTAACAAAGCAGCAGTTGAATCCATTCTTACATACTGCATCTCAGTTTGGTATGCAAGCTGCTCAGCTGCAGACAAAAGAGCGCTACAGAGAGTTGTTAAGATAGCTGCAAAAATAATTGGAACCCACCTGACCTCACTGAAAGACATTGCCACTTCACGTTAGCTGAGCAGGGCAAAGGAAATAGTTTCAGACCAGTCGTACCCTGCCCACCCACTGTTCGATCTGTTACCCTCAGGAAGGCGGTACAGGTCGATGAAAACGTCTTTCATATGGCTTCACTGTGGTGTCTTGTTTGTCTCTGTGTACATCAGAGGGGAGGTGCTAATTGTAATTTCATTGACATTCAAAACAATCAATCAATCAGCAGTCCAAAATCTCACCAAACCCACCACAAACTTCCATCTCAATTTTGATAACACTTTACTCACTCCATTCCCACTCATCCGTAACCTTGGCATCCTCCTCAGCCCCAACCTCTCATTTAAATCCCACATTAAATAAATTAAATTCCGTCCATCTCTCACTTTGTCTGTTGCAGAAACCTTGATCCATGCATCCATCACCTCCAGAATCAACTACTGCAATAGCATTCTTTATGGCACACCCTCAAAAACTCAATAAACGGCAATACATTCAAAACTCAGTTGCCCACCTCCTCATCCTCACTCGGTACCACAAACAAATCTGCCCTGTCCTCCAGAACCTCCACTGGCCCCCCATCCCTCAGCGTATCTTCAAAGCCCTCCACAACCAGGCCCCGTCCTACCTCTCGTACCTGCTGCACCCCCCCACACTCCATCCTATTCCCTCCGCTCCTCCGAAGCCAAGGTCCTGTCCCTCCCCTGTAAGACCAAGCTCTAAACCTGGGGAGACAGAGCCTTCTGCATCGTCGCCCTCACCCTCTGGAACTCTTTACCTCAGCAAATCCGTGACTGTACTTCAAGAAACTGCTCAAAACCCATCCATTTAGAACCGCTTTTAATGTCTAGCCTGCTTTTAAATCATGTCTGTATTTTGTCAATTACCTTGTATATGCTCTTTAATTGTATACTTTGTACAGCATTTTTGAATGTTTAGAAAAGCACTTTGTCAATAAAATGTATTATATTACTATTATTATTACAAAAGTCACTCTGCTTTAATATGTATGTAGCTTTGGAATTCTGTATAAATACTCAGAGCCATAATGTACATTTAGGTAAGTTTTTTTGTGGATAACTATGATTTATGGTTTGGTTTCAATATTATCATTTATCATCTGTATTAACTTATATATATTAGACTTCAAAATTGTTATTGTGACAGATCTAACCCTGCCCATATGGGATCAAATTTTAGCCTATTAATAATTCAAATGAGATTAGTTCAACGTTGCAGCAGTGATCCTGTGAGCTGTCACTTTATATCTTGTTAGACACATGTACTTTTCAATCACAGCTGATCTAGAGTGACACCATTGATTACAAAGGTTAACGCACTCAAAGAACAGATTTCTTACAGATCAGCGATTATGCAAATTGCCAATACACTATTGACTTTGTGTCTATGCCATTGCTTTTGCATTTAAAGGTATAGGACAGCTGATAGTGCAAGCATACACAGAGTAAAGTCACCAAAGTCAGAGAGGTCAGGGGCCTACATAACAATTCTTCATTAATGCTGTATAATATTTTCAATAGCGATTACAATGATGGTTTCAATCAATTAAATAATATATATTCTATTCTTAATGACATGGGTGCTCATTCTGCCCTTCTAATCCTGGTTTTTAATTAAAGCCATAACATTTTTTCGAAATTAGTTAATAATTGACAGTATAAAATAAATAATTTAAAAGTGCACTACTTTCTGGAGGTGGCAACCCATCTGCATGATTCCATGGAAATGGAAAGTTAAAGCCATACTTTGGAACATTTGGGCGTAACATGGAGCTAGAGAAGTTTTATGCAATATTGTGGAAGATTAGAGCCTAAGGAACACGATTTCCATGTAAACAAGCAGAAGCAGGCCCTCCTCCAGGTTAGACAGGAGTCAGGTTTGTGGAGATGCAAGCCTGCTCACAGTAAGAACATTTTTCAGTGCTGTTTTTAGGCTAAGAAGTAGCTTTACGTTTTCATTTGAGAAGCAAAACAATCTGTGCGCAAAAGTTAATTGTTTATTACACAATAATAATACATGAAATAATACAGAAAAGATGGGTAAACAGACTTGTATTAATATTTCTATATACATTTACTTTTATCAGAGATTGGCAGGTGAGGCAGCAGACAGCACTCAGATGACACATATCTGACTGAAAGAGCCTCACATCTGAATGGGACATAAAGGCAGCTACAAAGAACCCATTTAAACTGACCTTATCTGTCAGTGCAGCAGAGGCCTGTGCGCTCTGCTATCTACTGCCCCAAAACAACACTACCATCACCACAGTAAACAAATAAGGCTGCTCCATAAAAGGGATCAACAATTTGGGAAAAAAAACAACAACATCTAATTGCATTTTTCTAATAAGCAGTTTGATTAATTATCTGCCTGGTTTCAATTCAGAGTACACATTTGATAGAAGAAATATGAACAGCTACACTAGCAGGCTTGCTAATGCATTTGATTGTATTGCATTACTAGGCCTGCACAATAATTACAATAGTAACTTATCATTCAATATATGATAAGTTTTTTGTTTTTTTTTATATTTACAGCATGCTCAAACAGCACTGAATAAACCCATATCATCATCCATGGGAATCGGAGATATGAGGCGATTCCTAGTGGGTGTGTATAACTCGCTTTTAGCAACAAATCACTGCTTGTAGCTTCACGTTTTTAATGATTAGATGTTAGTTAGAAATATCGGCAGCCATTTAATCAAACAGTGAGCTAGTTTCAGGGCTAGTTTGTGTGAAATGAAGGATCTCGACAGAGCAGTGGAGTGAGAGCGACTACTACGCTTCAGGGAAATACAGGACATTTCTTCAGGAAACGCATACTTTTTAGTCTAATTTGACTCCAGAGTGGCTCAGTATAGATGCAATTAATGTGAGTAAAAATAAATATATTCATTTGCAATGTAGTTTGCACAAAAAATAGCATAGTTGAATTGTTATAGACTAAATACTAAATACTGAAATGATGTCCAGTCACTGCACGCTACTAAGTTTAAAATATAGTGGAGCATTTGACATCACAAGGTGGAACAGAGTGTCTGTTTCAGAGAAGAACTGAAGAGCCTTAGTTTGCAGGGTTTGTGTGGAATGAATAAGAAAAAAATACAACTCCAGGTATGGTTTTGATGATGAAACAACATTATAACAGGGTAATCTGGGACCTTTACACTGACATGGCGATCTAAATCCACCCTGGAGACATCACAGTCACTTCACACACTTCAGAAAAAAAAAAAAAAAACTAATTAAAAGTGTATTATACATGACCTTTTGATTTTGTTTTCATAGCACCTGGCAAAACGAAGGCAATAAACTTGTGCATGCAGCAGTTGTAGCTCTGCTTATTTGGTTTGTTTACTGAAGGGGAAACTTTAGATCAGAGCAAGGAGACTGAGGAGGAGACAAGTCATACTCACAGCATTCCAAGAACTGCTTTAGCCTTTCAAATACTGCATTCAGGAAGCCCTAGAAGAGGGGACAAGAGGGTGAGATCCTGATACATTCTGATTACTTCATTAGAGTGTCCATTGATCAAGAGCTTTTTCAAAACAATAACAAGAGTTCAAAGTGCGCAGAGGCTCGATGACTTTATAAAATGTGGATAGAAGTGGCAGCAACAGTATATTAAAGGGAATATATGTATGTATGTTTGGAAACTTTTTTTAGCTCAGTTTGTATCATCATATCACGGGATTTTAACCATCTACGAAGTGCAGCATGTGCAGTTCAAAGGACACAAGTAAGGGACTGTCGAATTGTGTGAAATAAACAGTTTGTTTTTTCCTGTATCCATGGAGACTGCGCAAGAGGCTAAGGAGCTAGCTAAGAAGTCTGCTATGGACATTTGAGATGCTACAGGTTATTTACACCAACTGTGGCAGCAAATATGGCAGAAGACCTTCCAGAGGAAATACTTTGAGGAAATTAACCATTTCATTACCAACCGAAACATCACAGCAGAGTGAGTGATTTTTGTACAATATGAAGAGTTACTTTGTTATCCTTGTTATTGATTTTATTGATAAAATATTGGGTATCAATCCCCCAACCCGAAGGTAGGCAGATTAATTCCCACTCTGTTGTTGTGTCATTAGGCAGGACTTAACCTGCATTACCTAATATGAATGTGGTGTGTACGTGAATGACTAGTGGTCAAAGGAGCACTGGAGACAGGTGTAAGGCATTATTAAAATACATATAGAACAAGAATTTTAGTAAACAAACACATTTTTTTTTCTGTCAGCCAAAATATTACTATATTCCCATTCCCTTTTTGAAATGCTCTGAAATGTATTGATGGAATTCTTTCTCTGTGAAATATATTTTGCTACATACACAAATCTATTTAATTTATTCATTCAGGAAATAAAAACAAATTTTGAGCTGTGAGAAAACCCAAAGAGTGTTCAAATGCGGACATGGCTGATGGTACAAATGTCGCAGATCTGCAGTCAAGTGTGTAACTAGATTCATTGTTCTGTAATCAGAGATTTGGATTCGCCAACACTTGTCATCCATGTTAAATCAATGACTGTATCTCATTAATTTGAATCATTTATTTCCCCATTGAACTCACCTCGCCCGTATCTATTAGCAACAATTAACATTCTCCGAGGCTAATGTGTTTCAGGTCATGAAAGCTGATGAGAGCACAGCCCATGATTACGGTCTATAAGTGATTAACTCGGAAAAAACACATAAAAGCAATGCAACTCATCCAAGAGGCTTCTCCAGTTCTAACAGAGTTCTGTAATCTGTCTGAAGAGAAGAGCTAACTACATTGAAACTAACACACCCTAGTTGTTTACAGTAAGGTGGGTAATTCATATAGCCTAGGTGTGAACTGAACAGTCATCCACAATATGACTTGGGTGACATTTCACACCTAGTGTAGTTCAGTGGACTTTAGTAATAAAGTTATTTTCTAGTGTTAAGTTTCAGTGTAGCTTGTTCCTCTCTTCAGACAATATAATAGCCATAGCCCTGTCAGAACAGTAGTTACTTGAATGAGTGGAGAACTGTATTCACTCCTAAAAAACTTGTTCAGTTGACAGAATGGAAGCTACCTGCTGCTAATATGTGCCTGTGTACCTTCAGGCTTGCACAACCTTATGTACAGTTCTGCAAATTCTTGTCAGTAGCCTTATTTTAGCTTTATTGTACAGTGAATGTAAATACCGTGGACAGTAGTTTTATATTAGTAGTTTTATATTAGTTTTATTGTATTTATGTGTGCACATCATGGTGAAGCTTGAAATCTCATTGTACTTGTATAATGACAATAAAGGCTTTCTATTCTATTTCTATTCTATTCTATTCTATTACACTTCAATATATATACCCAAAAAACTAAATCTAAAACTGAAGTGCCTTTTAATCTGTCTTTTCATACCATACTAACATAACAAGTTTGATCTATTAGACCATGTGAATCACTGTTAGTGAATTCACAAAATCTAGATCATGAAACAAGCTGCAAAGTTGTTAATGTGACAGGTTTGTTTAAGTTGCATAGCAAATGAATATTTAATAGGACCATATGGGAGCTCTTATACCATTGTTCTGCTTAAGGATTAGTAAGATATGTCCCAGCCATTAAAGAAGTCTGCATAGTTTTGCAGAAGTGTTAAACACCTGGAAGTGACAAACAGATGGACAGGAAAATTATAAGAGAAAAACGCAGTGTTTAAAATATAATAGGTGAGCTTTAGCTTTGCATAGCACTGGTGAGACATCAGACAAAAAAGGGGTAGTTGTGTTATGCATCTTATAAGTTAAAATAAACTGCATAATAAATTGCATGATTGTTGCAACTTTTACAAGCACAAAGTTCAAAGCTCGTCACATATATTTTGATAAAAATGCATGGATTACTTATTATTGTTTAACATTTACAAAGAAATCACTTTGGTCATGAGTTGCTTGTTAAACTATTACTAGGAGGTGTAAATCTACTGCTAACACTTTATAACAACTATACCTTAAGAAAGACTTAATTCATAATGAACAAATAGTTTATTAAGAATGATTCAGGCTTAACAGCAACCCCAGAGCCCAATCCCTTAATTAAGTAGTTACTAAGCCTGAAACATTCTCAACAATATTTATTACCTCCGCCAAGGAGGTTATGTTTTCGCCTGAGTCTGTCTGTTTGTTTGTTTGTTTGTTTGTTTGTTTGTTTGTTTGCAAGATAACTCAAAAAGTTATGGACGGATCTTGATGAAATTTTCAGGAAATGTTCCTAATGGTAAATCCAACAGATGATTAAATTTTGTTGATGATCCAGAAGAAATCCTGGATTCTGGATCACTTTGAAAACTGAGCTGCTCTATGAAATAAGTCTTTCTCCATGCTTTATTAAATTTTATAAAATTGTATTAATTAATGCACTAATGTATTAATTTATTTTATATAAATATATTAAATCTATTCATTTTACATAGCATTTTCTTGGGTGATAATAAATTGTACAGTAACTACACATTTGTTTGTCCGATCAGGAACATTGTTAGTAAAAATCAAGGGAAACCAAATGCCTGACAATAATCCCAGACAGATGATTCTCAGTCATGGTGCATTTTCAAACAAAACAAAAAACAAATCACAGGCAGAGATTGGAGAACTGTAAGGAAGCAACTGCATGAGACTATCCCAGGCAGTTGTTTATGTGCCATGGTGCAATATCACAGCAACAGAAAGGTCTAAGTGAGCAGGGTTGAAAGTTCAAACTAAAACATGTTCCTCAATCGTGGTTTGAAGACAGGTACAGGCCCTTTAAGGCTATAAATAGTGTAGCTGTCTAACTAAATTGATTCAAACTATGCACTAAATACGCTATGCTATATAGCAATTCAAAAGTTCCAAGTAGCTCAGCTCTGTCTTATTGATTGCCTTTGCACAAAGAAGCGAGCATTAAAGTTCAAGCGATTGTAAATTCTGGCCCATTTTTCTACGATAACTTTGAGCCAATCAGGATATAAAGCCACCCCAAGGCACACATTTAGCATTTTGGAGCAGAGAAGATTTGAGGAAGTGAATAAACTGTGTGATGGATTGTGATGTTTTAGGCCTGGGAGAACTTCGGACTCTTTGAACCAAGACGAGACTTAAGGCATTTTCAATCACCAAGGCCATCCCCATTTCACTCATACTGATTGGACTGATTTCCACCACCAAAAATATAGCAGCTCGCTCCCAAAATATAGCTCTCCGAATAGTTGTTAAACTTACCATTACTTCCATGTTCTGTTGAGGTTCTGGGAATCCATGGACTGTCAACTTTCGGAGAACTACAGAGACAAAGAAAAAAGCATTTCAGTAAATATAAAAGTAAGCTCAGTTTCATTTTACTGTTTAAGTTTGTAAGACTTCCAAAAAAGCATCACGCAAGGAAGGGAGGTGCTTAGTGGTTAGAGCATTCGCCCACCAACCAAAAGTTTGATGGTTCAATTACAGCTCCGACTAGTTTATGCAGTTTCTGTGACCAAAGGCAGGCATATCCCTCACCTTCCTTATGTATGAATATGGTGAGTGATTAGTGATGGTTGGAGGGGCTAAAAGCACAGACTGGCAGCCTCGTTTCAGCTGTGGCTTCAGTAGTACTAGGTGTGGAGTGAATGAAAAATGACTACAGTGTAGAGCTTTGAAAAGCTTGTCAATGGAGCTCAGTGCAAATGTAAGGCGTTATTATTATTACAACATATATATGACAGTCTAATGTGAGGCCTGTCAGAATAGATGGTGATTGATTATGCAATATCATAATCTGTAGTTGGTTCATGAACTTTTCTGTATGTGCTTGCTTGCAATTTTGTGTCAGTGCTATTGCTGAGTTTCAGAGGACATCAGAACCACCTAAAAGGCCAATAATATTTAATGCAGATGGGGACAGCTAAAGTTCGATTCTAAGGTCCAGTCACTACTAGAAATGATTGAGCTCGAGATTACTGAATTTATTTTAGATATTTCTTATGAGAATACCATGTAATCAATGGGAAAAACTGACACTTGTCATTATCATATTATAGAATCTGAAAATCATCAATTGATACTTTGCAGCTGATGTCATCCAACACGCCCTGGGGATGTGTTCGATTTGTGCTGATAAAGTTAAAGTCTGTCACACAACAAATTAGTTTAAGTTAGTCACTCTCACCTTTTTGTTGAAAATTAAACACTTAAACAGGACCATGAACAATCACATTGATGACAGGCTCATGAAAATTAATTTAGTTTTTTTTTGTTTTTTGGACTTAAAAACTGTTTTGGCTGTGTTTGCTTGTGTGTGCATTGCGTCACTGTGGGAACTCCTAAACATTCCGCCATTAGAGGTACATGTAGAACACCCCCAGCATGCCGTCACCGCACAGTATCAATAGAATTTTCCATCTAAGTTAAAAGTGACTAGAATAATGCATTGATCATTGTTTTAAGATTAAAATTCCAACTCCTGTGCCTGAGAAAGGAGAGCTCCAGTTCCCCTTTAGACTGTGTTGGACCAAGCACATGGCAGGTCTCACAGTGGGTTGCATCTTCTCACATGTCTCAGGTGCGCAGTGTTGAGGTGATGTGGCAGCTGTGGTAAGATCAGGGCATCTAACAGTATCACCCACGGCAACAGAGAGTCATGTCCAGTGAGTCGTGTCAAATTCTGCATGTTTCTATGTTTATATCACAACTTGATAACATGTGTATGTGCTAAGCCAGTCAGGATAACAGATATACATATAAAAATATTCTAAATGTACAGTAGTATTCATTTAAAATATGAGCGAAGCGGCAATGAATAACTAGCGGAATGAAACACAGTTAATCAGTATCTATGAGTACTAGAAGTTGGTTATTTGACCCTCTACAGCTAAAATCGTATTGTAGTACAGATAAAAACAAAAAGTATCTCACTAGTACAAGGAAAATGTAACCATGATAAATATTAACACGCCCCTCAACGCCCAAAAAAATCTTTCATTTATTAAAAGATAAATTGATATAGTATTTATCGTGACAAGCCAAGAAGTAGGGCTGCGAGATTAATTGCAGTTGAAATTTGAACGGATGCAATTAGCAAAGGCTGCTATTTTAGAAGTACTATAATTTCCTCCATTAGTATTATCTTGTCAGTTCATGTTTAACTTTTTTTTTTTTTTTTGTCAATTCTTCTGGATGCGTTTAAAATGTGAACTTTGAACAGAATCTTAAAACATAGCAAATGTGATCTTAATGCTTATCCGAAAAATAAAAAAGATATTTTTCACAAATTGTGGAGCTCTACCAGTAAGTCACGTCAATTTTAAACAAAATGGATTTGCTTATGGATGGCTGGAATGGGGACCCACAGACTCATGTTTTAATGATCAAACATGGACTAAAATAGCTCTTTGAAGAAGGAGCCAGAATCACCAGTAACCAACCACATATAGGAAATGGGTTCATGAACTGGAGTATTTTGTGCATTAATTATAACCGTTTAAAAGATGTAACATGGCCTCCTGCTGGTGTCATATTCTGAGGACATATTAAATCAAAGAGAGCCCTTGTGGGTTTATGGCAAGATGATTTTAGTCGTAGGATCTGGCAACCCAACATGACGAGTTCAATCTGCGTTCGAATTGGCCTGAGAACCAAAACACAAAATGTAACATAAAGAACTTTTGGCATGCTAAATGATTTTGTACGCAAAAAAATGAATTTTACAATTGCTATTAGTAAAATCACCATTTGATTTTAACATATTTACATAACATCTGAGGACACAGATAATAATGAAAAAATGCCATAACAATTAACAATTCAAAAGTAAATATTCTTTTTGAATGGTCTAAAGTCCTCATAATGTCGCCCATAAAACACAATCCTGGAAAACTACGAGGAAATAAACAGCACCGTTGATTTTACTGTCATTTTTATGTGATATCTTTAATACAGGAAGAGACACAATTTCCACTAGATGAGATTGGGTCCACAAGACAAGATGACATTTTAACAAAACATAGAATAGAAAACTGTGCAGTTAACAATTTTGGCCTCATCATTTATGATTCATTTCATTTTGCATTTTTGCTGTAGCACTGCTTTTTGGAACTCCAACTTCTCAAGAAATTAACTTGCCAACACTTAAACCCTTTTTTGTCCAATCCAAAATCTCACAAGATAATTTTCCTTTTCTTGTGGCGTGTTGCCAAACAGAAGGCTTTCAATCGCTACACCATTGAAAACCTTCTGTTTGGCTCCATCACTGTGTGGTTCAGCAACATTACAGCCAAAGAGACGGAAGCTTTAAAGATCTTATATTACAGAAAACCTACTCTTAGCCATGTTAGAATGTAGTTACCTCATCAAAAACATATCTAGAGTTGTGTTTTGTTTCATTCACACATGTCTGAGTAATCCTGGTTTATTAGTCTGTCTACATCTCCAAGGCTCAAAATGCTCCGTTCCACTTTGTGATGTCACGTAGCGGCAGTTTTCAAGTTAACAGCTGCCTTTTACCATTTGTTCAGAAGAGAATGGCCATTTCAGGACCGAAATTATCCAAATGATTCTAGTGTTTATTTCAGTGTCTTATGTCACCTGTAATGATTGTCTATTGTTTGTTCATGTAATTTTTTAATGTCTCATGGTGCACTTTGAGCTGTTTTTGTGTTTTTTTTAACTACAAATGGCAAAGAAAAACTAACCTAACCCAATTTTGTCTCGCGAGATCTTGTGATATGAGATCTTGTCCCATCTGTATAAGAGCGCATACAATAAAATTAACATTCTTCTGTTTGTGGTTGGGGCCCTACCTTTGAGTGAAAGCAGGGTCTTCTCCAATGAGCTGAGAGCTGGCCCCTCCTCTCGGGCGTAGATCTGCTGGAGGAAGCAGTCGGTGTGGTGGCTCCACAGGGAACATGCAAAGCTGTAGATACTTGACGCCAGCTGCCAACACAAACACACAGTCAATAACACACTTGTAATTAGACCATCATTCTGTAGCACTGAGAGCACAGAGACTGAAATGCTAGGGTCCATTATATTGTTAAACATTTAGACCTTAGTTTATGTCTGATTTAGATCTGCTTAAAATAGTGGTTGGGGCTGGACAATATAACATAAAAAATCCCTCTATTTAATCAATTTTTCCTTTCCATTTTATTTTATCTTATTAAAGGTGCACTATGTAACTTTGGTTGGGGGGTCCGTCACCTGCTTGTTTTTATGGATATGTCATTGTTCTGCCTGGAATGTTCCACAGTATGACATTAAACAGCTCTACTTTATATGTATTAAATTACAGGTGGTTTTATAGCTCAAAAATACGTAGAAAAGCAAGCATTCTCACTATGAGCAGTGTTGCCTCTCCACAGACCTGACCTGTAACCTGGTCTGGTTTGGTCTCCATGAAGATAGAAAGATTTAATGCCATACTGTAGAACAATCTGGACAAAGCAATAACATCTAGACCAGAAAAGTTACACAATGTACCTTTAAGAAAGCAATGCATAGCTTTTAATATCAATTTCCTTAAAAACAATCCAGACTTTGAACTCATTGCAATTTGACAAAAAAGATTGTGGTCTCTTCCTCCAAACTCTGACTCTGGTCCAAACCACATGCTTTTACTGACAGAGGTTTGGCTGTAGCTCTCCCCATTAAAAGGACCCAAGCTGTTCATAGATGATCAGAAATGACTTGAATCTTCTATTTCACTTGATTAACTGCACAGTCCTAACTAAAAGGTAAATCGGTCATAGTGCTATTTTTATATAGCAAGGCACTCAAAGCACATAGGACCCACTCACCCATTCATTCACACATACCAGTGTACAGAGACACTGCAAGCTGCAACCTTTAGATCAGAGGACGAATACACTATTGCACTAAGTAACTTTTGCCTTTAAGAGAGAAGTATAATTATCCGAGAGTTCACACTTCTTCGTGATTGGTTAAAAACATTGTCACTTACTCAGAGTATAACAGTTTAAGTTTATTCTGTCATGTCAATGCAGGGTTTAATATTTAGTTCCTGGATTGCACCGGGTTGTAGTCTGGGCTTTATTCTGGGCTTTAGTAGCAAGGCAAGTTTATATGTATGGAGCTCAAGAGCGACTGCCCACCCCCACATCCAAATTTCTCATTCATTTTTCCCATAGACTTTCAAAAAAAAAAAAAAAAAAAATCATATTAAAAGCTGGAATGCTTGCTGAGGGCTAATCAGCTACGTGGTGACTAATGAGCACAAGACCCTATGAAACCTATGTAAAACCTATTTCTGAAACTTTATAAATTGCTAAAGTTATTAAAACATGTCACAGAATCTTCCATTTTAAATGTACTTTTTGGACTTAAAACATCACAGTTCTGCATATTAGTTACCACTTAGCTGGTTAGTGCTTTCAAACTCTTAATCTACGAATTTTTTTAAATGCTTATTGGAAAAATGAACTGAAATTTTAGCAGATTTTATAGCACAATTCATACACAAAGTAACTCAAAGTGCTTTAGAGAATAATAAAATACATTAAAGTTACGATACAAACAAATAAAAACGTAAATAATCATCTTAAAGGTGCACTGTGTAACTTTTCGGTTGTTTGTTTCTATGGATATGTCATTGTTCTGCCTGGAATGTTCCACAGTATGACATTAAACAGCTCTACATTACATTTATTAAATTACAGTTGGTGTTATAGCTCGTAAATACCTAAAAAAACAGGCATTCTGACTGTGAGCGAGATTGCCTTTCCATAGATCTGACCTGTAACTTGGTCTGGTTTGGTCTCCAGATAGAAAGGTTTAATACCATATTGTGCAACATTCTAGACAAAGCAATAGCATTGAAAAGTATTTGACTGACCCTCCACGAGAAAAGTAACACAATGCACCTTTAAAATTAACATTGAAAAAGAAGAGCATCATTTGCACAGCTAAACAAAACCCTTTTGTGCTTGGATTTGAACATTGTCACAGTAGAAGTTCAATATAATCCCACACAATGGAAGAGAAGCAATAGAAGTTAGAGTTTTAAGCCCAAATACATTTTCTCATTATGCTCCATAAGGGGAAAAATCTGCATGGGGAAATTGAATGTTTGTTTTTTTTTTTTTATGTAATGCAAAGCTATTGGTGCTATAGGTGGAGGCTTTAATATTTTTTGCCTCTTCCTGCACCTACTTTTTTATCTGGTGCGCTTTTGTTATTGATATATGTTGTATAAGTGCAAAATACATACATAAATAAATAAATAAATATACAAGCTGTACTTGCTATATTTCTCATCCTGTGTTATAGTGTAGCCCCAACATAAACGTTTAGAGGGGAGAGTGCTACAGTATGCAAACACAAACGCACTTGTGGATAGGACAGGTCATAAACAGCAGACGTCCCTGAGTCACTGTTCTCATTTTGAACTGAATGAGCATCTCATTACGCTCACAGCCCTAACGTTATTTGGACCAGAGCCAATAACATCTTTCTGTAGAGGCAACAGAGAGTACATCATCAATGCTGCAAACACCATTTCTACTACCACTACATCTATATTACAGAAGGAAATCTTAATATTAAGCAGAGGAAATCAAATATAAACTAAGCTAAATAAATACTCTTACATATTTTGTGTTCTCTCTAAGCATTTATAAGTTTAATAAATAGTACGGCACAAGTGAATCGAAATGGCAAATCATTTTCAAATCACAAAGGCAGTTATTTAGATAATACAATGTCCTCTGCAGACAATAAATGTGTTTTTATAGAAAAATCTTGCATCTGTAGTTTGGATCACTACCAGCGTGTTCCGAAACGCAATGGTTATCTCTTAAATATAAATGCTTCTGGAGGTGTTTACAACATGCATTTTGAACAGAATCAAACTTGTAAACATATATCTGAAATCTAAGCAATCGCAGTATTTGATTCAGATGATTCAAACCATTTTTTTCCCAAAATTGAGCAGCCCTCATAAATAGTAAATTCATATCTAATTAACGACACATAGATTTGGAAGCACATGTATTTTTCAGCATCGAACAGCACAAATGTATATTGCGATTAATTTATATTTGCGATAATTTACTTAAAGCTGTACTATGTAACTTAAGAGTCCAGCACCTGGTTGTGTCCATGGAGATATGCTAGGGAGACTGCTAGAATGTACCACAGTATGGCATTAACATGCTTATTATTTAATTATAGGTATTTTTTTTTTTTTAATAATAAAACAATACAATTAAAAATACAATATTGTAAGCGGGCCCACGTCTCCACAAACTGGACCTGTAAATTGGCTTGGTGCTTGTCTCCATGGAAATATACGTTTAATATCATACTGTGAAAAAATCCAGGCAAAGCAACAACATCTTTAAGCTTAAAATCTTAGCAGTGGTGGAGGACATAGGTGCTGGTTCTCTTTAAAGACAGACTGTTGGTGTGATTGATTGCGGTCTACCTATAGCATTTGTGTTGTGCCTATTAGATTTATTTTATTAATTAGTTCCTAAATTAACTTAAAATAAGGAAAATGAAAAATGCAAGAAGTATTAAACACCTCGTCTAAGATGAGTGCGGAGTCAGTGGAAGTGACTTTGAACTCACATTATTTTCATGCCAATTATTTGCACAAGGAAAGCTGTGAGCGTGTGTTTTACTATAGACTTATACTGTTTGCATATCCGTTCTCATTACAGACATTGGTGGAGAGTGGATCAGAAAAGACTGTTAACTAAAACAGGATAATGTCAAATATTAATTAAAGTCCAATTTCTAAATTAATGCCATATGCAAAACATGATTTTATTCCAGGCCATGAACTCTACCCACTGCCCCATTTGTAATAGAGTAGAGATTGTTTTACAACTATACTGCAACCACAACAACAAAGGTTAGAAAAAGGTTAGATGTAAATGAGCAATTATGATAATCTCACTCAATTACAATCTGCAATGGTTGCTCATTAATATGCAAACAACCAAAATATAATTATCTAAAAAAAACACTTTCAAAATAAAAATTAACAAACAACATCATAAAGCTCCAAGGTTTAATTTGTAAAAAAAACAAACAAGTGAAAACTGACTCAGTCTTTAGTATTTGTACCACGAAAAACATTGTTCTGCCTTCAAGGAAACATTAATCTTGTATGACTTTTAAAAAGGTCAAAGAACACATTTTTAGCCAGTAATTTTCTGACTTTATGGTTCTAGGAATAGAGATGTTAATAATGACAATTAGAATGCCATAGATATGAACTGCACTTTATAAGCCTCTCAAAGTGCTTCTCTGGAATCATTGCTCATTCACTCCCCACACCTGCCCTGAGGTAGACTGAAGGGGCAGACATTGAAAAATCAGTGATGCAGTGATACAAATACTGGTATTTTGCCCCGATCCATGTCTTTTTGGATCGGATTGAATTCTGGTTCGGTTATCGATTCCATGGGTTCAGCCGATATCCTGGTTGGGCCTTTAATTTGAAGTAAATAGAATATTTACTGGCTGATGAACATCTCATAATGTTTGAATTTTTAGTCACACAAAGCTGCTCAGTATTTGCAAGATGAATAACAATTACATAACACAATTTGATCCTTTTTGTAATAAATTAACTGTGTTTTTGGGGGGAAATGCCATTCTCACACCCTACGCTGGTATTGGTGAATATCGGGTATCGGCAGATGCTTAAACCCAAGTATCGATATCGGTATCCATCGGCCCCTCCGTCTTCCACCAATCACACCCTCACACTACATTCATACGCTGTAAATACTATAGCCACTGTCACCCCAACAAGACACACAGTCAAACAGGTCCACCGAATGAAATTCCTTTTTACACCAAATAAGGCAAATACAGAAAATAGCTTGTCTCAACTCAAATTAAAACAAGAAGAGCAAAGTAAGACTGAGACTTTTTGTCCAGAGGGCTATTACTCTCCTCAAACTGCCCTGACCCTAAGTCCTGCTCCTGTTAAGATACACTGAATATTTGTTTTCAGTTATTCTTTATTATTTATTGTATTTTAAAAGCTGAATGTGCTTTAATTACCTCTCAAGGACGAATAACATATGGATTGATTGACATATTATATGGCACTGCTGGCTGATGTAGAGCAAAAAAAGATCTACTTTGAGTCTTTACACTAGTATTGTTTGGTGTCTGCAGATATTGTATTTCAATTTGTACATAGGAGAAACAGCAGCAATGATTAGAAAATAAATAATATGCAACACAGAGGTTTTATAGTATTATGCTGTGTCGTTTCAACGGATTTCTTTCAAATTCACAAAACAACCCCCACTACAAGCACTTAAGCTATAGCTATGGGAGTCCCTATGGTCATGGACGGCACGAGCACTAGTCCAGTGTTTTATTGGAGGCATAGAAAGTACAGAGGCAAGGAAAGAAAGATTACCCTGATCAAATATAGATGAACACACCAGAAAGCGTGAAATATTCAAAAGGAAATTGGCAGTGAAAATAGAAAGACTTCTATAGATTGTGTCTTTTGTTGTTAAATGATGCTGAAGGAAAGTGAGATCAAACAAAGCCACAATGTTAGATGCAAAACAGAATACATAAGAGGCAGTATTTATCAGTGAGGCCCCAGGTGGAACATGGAGATGGTGAATTAAACAAGCTCGGGCACACCACCTGAAAACGAACACAATGAAGTATTACATTGAAAGTCACTTAATATGTGTAATTACAATACAATTTTTTCATTCAATACATGAAAGCTGGAACAATACATTCTGGGGGTAAATAATTATTGTGTGTACAATTTTTGGGGAAAAATTGGGAGATTTTTCTTTTTTTTTTTTTTAAATAAGTGACTTCTATGGCTAATTATTGGTTCATAGTTTTCAAGTTAACAGCTACCCTTTACCTTCAGTTCAGTAGAAATTGGCAATTCTTGGATTTAAATTATCAAAATGATTCTAGTGAAAGTGTATGAAGTTTAAAAACACAGTGGAGCACTTCCTGTATTACCAAATCACAAGATGGAACAGAGCGATTTCTGTTTATGAGAAAAAAACAGCCTAGGGTTTGTGTGTTAAACATGAATGAAACAAAACATGTTTTTAATGAGGAAACATCATTTTAACAAAGATCAGAAAATAACATAATATGAGCCCTTTAAGCTGAGATGTGCCAGTCAGGCCAGATCAATGGAGAAACAAAAACTCTGAGAATGATCTGAAAAGAGTCACAATAATTACTATATTGACTTATGGTTCCTTAAATGATAGTTGGAACAATATATTTTCTAAAGGCTTTAATAAGTAACTTCTATGGGTAATAATCGCTTAACTCTATTTATTTGTTGCTGCTCATGTTTTTTAATAATCAATAATTGTCTACTTAAAATGGTTTATTGGGATCATCTAGTTTCATTGTTATTGAGTGGCATAAAGTACCGTTTATAGCAATATTTCTCTGTAGCAATATATCATGCTTCAGAATTTGTTATCATATGATACTCAAAAGGCGTATTAGTCGTGATGTATTTAATGATATGACTAAATGAGAGAGGAGCCAGAGCGCACACAGACATTAGTTTGATTTATAAAATGGACGTTTTCAGTTCATTCAGATTGGAGAAACGAGAGGAAAGACATAGCTCACCCATAGTATCATAAAGCTGCAAAGAGAGCCGATAGACACAAGCACGTTTAGCATGTTTTTTATGGATTGCAAAAATATTATTAGATTATCGTTATCTGAAGAATAAAAAGAGATAATGTTTGGTATATATTGGCCAGCCCTACACTAAAGTATGCTGTATAGTTATAATGTGACACCTGAGGATCAACATTTAAAATGACAGTATTTATCTAAAAGTAGCTAGTTCGCTGACTTCTGCATTAGAAAACTGCAGTGCCAAATGGGAGCTGACATCAGCATAAACATCATCACAACAGAGAGTTGCTGTCGGTCCCTCCTATGGATAGGTGCACACCCCACTACCAAGCAGCGGATTTTTTCCACTTTTATCAAAACTACTACACAACACTGCAGAATCTTGCATATATCACAGATTAAGAAGATAAAATTGGAAAACGAAGTAAGTACAGAGCACTGGGCATATACAGATGGCGGTGAAAACAGGGGTTGATCGACACTATGGCATCTTGAAAATAAGCGATTAAAGATTGCTCAGATATGCACAAATCACTCCAAATACAACTCTGGGTGAGTAAATGGTAAAAATGGTAAACAGTCACATTTTTATATAGGGTGAGGGGAAACAACTATAACATGGTTAAAAGCTCTAAAAAGTCAATTTTGCATAATAGTCTGTTTTAATATAAGAAAAACATTGAGAGATTGTGATGAGCAACTCGACCAAATCTGGTGTTTAGTAATATACTCAGTTTGAAGCTCCATTAGCACTTCTACTACCATTGAGGGGACAGTAATGGGCTACTTTGCCAGCTGCCGTGTCCAGGTTTGTGTCATCATTAATACATCAAATAACAGTTCTTCAGCTTTATGTAGTCTTTTGATTCTGAAATGACCAAATACTGTATGGGAAAATATAATAAGTTCTATAATTTAATTAGAAGAGACTGTGATGCATTGAGGCACTTTATGATTAAAATACAGAAAGCCAGATGGTTGGTCATTACCTGCTTCATCCAGAGGGGTTAGCTACAAAAATGAATGCTCACAACAGAGCAGTGAGAGCAAATGCACCAGCAGTGAAAGTGAAATCCAGTGAAGATGGCCGATAAGCTCTGCTGATATTTTTGGATCTATTATATGAGAGAAAGAGACAGAGAGATACTTTATTGTTCCTGAGGGTAATTCAAGTTTTGCAGCAGAAACCTTTCCACTGAGCTTCTCCTTTGTGTCTCAGTCAAGGGTCTCAGTGCAAAAGGGTCCCTCCTCTGTGTCCTGCAGCATCACACCAGCGTCCAGGGGGAACCAGGTGAACACAACAGGAAAGGCCTCACTCTTACTCCACTCTACTCTTTCGGTATGTGATGAAATGGGGCATTCCCTCAAAGTTTTTCCTCTGGAAGGCCTCGGAGTATTTACTCTCCAAGGTCTTCTGCCACATTTGCTGCAACATTTGGTGTAAAAAGCCTGTAGCATCTCAAAAGTCAACAGCTCCTTAGCTAGCCTCTGGCACGGTCTCCATGGATATAGGAAAAACAAACAGATAATTTCACAAATATGTCGGGCTGATTTGTATATAATTTGAAACTCATCCACAGACAGACCTGTTTTACAACAAATTGGATTGAAACGCATTGTAGCCACATTTTGTAAATAGATTGGCGCAAACTATATATTGGCTTCTGCTGGAGATTTGAGGCCGGTTGTCAATACACTAAAAAGTGCAAATATTGACCCATTATATCGGTTGATCTAGTCTTAAAGGTCCCATATTACACGAAATTGACTTTTGTGAGCTCCAAGTCATGTTATACATTAATGTTGTTATCTCTTCAAAACATACAGTACCTGGGGTTGTGTTTTGTTTCATTCACACATGTTGAGTCACCCTTTATTATTAGTCTGTCTGTTCCACCTTGTCATTTCACAAAGTGGTAGCGGTACAAGTTAACAGCTACTTTTTACCTTTTTGTTCAGTAGAGATTGACAATTCCAGGGCTGAAATCATCAAAATGATTCCAGTGAAGGTGTATGGAGTTTAAAAACACTGTGGAGCACTTCCTGTATTATCACATGAGATCACAAGGTAGAAGAGTGTTTTCTGTTTGAGAGAAGAACTCAGCCTAAATATACAGGGTTTATGTGTTAAACATGTGTGAATAAAACAAAACACACTCCAGGTATGTTTTTGAATAGGAAATAACATGATGACACGGATTAGAAAATAGTAGAAAGAATATGTAAACTCTACACAGACAAATCCCACTGGTTCTACTAATCAGTCCCAGGCCTTCTCGCTGTGATTCTGGGGTTTATAAACGCAACACCACCATGACACTGATGAATTCTTTCCCAAAAGCATGCAGACCTCAGGCATCGCGGCATTGTGATTACAGCCAAAAGGACAACTTGTTTTGCATGCAAATCAGTGCTGTGTCCTTAACCGACACTTTCAACTTTGATTCAAAATGATATGCATGTACTTAAAGCTCCATTTGTAAGTGTTATCTACAAAACTTGAGCTGTGACAATCTGTAATCTTCACTTATAAAGCACTTTCATTGAGGCGTAAACTCTGATGTAGCAGTGATGGTACTTCTGCATAATTTCCAAAAATACAGTCACAACAGAATAGAGTATGTTAACATACAGTGAAGCAGACACTCTGAGTTCAGAAGTCAACAGTGCTTGTTATAGTGTTACAGTTTTAAAATAGCCCAAAAAATCCCATGAATACCATACACTTTTATTTGAAAAGTACACATCTGACTAACTGAACCAGTGAAAAACCAATATCAAAATATGTTGTTAAATAATGTTAATAAATTCAACAATTTACTATATAAACTGCGAAAGTTAAACTTGAATTAAGGTTCCATTTCAGCACTCCAACACACAAATTGTTTTAACCACAAACTTTTACAATAGAGGTACTTCTCTGGCTTCTACTCCTAATCCATTTTACCTCGAAAACTGTCTGCTTCATACTCCTTGAAGTAGGTGCACTTTCTGTACTTTGTGTATTTTTCAAGTTTAGTTTAGTCCTGGTTCAGTTCTTTGCAAATATGCAGTTATGGTCCTTGTTTATCGTATTTAATGTCCGTCCTAGTTTATAGTCCAGGTTCAGCCCAGGTTCAATCCTTTGCAATTATTTAATGTAATTTAAAGTATGTTAAAAGTTGTTCTAGTACAGATTCAGTCTTTCTTTAGTCCTTGCTATTCATCCTGGGGTTTGTCGTGGTTTATTCCTGGTTTATTCCTGGTCAAGTCCTGGTTAAGTCCTTTCAAATACACAGTTCGGATCTCATCATGGCTCCTTTAATGTCAAAGTTATCAGTGCATAATTTCACCTGGTTTAGTCCTGGTTCAGTCTTTCTTTAGTTCTTGCTGCTCGACCTGAGGTTAGTCCTGGTTTAGATCTAGTTAAATCCTTGTTTAGTCCTTTGCAAATACACAGTTAGGATTTGAGCATGGCTCCTTTAATGTCAAAGACATCAGTGCATAATTGAAAGTCTGTTAAAGCTGTTTTAGTCCTGGTTCAGTCTCACTTTAGTCCTTGCTGTTTGTCCTGGTTTAGTCCTCGAGTTAGTCTTGGGGTTAGCCCTGGTTTAGCCCTGGTTAAGTCCTTTGGAAATACACAGTTAGGATCTCAGCATGGCTCTTTTAATGTCAAAGTCATCAGTGCATAATTTTCCAGTCTGACTGAATGGGCCTCTCTCAACTCTGGCGTTACCATGGCCTGAGGCCAATCATCTGAACACAATACAACCAACCATCTGCACAACATTACACTATTTAGTATCCACAACCATTTGATCATTTCAGGACTGGTGCTCTGACATAGACTGAGTTTTTCCTGACGCTGTTTTTTTTTTTTTTGGTTAAAGAAACCTTAACTCCCATAAGTAGACTTCTCAATCTACACGCCAACCCTGTGACCAGACAAGTCTATTTCCAAACACGTCAATGAGAGGTGAGCCATGCATGAAGCGCACATGTAAGCACACACACACACTCAAACACATATGCTCCCAGCACAGAGACCCCACACTCTCACTCCCCACTCGCTCATGGCTAAACAGCACCCCCCACAGGTCAAATGTGGCACTGAAGCCCTAAACAACAAAAGGGTAGTGAGTACAAATAAAAATATGGTTGTATTAGGGTTGTCAAAAGTACTGCAAATCAGATACTGAACAAAAACTAGTATCAAAACTAGATACTCACATACACAGGACAGAAATGAACCTCCCCTGAATAGCTTTAGAATGATCTTGAGCTGTGTCAGAACAAGTATAAGAGCACATAGACTAGAGTACACCCATGGACCACTATGGAACCACCAGGTCACATGGCAATATCAAAGAAAGTACTATTATTTAATGTTAAAAATTGTAATCTATTGTCTAAACAAAGAGTGTTTTATATGATCTTCGTGGTATTGGAATCTGTATTGAGTATAGAGTCGATTCCTTAGTATGGAAATTGAGTTTGAAATTTTACTATTGTGACAACACTAGCTTGTAATAGGACAGACATACAAAACATACATATTATAAAAAGCATACACACGGCATCATTTCACAGATTAAATACACTAGCACAATTAATTGTGATCAAATAAAAACTTGTATGAAAATTTAAAATAGCAAAAGCAAAGAACATAATATCTTGCTTTTTGTAGAAGAGTAGTGTTGTTGTTGTAGCTGTAGTTCAGACCTTTTTGAAATGCATGAGATTCTTGTATTTGTTTTATCAGTTCATTTCAGTCGTCTTTCAAATGTTATTGCTCCTGGAGTTTACAAAGTGCTCTCTGAACAGAATCATACTTTTTAAACACAAAGCAAATCTTATCACATTTGCAACACTTGTAAAATAAAATGACAATTAGATTATTTTCCAAAATTGTGCAAGTGATTTGTTGCAGTGCATACTTAAACAACTGAACTCAAATGGAACAAAAATGTTTAGAATCATTGTTCTTTGTAAACTCAAACCCAAATAGTTATTCTCTTGGCTTCATTGGTGGACTGTGATAACAGATTATTAAATGAAAGATACATTCATACCACACCCCCTACAATTACACAACAACCATAGACTGTATATATAAGTGGGCATAGCTAATACACTAGACGTTGTGTTAAAACTAGGAAGTGACTTGGGCGTGAATTGGTTCCTTGGAACACTGGTTGCAATTCACTTTCTATCTTGACGAGGGAGCGTACACCTTATCACAGGCTTGGGATGCAGCCCTGAAGAAGGTGTCAAACAGTAGGGTGCAAGACGCAACACCGCACCTTCACGTGGCGCTTCTGAGGAAGGCTACATACAGGAAGTAGCCAAAACATGTAAACAAACTCTCCTGTCTGACAAAAGAATCGCTAATTCTAAATATCATCAATATAATTTCATCAATATCCTTGACCCAGAAGAAGTCTCATCTCATATAAACCTACTTACAACAACAATTTAAATGTAATAATGAATTCATGTTGTAGATTTTTTTGACTTACCTCCTGGAAGAGCCTCCTGTCCGGGGCCAGGCACTTGGAGGCCAGGGTCTTGGTGACGTGGTAGAAGGTGAGCAGAGCACGGTGCTGCTGGAGGCTGTCCTGACCCTTCACTGACTCCAGGAGGATGGGGATGAGCTCGGGCCAGTGCCGTGGGCAGTCCAGGCGCGCAACCTTAGCTATCAGCACAGCGATCTGTGTGGCTATCTGTCAGAATATATAGAGACACATGCAATTAAATGTCTCAATACAATGATTTCAGGATATACATCTCACTAGGCCTGTTACGATAATTACTATATCAACTTATTGTTCAATAGATGAAAGCTGAGACAATATTCCAGCAAAATGCAGTTGTTTCAATTCAATCTACAACCCAGAAGAAGTAAGGGAAGAATCAGGAAATACACAAAGAAAAATGGCATTATGTAAATATAACTTGCTAAATATATTAAGGAACTGCCTTACTTAAAGTAAAATGTGAAATGTCTAGACTGAAAAGGACATTGAGCACTCTAGAGGTAAAATTATGTTTAAGAAGAATGCTTTTTGTTCCTCTCCCAATTAATGACCACTTGAATTATTCACAAAGAATAGCAGAGTTTGGGCTGACGACTCATGTTTTAGATAACAGACTCCTTTACAGTCCATTTTGTATTCAGCACAAAGGTTCTGCTGGTAAATGTTTGATGAATACATACATTCAGCATGCATTTTAAAGATAGTTATCTTAAAAAACTATTTTATAATTCATTAGCATGTACTCCATACTAAAAAGAGGCTATGGAAGAGAATTGCTTAGGGCTCAGGGGAGACAAATTATGTACACTAGACAAAAGCATACATGGTCTTCTTTAAAAGTCTTCTTTAAGCAAAAATGTTCAAATGAAACCCAAGATTACAATAACCATAATGATGTTAACCATAATTTATGAAAGGCAGTCCAATTGTGACAATGAATTAAGTAGCTTATAATTTTACACAGAATATCACACTAGTGTAAAATTAAAATGTCACTGAAATTCAAGCTCTGACTGCTGTCTTGTTCTCTTCTGCCATTTTGGACTTGAGACTCAACTAAAACTGGTCTTTCACCAAAGTGCCCCGGCCCTGCACTTAGCCTGCGCACACACACAACCCAAAGTGACAGCTCATTTGTCGAGAGGCGTACTACAGAAACTCAGATGCAGATTCATAAAGGCGCTGAATGTTGCCCTGATTAACTATGTCTAACTTTAAAGAGAGGGGTATTATGCAAATCTACTTTTTTATACCATGTTATTACGTTGTCCCCTCATCAAAAGTTTGAAGGGGTTTGATAAGTCATCCATACATGTTTGAATAAATTAGTGATCTCTTCTAGGCCCTGTTCAAACTCTCCTTACGGTTAGCAGTATAGTTAGCATTTTCAAAACAATAAAAGGTAAAATGGTGATCTAGACATGTCATGTGTTAGAAATAAATAGCCCACAGAAGTGTAATACAACAATTCAACAATAACTTGCATCTGTACTGCATGGACTTTTTGTATGATGTCCGTCACAGTAACTGAACCAAAATCAGAATAACAATAATTATCTCAAGGAAAACCAATGGACTTTAAAGGCACACTATGTAACTTTTACTTCCACCAACTGCCTGTCTCCATGTATATATAATTTTTTGCCAGGAATATTTCAGTCAGGCATTAAATCTTGCATTAATTAATCTCTGTGTTTTTACTGCTAAAAATGCCTCTCCATAGAGCTGACTTCTTAACTCCATTGTCACCAGTTCCAGGCAAAGCAATAACATCACCATGAGAAAAAGAGGTGGCCAAATCTTCACCAGAAAAGTTACACAGTGCAGCTTTAAAGTAGGGCCCGACTGATATGGATTTTTTTGGATCTGACATGATACCCATAAAAGGGGCTTTGGAGCTGCTGATAAAGACAGTAGGTAGGCCTAATGGGATTTTTTGCATGACTAGCCAGTAAACAAAGTAAAAACTACCGCTATCAGCCTTTTGCATTTATCGTAAGTGCGTGCGCCACGGTAATTATTTATATTCGTAATTGGCGATCATTCACACCTCTATTCACAGCTCATTTAGATATCAATGCGCATCAGTAAAGTGTATACAGCCACTATAGAGTCATTTTACAGTAAGCCAAGGTAAGAGAAAACAGGCTGTTTATGTGTGGAATCTTACAGCAGCTAAACTCTAACCAATGAGAAAGAACAAGCTCCAAAACCGATACATTTGCAACACTCAACGCTCACACAGGCACCTCTCAGATCACAAATAAGTGTCCTTTAAATTCTTACTCAAAATGATCGTTGTAAAAAGAAAATAATCTATCATGTTGACAGCAGCTGCGTGTGTCCTCTCTTCTCCGCACTCGCACTTAGATAAAAACAAGCAGTAGTTTTGTTGCTGGCCTAAACTGCACTGAGCTTAACTTTTACTTAAAGTCAGTATCGTGGATCAGACTACAAAAGCATTTAAAGCCAGCGCCTCAGTGTTGCGCACATGGATCTATGGTTGTGTGCTGGTGTAAAGAAGAGCACGGGAGTCATATGACATGACTTATGGGGTGCGTTCAGGAGCAGTACGGCGTTACACACAGACGAATTACTCCTCTGATAAATATTGATGGGGTGCCACATATTAGGACATTTTTCTGTCTGTAAATTGGATTAAATAGACGCAATAGAGAGAGTCTAAAATTTATAATGAGGTGTAACATACCCACATGGACTATTGGCCCATATCGGCAAGATTTATGCCGATAATAATAACAATAGTTATAGGAATAAGTCTGCAAGCCGTTTTAAAAACTGTCTTAAAAACTGTTTTTTGTTGGTCCATCAAATGCTTTACTACATGGAAATGTTATTACTTTGTCTGCAATGTTTCACAGTATGGTATTAAACCTTTCTATCTTCATGGAAACCAAAACAGACCAAGTTATACGTTAGATCTGTAGAGAGGCAACCCAGCTCACAGTCAATATCATAGATAAAAATGGACATATCTAACACGCTTCCAAATAGCATGTGGGTGCTTCTGGCATCTACTGACCCTGGCTCTCATTGACTTACATTAGAATATTGTTCCCCCTCTCTCTCTGTATCTACTGCTGTGACCCTTGTCATTTTGGTCATAAAATTTTCATATTAACCCACTCTATATGATCCTGGGGTTTTTATTTCACTATTTTGTCCTTTAAAAAAATCCTATTCATAATATAGAGCCTGGCTCCAAAGTCGCCCCTGTAACCATTAGCATTGCGAGCTTCATTTGTGTGAAGCCGTCAAGCCGAACGCTGTGGGTGATGTCATACTCGCTTAATCCACTTCTTTATACAGTCTATGGTCAGAATGCCTGTTTTTCTTGATATTTTTAAGCAATAAAACCCCTGTATTTGAATAAATGTAAAGTAGAGCTGTTTAATGTCATACTGTGTAACATTCCACGCCGAGCAATGACATCTCCATAAAAACAAGCAGATGACAGACCCTTCACCAGAAAAGTTGCACCTTTAAGTAGAGCGATGTGACGCTGTTCTCTACATGAAGCGTTGAGCACTGGGTCTCATGTAAACTCCCCACTAGCTTGGACCTGCAGGGCTGAGGCGGGAAGTATTTAAATGTGTTTGGAGCTGGCCATATGGAGTCTATTAGAGCCCCTCCTCTGGGAAATACAAACTGTAAAAATCAGGATGGATCGCCACAGCATTCCAGGTCCCTTCAGACAAAATGTATTACACGCCAATTGATTCCTGAATTTTTCACTCACTGACGTCCTCTCATGGGAATTGTGGAAACCAGGGCAAATGAGAGAAATGCTTTGGTTAATTCAAAACATGAGGATTGGTGGATTGGTTAGTGAAAGAACTGAGAATGTCTTATTTATTATGTTGTTGGGCAATGCTTACGGGCTGTTCAACGCAGAGATTCTTGGATTCCCTGGGTGCAAAGCATATTCAAAGCCAGTATTAAAAAAGTGCTGCAACTAATTATGCCTTTAGCAATCGACAAGTAAGTGATATTTATTATTTATTATTATTCTTCAATTAGTTGACTGATAAAATGACTTTCAGGTTGTTGTTTTTTTTGGTTAAAAATGTCTGCCATTTTGATTAATTTATGATGCTGTCTTTTTATTGAAAGCCCCTTTTCTCCTCATAGTTCAAACAGCAATTATTTATAAGTGGTGAATTATTTCAGTAGTAAATTAATATGAATAATTGTTGCAGGCAGCCATACTTCTACTGTCTGCTACGTAATAGTTAAGTATGTAACTTTTCTGGTGGAGGGTCCACCAACTGCTGGAGTGGACTCCATGGAGATGTTATTGTTTTGCCCAAAAGTGTTTCAAAATATGGCACAGGTGGATGCCACCAGGCCAAGGTAAGGGGCAGATCTGAGGAGATGCAACCTCGCTCACAGTAAGAATGCAAGTTTTAAGGTACTTTTTGAGAAATAAAAATTGTAATCAGGTACTTGACATTTGGGGGTGTTGCACCTTTTTTTCTGCCCTGCGCTTTTGTAGCAAAATGTAAAATATAATTTCAAAACCAAATCAGTTCTACAACAATTATAAAGAAGCCTTTCCACAAACATTACATCATTTTTGAGTAACTCTTTTAATTTGAGACATTTTAACATGCCCTGCGATGTGACCTCTCCCGTCACTGCACTGGACATTCACTATAAATTTGCCACCTTAAAAAATTCAAATTAATTACTTAACATGTCTATACTGTTGGTTTAATAATGATGTAACTGTTCCGTCTTAAAAAATATCTTTTCAACAATTAAAAGGAATTGGAAATACTGCTGTCACACCGCAGGACATCACACTTTTGCATGTTGAAAATCTTTCAGTTAAGTCAAGTACCCAATCTGTAGTTTAATGCCATACTGTGGAACATATCGAGGCAAAACAGTAACATTTCTTTGGAAACAAGCACCCACCACTAGAAAAGTTGCAGAGTGCACATTTAAATAATAAGTGATGTGACAAAGTAGTTAACACACCATATCATATACACTTCTATGAGCATAAAATGTAACGCAGAAAACTGTACACTTCACTGACCTGATTGACTGGTTCGTTGAAGTTTGTGATGAGCCCGGCGCGTAATGATGTCTTCTCCTCCTCTGACAACGCACTGCAAAAACAAGCCAATCAAAAAGAACCTCCATTAACAAGTAGGTCAGGCGGAGAGCGGGGACACAGACACCAAATTTAGTGAGAGCAGTCAGGCTAATAAATTGTTCAGAAGACAGACCGGAAGAGAGACTGGAGTGTAGCTGTATGTAAAGTTATGTGATCCTTGGGACAAGTATTTTCGTCGTATTTTTCTGCCCATATTACGCCATTTCCTGATCAATGTCATAATATTGTTTCCTCATCAAAAACATTCACACATTTTTAACACACACATGCTGCATATTTAGGCTGAGCTCTTCTATTTAACCGAATACACTCTGTTCCACCTTGTGATGTCATGTGTTAGAATGGGAAGTGCTCTATTGTGTTTTTAAACTCCGTACACCTTCACTAGAATCATTTGCATGAGTTTAACTTGAAAACTACCATTACATGACATCACAAGGTGGAAAAGAATATTTTGAGTTTTGGAGATGTAGACAGACTAATAAATCAGGATTGCTCAAACATGTGTGAATGAAACAAAATACACCTCGAGAAATGTTTTTAATGAGATAACATTATAACATGGTTTAAAGCAGAAGTCAAATTTGTGTGTGTAATATAGAACCTTTAATTTGTACATTCCATTCACTTTTTGTGCAATACTTGAACCTCCACTATAACTTTCTGATGGATTTGCTGGATTAATTTATTTGTTCCAGGATATTGGCTGAACCAGTAGCTTGGTTGAGCCAAACAACAGATGTAATGAGACTATTTACTGGCAGAAGTTGCCCAGAATGTTTCAAGGTTTAAACTTTAAAGTTATTTTTACATAGCCGTTCAGTTACTTAAAACTACCATCTGATTTTTTTCACCGGTACATAGCAGATGTGAAACCCGTTCCCCCTTCACCTTTCACCTGGCCTTTATTGTGCTCTTTGGTCTTCTTCTGTCACACTATCAAACTGCAGTAATGTAGACAGCATCTAGTGGTGATAAGTGAGAATACAACCTAATCTAATTATAGATGTAGCTTTAAAGAACACAAAGGCATTAACTGTATCGTTATTGGCCTATAACCATGCTAATGAGTACCTTTACTTTGGCATTTCTTGTTTTAGAAATTAAAATAATGGCTATGTAAAGAACCATATTTTCCAGCTTCATCACTCCCTACACTGGGATCTGGTTTTAGCGCGCCATCTACTGGCCGCAGAGGGAATTGCAATTGTACTGAAGCAATTTCAGGCATTTTTAGAACAAGTCTGGTGATTTCTGGACCTAAAACAGGACAGCGTTTCTACCTATGATGTCACAATCCTGAGAAAATTCAAACTGAGTGAACCAAACTAAAAACTTCATCAAACGACATGGTCTGATTGTTGTTATTGGGCAAATCCAAAAATTACTGACATATTTAGTTCAGCATTGTCTATCCCAAAGCCCCTTGCCATTTTTGGTAAACAAAGATATAAATAACTTCATCTGCCAGGTTGTAACGGTATCAATGGAAGCAGTATAATAACAATACAAGCTAGCAGATGGCAGGTCTGATCAGTAAGCCCTGGATAACACACACCCTCCTCATATTGTCTTTTCTGATACATGACATGACTATACAAATCTGCAACAGAGGAGTGACGCGCACACCCATGATTCCATAAAATTTACTCCAGCGCAGCAGCGATGAGTGGGTGAGAGTATGAAGGGGGAAAAGGATGAATCATGTCTATATCCCTGGGCGAAAGAGTGAGAGAAAGGAGGGACAGAGGAATTAGAGAAAGCTCACATATTTTGGGTATCTGGCACAGGAAGGCTTTGATATGAAGAAATGGTTTAAAGGGCCCATATACACTATTATCTGATCTATGTTACAGTGTTGTTTCTTATCAAAGACATGATTTGTTCATTCACACATGTTTAACACCCCCTGCATATTCAGGCATAGTTCTTAGGCATAGTCAGTCTCTCAGTCTCTCAGACTGAAAACACTCAGGAAGTGCTCCACTGTGTTTTAAACTCCACGCACCTTCAATCATTTCGATCATTTCATTCCTGGAATTGCCAGTCGCTACTGAATAAAAGGTAAAAGGTAGCTGTTAACTTGAAAACTACTGCGTCATATCACAAGATGGAAAAGAGCATTTTGAGCTTTGGAGATGTACACAGACTCATAATAGAGGATTACTCAAACGTGTGAATGAACCAAAACATCGCTAAAAGCTAAATTTTGCAGGATATAGGACCTTTAATTACCATATCTACGCTTTTCACTCACTTAAGCCTTGAATGCAAGACAAATAAATACATGATAACTCAAACATGCATGAATGAATCAAAAACAACTTTGAGTAGCTTAATGCTGAGGGAACGCAGTTATAACATGGTAACATGGCTAAAAGCTCTTAAAAGTGAAGTTTACATAATACTTCTCCTTCAAGTTAAGGATTTTGATGAGGGAACAAAAAGATAAACAAAATGATGACCTAAACTAAAATATTGCATGGGGCTTAAATATTGTTATGAAAAAAAACAGTTCAAATCATTAGGAGAACTATCCTATCAGCTATCCTTTTTTAACTGTGCTAGCTGGGTGTAATTGGATTTGAGGTGTCACGACTCTGTTTCCTGATTATTTGAAGCATTATTTGAAGTCTTGAGCACTGGTGGAAAACTGTGGATTTAAGCATTTAATTAACAAATGGAAACAGTCCGTGAAATGCCAAGAATGTTGTATCCTATTCGCACAAATGTTGCCTTGTTGCATTTTGAGACTTTTTTCCAGCAAAATCAGCCCTATTATCATCTCCTTAGGTTGTTAGGCTCATTGGCTCATTGTTTGGTGAGGTGATATGTTGTTTTGAATGCTTAGAGTCTAATTTGTGGAACACTTAAGGCATTCAGTTAGGGTTTGTACAATAAAGTTTTCCCTCATACTGAGCCATCATAATTTTTGAATCAATTTCTATTATTTTATTTTATTTTATTTTATTTATTTATTTATTTATTTTTTAAATAAATAAAATGAAGCTCATGTGTGAGCGCCTGCTCAAGTACATTTTCAGTTAATTTTTCCCATAGACTTTTTGGAAAATGTAAATACAGTATTAAGAGTTTAAAAAGGCAAGAAATAAAGGCATAGTGAAGGCCAACCAGCTACATACCAATGAATATCAATGACGAAGTCCAAAAAGCACAAAGATACAAAAATATGATTCAAATACAAGATTCTGCAAAATGCTTTAATGACATTTTTATAACAGTCTATAACATTTCAGAAACATATTTTAAATAAAATTATAGGTCTTTTAGGCAGAAGATCGAGCAAAATAAAATATCAGCCTGTGTTGGAGATTTAAGACTGATGGCAAATACGTTAAAAAGTCCAAATATCTGCCCAAAATATCGGCCAACTGATATATCAGTCTATCTCTAGAAGCAGCCAGGTTGTATAAAGAAGTGACCTAAGCGAGTGTGACATCACCTATAGTGTTCAGCGCCACTCAAATGAAGCTCGTGATGCTAACAGTTACAGGGGCAAATTTAACAGGCAAAATAGCCGAAGAAAAACACCAGGATCATGTACAGCGAGTTAATACTAACATTTTAAGTCCAAAATGACAAGGCTCACTGCAGCAGTTACACAGAGAGGGGCCACAATATTCCAGTGTAAAACAATGGGAGCCAGGGTCAGAAAGAGCCGGAAGAGCCCGAATGCGAACTTCCCATTTGGCACATTAGCTATGTCCATTTATATAATCTATAGTCTATGGTAGCAGCGAAGCATATTTAAAAAGCATAGCAGAGAAGAGCAGTACTGAGTTGTATCCTTTGGCCAACCCAACAGCATAAGCCAGATCACATACTGTATGAAGACCTCCACTGGGACCACACTGAGGACACTAATGAGGAGAGGGCGCCTCGTCACAAACCCACTACAACATTATGCACTTTCCAGCACAGTGCGGGAGTATGAGCAACAGATCCTTCTTTGAAAACCCTGCAGGCAGTTCATCAGTAAAGCCCAGGAGGCATGTCCATGCTTTTAATTACAACTGGCACTTAAAAGGCCCATATTACATGATTTTCTGATCTGTATCTTCTGATCTCTGATCTGTTATTATGTTTCCTCATCAAAAATATACCCAGAGTTTTGCTCTGTTTCATTCACACATGTTTAACACAAAAATCCTGCATATTTAGGCTGAGTTCTCAAACAGAAAACACTCTGTTCCACCTTGTGATGTCATGTGGTAATACAGGATGTGCTCCACTGTGCTAATTATTTAAACTCCATGCACATTCACTACAATCATTTCATCCTTCGAAGTTCCTATCGCTACCATATAAATGGCAAAAGGTAGCTGTTAACTTCAAAATTACTGGTTCATGACATCACAAGGTGGAGCCGGGCATTTTGAGCTTTAGAGATGTAGACAGACATGACTTAAAGCTCAGTTTAAAACAACAGTCAATTTTGCATAATATGGGCCTTTTAAATATCTCACAAAGGTTATGAATAATCGATGCCCAAAATTGCAGAATAACAGCACAACTCCACAGGGAATGGAAAAAGTCCCGACAACACACTGACATAATTACACATTTCTGAGAGAGCTGGATACATTTTGTGCCTCTTCTTATGAATTCCTACTAGTTAATTTAATTGATCTGACATTTCTTATATGAACAATATTAAAAAGTGAAACAATATTTCACTGCTACAGAGTTAAATTATAATTTCACTAGACAATTTATAGAATCAGCTGTCAGTTCAGGAGGATTTTAGCAGGTCAATTTAAACCTAACATTACAGTGTGTCCCTTCTCCACTTGAGTTTGCATTTCAGAGGCGACTCTCCAGGAAACAGCATTTCAGAAGCTTGACATTGTTTGGACAATATTATGCTAATCTATGCAAGCATGAACTAGTAGTGTCCAATAAAAGCCTATGAAGGCTGAATGTATTTCACACTGGGAGGAAATGTTAAAACATCAAGACATGACTCTATGCAAAACAGACTGCAACAATCCAGTCCTGTATTAAACTGAGCTAAGAACATGGCATTATCATAAAAAGGTATTGTGTTATAAATACAGGTAAAAAAGCAAAGGTCCAACTGTGAAATCATGAAATTGCCAGTTACCTTTCACGGCACCCCTTCAGTCTGAGAAAGGCTAAAAAAAGTTATTAATTTTATGTAGAATATTATTTTGTTGTTTGTTGAGAAAATTGTGGTACTTAAAAAACTGCAACTTTTGCTATTTGGTTCTTACGGTAATTCAAATTGCAATTTCAATTCAGTTTTGATTAATCTTACAGCCCTAGTTGTTAGTATCACTGTGAAATAATGAAATTGCCAAGTGCTTTTTTTTGGCAACCTTTCAGTCTGTGAAAGGCTAAGCTCATTAACTTCAGATTAATAACAAAATGTCCTCTGTATTAAACCGAAGAAAAGAAATGAGGTGAAATGGCCAGTCATTTTGCTGACGTCTGAGTGATGAACCTTTATAGAAAATGGCCATTAAAAGAAATACTACTTATTTAGACGTTTTAAAGGGTCTGTGAACTTTAAGTCATGTTAGAATGTTGTTACCTCATCAAAACTTATCTGGACTCGTGTTTTGTTTCATTCACACGTTTCAGTAATTCTTTATTATTAGTCTGTTTACATCTGTAAAGCTCAAAATGCTCTGTTCAACCTTGTGATGTCACGAAGCAGCAGTAACACCTACCCTTTTACCTTTAGTTCAGTAGAGATTCTAGGGCTGAAATCATCCAAATGATTCTAGTGAAGGTGTATGGAGTTTAAAAAGTGGAGCACCACTGTGTTTTTAAACTCCAAACACCACACATGACATCACAAAGTTGAACAAAATGGATTTAATCAACACATTTTCAGGAGCCTGTGATCAACATGTGTTTGATTTTCAACAAAAAGTGACTGACTGCTAATGCTAGTTATAGCTTGTGCCTGTAATTTGAAGTTTGAGAAACTTGCTTAACGGTAAAAAAAAATCAGCTCGCCTGTTGTAGTTCCAACTAAAATCAGCTTTTTCTGGTCAGATTGTGTTAAAACAAAGCTCAGATTAAAGTCTAACAAAGCCTCAAACAGAGCAGAGCCTACAGTTAGCATCACAGTGAATATGGAGGACATCAGCTGCATAGTATCAGTAACTGGAAACTGAAACCCATGAAGAGGTCTGTGGAAGAATCCAAACTTGAGCTCAAACACAGTGAAGTTTTCTGAAACGGTCAGAGGGGCGAAAGGTGGCACTGGCGACCCGAGGCAGTGTCTCTGCGAAAGAAATTCCATTCAAATTCCACAAAAGATCCAGAGAGCAGAAGACTTTTACAACCTCAAAGACGGTATATGAAAGGAGTAACGTGAATACAAAGTAGTCTTGTCTATGGGGCTGAATAATTTTGGAAATACATCCAACTGTGATGGCAATTATGATTACATTTGCAATTTATGATATCAAATGAATATTAAGTTCAGAGAGCACATTTTAAACTCGTCCAGAAACATTTGAGAACAGACTGAAATAGACTGAATTCAGAACATCTAGAGGCCTAAACTACAGTCATAGCAGGTTTATTTGTACTTATTAAAGATACAATATTTTATTGTTTGCATGGGGAGGTTATTATATAAAAATAATTGCCATGTTTGCAATTTGTTAAGTGTGACATTGTTGTAGTCCAACTGTCTTCCGCCTTAGTCATTTTATTCTGTGCAAAGAAAAGTCCCTCTAATAAAAAATGTTTGGTTGGCGCTGGTTATTAAAATGATTCTAAATGAACGCAGCCAACAAACACAAGTCAGATGATTCTCACCAGAATGTACTTACTGACAAAGTCTTACAAATCCAATGCTTTTCTAAGAGTAAATGCCAACACTGGAGTCAGCAGAGAAATTACAAAAATAATAAATATATACATAATTATTAATAAATTAATAATAAAATATACAACTGCAGCAACTTATCGAATTGAGTGTGACTAATTATTGATTATCTAAACTATATATATTCTAACCAGTGATCTTTAGTCGGCATATCTTACCAGAAACATGTTAAAATTAAAAAAAATAATAATAAAAGAAAAAGCTTAAGATATGATAGAAATATGGTAATTGTCAGATGATGGAAAAAAAAAAAAACAAGACAACCAAAATTATTATAAGTTGCAGCCTTAGTAAAATCATTGTTTTAGATATCCCATCTGCTTGTTTAAATCTCTATGAAGATGTTATTTCTTTGACAAGAAACACCAACAGATCTGTGGAGAGGCTACCCTCCTCACAGTAATGCGTGTTTTTCAAGGTATGTTTACTTGTTATTGGAAAAACATAAGATTTAATGCCATACAGTTGAACATTCCAGTAAAAACAAAAAACATCTCCATGGAGACAAGCAAGTGGTCACATGGGGCACATTTAACTTTTAAATAAACATACAGTATGTTCAGAAATTTAATTAGTCTGGTAACTATACGGAAAGACAAAATTGCAACCGGGAGCTACGAAATGCATTTTTGATACTTCAATACTTCAAAATCCCCCAAAGTAAATGTGGCTACAACTGTGCAAAAATAACACTGTAAAACCTGGAGAAGCCTGGGGAAGATTAGCACTGATGAATAGATAGAGTAGACAAAGACAGAGGAGAACACACATAAGCAGTGAAAGAGCTGATACAGAAATCCTGAAATATGACGGCGGATGCTACTCACTGCGGCGCAACCCTCCTCCAGTATCTGTCAATTCCATTTTTGAAGTACAGCACCGCCAGCCACCTCACATTCACGTCCAGCATGTGGTTGTTAACGATATTCTGTGAAAAGGAACAGCAGGTTAGTGTACGAATATTTTAATTACAAAGAATTAGTGGTAGGCCTGTCACGATAATTACTATTTTGACTTATAATAAGAAAAATATTAATTAATTTAATCATTGGATTTATATAGCGCCTTTCAAGACACCCAAAGCCCTTTACAGAGCCTTATTCATTCACACTCCACACGCCGTAAGCTACTATTGTAGCCACAGCCGCCCTGGGGCAGACTGACAGAAGCGAGGCTGCCGTTGGCCCCTCCGACCACCACCAACACTCATGTACACACCACACTCATACTAGGCAATGTGAGTGAAGTGCTGTATCTTGCTTAAGGACACAATGACAACGAATGAGGTTTTGCCACTAGTGCCTCACCCACAGAATAATATTTTCATGTGTATGTACGACTGAGAAATTTTGGATTATTTTTTGGCTATATAATAATATTTAAGTCGTAAAAGCTTGAATTAATAACTTCTAAGACTCATTACAGATACAAACTAAGAACTTTATGATATTATTATATTATATATTTTTCATATATATTGTACATTTAGAAGAAGTACATTTAGTTTAGAGGTTTAAATCTGCTCTTGGGTTATTGTGTCTGTGGCATAAATTAGTTTCAGTATTATCATTATTGGCAACATTTACTTCAGCACTTTATCGTGTTATCATGGGATAAGGAATAAATAGCTTACACGTTACAAGATATGCAAGATAAAATCAAGCACATTGTCTCAGAATTACAAGTTTTATTGCCATTGTTGTTATAAAATAGTAAAGCAAAGGTGTGGTTGTGGTCTCTAATTAAAGAGCCTTTACCCAATGTTTTTTCCATGTATTGGAGCAAATACCTATACTGTACAAGAGGATTTTAAGTTCTGTCTGTCTCCAATTATAAAGCATTTTACTGACTGATAATCAGGAAGTGCCCTGCTAGAATGCTAACTGTTGCTAACTCAGCTCTCATCTCTGAAAGTTGTGACACAGGCTTATAATAAACTCATCACAGTGAATAACTAGGACGTTCAGAATGCATAAGGTAAGTGAGGAATCGCTTTGGAGCACTGCAAATTGTTTCATAATGAAGTAGTTCTCTTTTCCCAATTTATAAAACCGTAAAAATCAGGTATCAGAAGTATCCTAGTAACAATAATGAGAAGATATTTTGGCAATCCATCAGAACTGTTTCTTCAGATGTATTAGTTTAGGTTTAAAGGTGCTGTACATAACTCCACGGAGATGTTATAGCTTTGACTGGAATGTCCCCCAATATGAGATTAAAAGCATCTATCTCCATGGAGACAAGCAGGTGATGCTGCCAAGTTACAGGTCAGATCTGTGGCCAAGTTATATTTGGGAGTTGTGTGGAGTATTGCCATAACCTGAAAGTAAATTCAAAGTCATTGGGTAACTTAAAGCAATATAGAGGGCCACAGTAATATACGAGATGGAAATCTTGGCACGTACAATCATTTTCAGATGATAGAAACTCCATTTTAATAGATACGAGTTTCATTTAGGCTTTTAATAGAGACATTAAGAACGCAGCAGAATTTCAATGTAATAGGCTGAAGTATTATGAGCCTGAACTTGAAGTTGTTAATAAGCACACTAAATGAGCTAAGGTACTTTAGATTTATAATATAGTCATAAATACTAGTTATAAATAAAACACACAAAAAAATCATTTAAAAATGAATTATACTTGTAGCCTTTGTTAAAGAGGGAAGTCCCACCATAGGTTGGTTTTCAGAAAGGTTGACGTTGCAGACAGCAGTGGCAAGGTTTTCATAAAACTAAAATTAACTGAGTGTGAAACTTTAGAGCAAGGTGTACTGGAGTGTGTAATATTTTGTACAAAAGCATAATAATTCACTTATACTTATTTCAGAACTCACTTAACTTTGTTTTATATTTTTTTTAACAAGGAAAAACTAAATGAAACGGCACTTTAGTTATAGGAATGCATGAAACTTAATCTGAAAAATGTGGTGCAAATATTTGTCTAAAGAAGACGACCATGCATTCATGTCAATTTCTAGTTTTCAATAAACAGCTGAATTACTAAGCTTTAGACTTTATAACACATATTCTAAAACCAGAAAGTTTGGGGTTTTTTTGTTATTTTTTTAATATTAAAAAGTCAATTACGCAAAATTGACTCTTGTGAGCTTTTAGTCATGTTAGGATGGTGTTATCTCATCAAAAACAACAAATAACAAACCTGGAGTTCAGTTTTGCTTCAATCACACATGTTTGAATAATAATCCTACATTATTGGGTTGTCTACAGAACAAAAGCTCAAAATCCTCTGATCCACCTTGTGATGTCATGAAGCAGTAGTTTTCAAGTTAACAGCTACCTTTTACCTCTAACTCAGTATAGATTGGGATTCCAGGGCAGAAATTATCCAGACGTTTCTAATGAAAGTGTATGGAGTTTAAAAACACAGTGGAGCACTTCCTGTACCACATCATCTTTTAAATCACTTCTTAAAACTCATTTTTATCGGTTGGCCTTCCTTTAACAGGTTTTAGCTTGATTTTATTCCTTATTTTTTTTTATTCTATTTCTTTTTATTTATTTATTATAATTACTTGAACTGTTTGTGTCTGTTTTTGTCTGCCTTCTCTATGCTATTTTTATGCTTTATGTATTGTTCTTTGTGACTTGTACAGCATTTTGTAAACATTGTTTTAAAAAAAAAGTGCTTTATAAATAAATAAAGATTTATTATATATTATTATTATTATGACATCACAAAGTGGAACAGTGCTTTCTGTTTGAGAAAAGAACTCAGCCTAAATATGCAGGGTTTGTGTGTTAAACGTGTGTGGATGAAGCAAAACACAACTCCAGATGTTTTTGATGAGGAAACAACATTAAAACATAGATCAGAAAATAGCGTAATATGGGCCCTTTAAATTAAAAATGAGATGCTGCTAAAATTGTCGAAACCTGGAAAGATCAAAGCCAAAATCTGTGTTTTTATGAATTTGACTGAAGTTGAAGTGTGGATGCTCCTCCGTCTCCATGGATACACTATGACGACCAATAATTACCTGATTAGGCAACAACACAGCTGTACACAAAACCAGAGCACCTGCAACTGACCATTTTCATCAGCTCACCTTTTAGAAATACATAAACATGGCCCTGAATGCGGTTTGATTAAAGAGAATATTACAAAACGCAATTAAGCTTGTGGTGACATTTGCAGATGCAGATTTTAACACAATCTGACAGACAGAGATGACTTGGTTGGAACTACAACAGGTGAGATGATTTGTGTGCTTAAAAATAAATAAAATTACAATCACAAGCCAGCTAGCATTAGACAATATTTTTCCAGTTAGTCACAGTCACCTTCTCTGTAGAAAATACGTGTAGAATGTATATAGAAAGAAGTAAAAATAAAGAAAAACAAAACATTGAATGAGATGGTGTGTGCAGACTTTTGACTGGTAGTGTATATGTGGACAAGAGCTGCTTTAATATTATACTATTATAAATTTTGTGCTGCGTTTTGTGAATTACTTTCCATCGGAGGTCGCCTTTAGCTAAAAACAGTATTTTTCTTTTTGTAAACGATGAATGTGTTTATACATGCTCCCCGACAAACAATAAACTAAACAAAGCAAATGTCATTCTATTGTATTGCAACGATCAATACAAGATATGTACTGGGGGCATTAGAGGGCTCTGAAAATGAGTACAACCAGATGTGAACGAAATGTCAAAGGTTCAAAACTGAATTAATGTACAAATGCTTGTGTATTACTTCAGTAAAAATCAATTCAAATAATGGCCTGCTATTCTTTTACATTATACATGTATCTGCTCTCCTTCGTCTGAAAGAGGTTTGGGGCTTATCTTAAGTTTTTGCAAGGAGAGACGGGCAGATTTTGATGAGTGACAGTAGGCTCAGACAGTAGGAGCGATAAATGGATTATTGTTTGGGAAGTATGCAAAATTTGAATATTTTAGGGCCCATATTACTCTATTTTCTTGTCTATGTTATATTATAATTTCTACCATACACCTACACTAGAATCATTTGGATAATTTCAGGCCTTGGAACTGCCTCTCTAATAAACAAAAGGTAAAAAGTAGCTGTTAACTACCACTACATGACATCACAAGCTGGAACAGAGCATTTTGAGCTTTGGTGATGTAGACAGATTAATAATAAAAGATACTCAAACTTGTGAGAACGTGTGAAACTCCAGGTATGTTTTTGATGAGGTAACAATATTATAACATAACCTCACAGGAGTCAGTTTTGCATAATATCCTTCAAGTATAAAATCTATAATAAAAAACTATTGGGAAAAACCACAGAGAGATATGATTTTAAGATATGCAGTGATAATTCTGCACTTTTGTATGTTTTCTGAACCCCAACCAAGACATTTATCAGCACAAACATCTGATGGATTGCCATAATATTTAGATATTTCTTGTTGTTAATATTGCTGCTCCAAAAAGGTTCTAAGATTTGTTATGATGCCAAATGTAAACATAATATATGTGGCAGCAGGAATTACATTGAAACAGGACATCTGTTTGGGGATTGTACCATCAGTGCAGGGTTTGTGCATTTGGTTAAGCTCGAATGTGACGCCATATTTTCCTTCCAGACTCTAAAATTTTATATAACATCTGTTTTTGTATTTTACGGAATTGTAAATAAGTTGTTTCCATGATGACTGATAAGTTAAATGCCTTTTATAATTCCACAAATGTGTAATTACTGAGCTGAAAAAATATTATTCGATTAATCCTTTTTTTTTTTAATAATCTATGTTACATTGTATTGTCGATATCTGCTATATTGTTACAAGGAAAAACTCAATAAAGATATATATATTTTATTTTTAAAAAAGCTAAGTTTAATGCCATACTGTGGAAAATTCTAAGAACACGTCCTTTAATCATTCACTGCAGTAATGTAAATGTAATCACCAATATGCTCATGTTATACCTACCTCTGTCTTACAATACTCTAACACTTGAAGTCATATATACACTTTATCTAGTACTTGCTGATTACACACTGGTCTGATGCTAAAACTGCATTTTGTTGCATTGTACCTGTACAACTGCAATGACAATAAATTGAATCTGAAAAAAGAAAAAAAAGAAAAAAAATCTGAACTTTGCATAACAAATTAAAAATGTCTGAGCATACATAAATACACTAAATACACTTTGTAAAGCAGGATGTAGGTAGTACGTGTGCTATACGCTGAGTGTGTTTGTGTGATTGTATAATCGGCCCCTCACCAGGAGTACAGAGTAGAAGCCTGGCTGCGTCTCCCACTGCCTCAGCTGCTCCTCGGCTGGCTTCAGCACCGCCGTGTCCTGACTGGTGGCCTGGGTCAGGGCCTGGAGCACCACTGAGCTGGCACTGTCCATGTCCATGTCTGGGGATATCTGCAGCAAACACACATTTCATAGAGAGGTTTATATAAAGTTGTGTTTCAGCTGCAGTTCAAACACAAAACAAAGAGAAAACAATGAGTTCAACTACAAACTACCTTTAGAAATATTGTCAGACAAATAAACCTTTTTGCTTTGTCTGTTTCCATTTTTGCCAGAGGTGGGTATTACTCACTTCGATTCACTTGAGTGAGAACTTTTTAAAGAAACTGCACTTTCCAGAATACTTTTCTAATAAAGTTCTTTCATTTCTACTTGAGTAAAATATTTATTGAAGCAAGCGTACTCTTACTGGAGTACTCTTCCCACTGTGAGTAAGTCTAAATGGCAAAAGTTTATGTTGACAATATGAAATGATTTGAACATGTGTTTTTTTGCACTGCTACTTCAAATAGGATTTAGTTTTTTTCATTTTTTGTTTATCCTTTGCAAATAGCAGATGTTGAGAATTGCATTTATTCATGTTTTGCCCTTCAGATTACCTCAACTTTAAATTAAAAGTCAGATGTTACCTTCCAAGATTTTTTTTTACTCTTACTTAATTTCATGGACCATTACTTTGTACTTGTACTTGATTAATAACATTTTTGAAGTAACAGTACTCTTACTTGAGTACAACTTCTGGCTACTCTACCACCTGTTTTTCACATTTTTAGTCTATGTTATGAAACCTTTAACTGCTGAAAAAAAATATGAACAAATGATTTAAGCTGTTGAATCAATCATGGCCCAAGTCTCATCCTGGTTTTCTAATGAGACAATTACTTGATTTAATGACCTGCATAACTCACACAGGCCAAAATTGCGCATTTTTATGTAGAAGTTTTTATAGAGGAAACTTATACCAGAGTGAAACCAGCTGCAAAACAGTTTCAAACACAAAACAAGAAGAAAACATTGACTGAGAGCTCAACTACAAATTTGTTTTAGAAAAAATGTCAGGAAAATAAACCTTTTTGCTTTGTCTGTTTCCATGTTTTGCCATTTTTATTCTAGATCAAGGAGCTCTGAAATCACTGACAGTGCTGAGCAGAAAGCAGCAAATGCTCTAAATAAAGCAGGTCACAGGTGACACCGGGTCAGTCATGTTGCAGACCAAGAAGCCCTTTCACAGGTGCAAAAGGTGTTTCTATTTCACGCACACAAAAAGGACAGACGCTAATACAAAGGGCTGGAGTCATCACTGCAGCAATGAGCCCAATAGAGGCTTTAAAACAGAACTTAAAGGGCCCATATTACGCCATTTTTTTATTTATGTTATAATGTTGTTTCCTCATCATAAACACACCTGGAATTGTGTTTTGTTTCATTCACACGTTTAACACACAAACCCTGCGTATTTAGGCTGAGTGCATCTCTCAAACAGAAAACACTCCACTTTCTGATGTCATGTGGTGATACAGGAAGTGCGCCACTGTGTTTTTAATCTCCATGCACCTTCACTAGAATCATTTGGATAATTTCAGGACCTGGAATAGCAAATTTCTTCTGAACTAAAGGTAAAAGCTAGCTGTTAATTTGATAACTACCACTTCATGACATCACAAGGCGGGAAAGAGCGTTTTGAGATTTGGAGATGAACTAGTAGACAGACTAATAATGCAGGATTACTCAAACGTGTGAATGAAACAAAACACAACTCCAGGTATGTTTTTGATGAGGTAAACACATTATAACATGGCTTAAACCCCACAAGAAGCCATTTTGTGTAATATAGAACCTTTAACACAACATATTTAAATCAACATGTTACCCTTTATTGCTTTGAAAATCCAATATTAGCCAAAAACAATGTCTTAAAATGTCCCTGCTGCCCTTGCTACCCGCTCTTAGTCACTCAGTCTTCAGAGTGCTGTCACAACAAAAGCAGCGTACATTCCTAACTGTGTACAACAAAATGACATCCACATTGGTCAGTGGTCACGCTAGTGTTGATGCATTTACGTTTACTATAAACATCTTAATACATTATGGAGGCAAAGAATAAAATACAAAGTGCTTCATAATCATGGGAGAAATAAATGGTTTTCAAAATTCCAAGTTACTAAATTCATAGTTTCAAGCATGACACATTTAGCCTAATTGATGGTTCAAGAAATTAAAGAAGAGTATTAAGATTACAAATGAATTAAGATGTTTAATCAATTAAGACTCCTGTTTCATCCTGGCTTTCTAATGAGACAATTATCAGACTTAATGACGGTAGTCTGACTGCAAACCTGAACCTTCTTACGATTACGTAAGGCTGCCACCTAGAGGCCAATATTTCACTTGGTAATTCTATACATATGAGATTTATGCGCTGTTGTCACACAACTGAGATGAATTTGTTTAATAAACAACTGATAAATAATTTATTCTACAGCTCACATACAAGGGTGCTGTATGTCTTGTGTAGAGAGGTAGTCACGATCTACTATAAACATGAAGTAGGCTTTTGGTTACTATAATCGACTCTACAATACAAAGAATGTCAGAATAATATAACAAATAATGGGACAATTTACAGTTTAGAAATGAATAGGTTGGTTTACACACCGTTTGTGGTCATTACCATATAGATGAACATGTAGCTCACAGCTTCATTAACTTACAGACATTCAAGAGGGTCTATGAATAAATGAGTTAGAAAAATTAGCACGACCCTGGGGTGACAGTGGCTCAGGCAGTCGTCGTCTTATTGATACTTTGCAGCTGATGTCGTCAATATTCCCTGGGGTGTGAAGCTAACCGAAAGCACTGCTCTGTTAGAAGCTTTGTTGCTCAAGTTAAGACTTAATCTGATCTTTATTTTAAAACAATCTGACCCTAAAGCATTGATTTAGTTGAAACTACAACAGCTGAGATGATTGTGTGCTTTGACCGCTTAAGCAAGTCTCTCACATGTACAATTACTGTCACAAACTGGCTAGCAGTTTTTCAGTTATATAAATCCTTTTTGTATTTTGTGTATTGTGTCCATAGACTGTATATATAAATGGACATACGCGTTCCAAATAGGAAGTTCGCATGCGGCTCTTCTGGCTCCTTCTGACCTTGGCTCTCATTGACTCGGAATATTGTGCTCCCTCTTAACATGTTCGTATTAACTCGCTCTACATGATCCTGGTGGAAGCCTGGCTCCAAATTCACCCCTTTAACTGCACACACACTCACTTAGTCCACATTTTTATACAGTCTATAATTGTTTCACATTGTCTCTATGGTAACTGTTGAACATTCTGCCAATAGAGATACATGTAGAACACCCCGAGCGTGTTGTCACTGCAAAGTATGAATAGCGAGAAGGTCACTGGGTAGACTACAAATGATTATAGTGACTTTGCAAATGTTTGCAACGATTGCAAACGATTGGCAGTGCCCGTAGGGTGACCAGATTTTCAAAATCAAAAACTAGGACACTCCCAGTTTGGAATGGTTAGTAATAATAAAATTATGAAACGAGTGCGTAATTAAGGAAAATTGTTGCTGCACTCGGCCCATGTGAGTCAGCATAGTCACATTTTCTTTGTGTTTTGGTCATTTTTAAGCATGCTTTTCTGTATTTTGCCTCTTTACTGTTGGCAGGTATCAAATTTGTCAAAAATAGGGACACCTGGGACATTTCTTGTATAAAACTGGGACAAATCAATGGTTTTGGATAAATCTGCTGAGACAGGGGACACAGGGCTCAATACTAGGACTGTCCCGGGTAAATAGAGACGTTTGGTCACCCTAGGTGTTGGGCCAATATGACACTGTTCACCCAGGGCGGTGGTGTTACAAGCGAATGAGCTGAACTGGTTTGGGTAATTATTACTACTTTTAATACAGGGCCATTATAATCTTAGTACATACCTGCATACCAATTGAGGACTGAGTGACGACTTTCACTACCAGTCAAAAGTTTGGACACTCTCTTATTCCATTTTTATTTTCTTTATTTTATTACATTTTATGTAGATGCAGAAGACATCAGATATATGAAGTAAGATATATGGAATTACGTAGCAAAGAAAAAAAGGTAAATAACTATAATATTTTTCGACAAAGCAAAGGGTGGCTACTTTGAGGATTTCAGTGTTTCCCATAGTTTGTGAAGACTGGTGGCACAAATTATTTTTACTCATTCAATTTGTGCACTATAAATGTCACTTACTGCCTATACTTAATCAAACAACAGCAAAAAAGCAAAATTTTGCTATGACAAGATTTTTTTTTTGCTATGATAGTATATTTTAGACTATGGGGGCCAACACAGCCTCCTGTATTAATGGGAAACATTGGGATATGAATATTAAAGATAAAAAAGAGGTTTAGATATTTTTTTTCTTTGCTACATAATTCCATATATCTTACTTCATACATTTGATGCCTTCTGTGTATCAAATGTAGAAAACTAGTCAAAATAAAGAATAATTTGATGAATGAGATGTTGTGTCCAAACTTTTGACCTGTAGTGTATGTTGTGGTCAAACAATTGTAGATAATTTGGGGTAAGAACGCCATAGTGAGATCATAACTTTTGCCATTTCCCATTATGTGATGTAATTGTAACATGTACTGGCTCCTGTCCCACACTTGGGAGAGGACATCATTTTTGGGGGGCTCTGAAGCTAACAGAAAGCACTATTCTGTAAGAAGCTCTGTTACTCACGTTAGACTTAATCTGATCTTTATTTTAACACAGTCTGACCAAAAAGAGCTGACTGGTCTGCAACAGGTCAGCTGATTTGTGCACTTAAAAACAGTCTCATACATCAAAAAAATGTTTTGGTACTTATTGCTGATGTTCGCATTGTGTCTCCATGGTTACTAATGAACATTCTTTCATAGAAATACATACAAGTACACGCCTAGTGAGATGTTATTGCAAAGTATCACGTTATACACAATATGAACTGCACAAGTGGAGGCATTAGCAATTATCAGTACGATTATGAAGTATGCCACTTTCCTCTACTTCCATATTACTTGTGGAAAACATCAATTTGTATTCAATGCTTACAATATCCGAAACATGAGGCTCTGAGATGTTACAACCAGCATGGCCTAAACTGAACTTCTACCATTAGCTGCATGTCAGATATTGTTGAGTAAAGATGATAGCAGGACAGCATCTTTACCAGGTCATAAACAACTAGGTAACTATTGTTGCTAATGCAGATGACACCACCCTGGACACAACAACTTTGGGTTGAAATATCCTACGGGTATCTCAGGTTCTCACATCCTATGGAAATAGCCAAAAGACGCTGACTGCTTTCTGTACATTAAACTTTAAGAAATGTCATAAAGGCCTTTAATAAACTGTGTATTTAATCTAAAAGCAGGTCGTCAAGGGGGAGGTAACATTACCACAAGATTACAGCAGGAGATACGCTTTAGTTTTAGTAGCATTTCCACAAACATTGCCGTCTCTCTCTCATGCCTTGCATTAGAGGAAAATAACACTCGGCATATGCAGTAGTTGCTCGTCAACAGCGCTAACTTTGAGCTAGCTCGTAAGCTAAAGTAAATAGCAGAATAGCATGGCCGATACATGGTGTTTCTTATAAACTGTGCCCATCTTGAATAAATCCTATATTCTGTCCCAGAAGAGAGGTTAAACCCGACTCACCTAAGAGCCGGGGCAGATATAAGTTTGTGAAAAGCTCTGCCAATGGTTTGCAATGGGAGATGAAAACACACGCTTGTAGGAATGGCGCGTGCACTACCGCGGGCGCACACTGATGACGTGTTTTCCACTGAAACTCTATTGATAATAATCATAGTATTTTATATATAATGCATATAATAGATGCTTGAAAAAACACTAAATAAAAATTTAAAAAAAGAGACTAACAACCATCTAAGAAAAGTAAGCGGTACTACAGCCAAAAACTCTATGCAATCAAAATATGTACCTGCCCCGATCAAAATATTTACCTTCGCGCCCCGGTAATATGCAAGGCGGGTGAAGGTGGGTGAAGGCGGATGAAGGCGAAAAAAGGCAACTGCAGCTGCCTTCACTCACTTTCATGGACTGCAAAGCCCAAAGGCATAATGGGAAATGCAGTGCCGTCAAACACATGCAATCACGGCTGAGTGACAGCTGATTGGACCAGTCTGGACCATTCATCTACTTCGCTTCAAATGAGCTCTGTGTTCTTTGCTCTGGTGACGTAGTTGACGTAGTTTTCGTAGTTTTATTCAGTGCAACACTTCAAATGAACTCTGCTCTGTCCTGTCAGTGGGACTCTGCGGGATCTGAGGCCTGTCTGTTCTCCAGTGATTTGAGCCTGTTCATCTTCTCCTCAGCTGCAGCCGCCTGCGCTCCTCGACGATCCATTTGGGCATCTAATGTTAGTTTAAACTCGTCATGAGTTGGACTTGTGCCCACTCTGGTGGTTTTCATTTTCAAGAATGCGATGATGTCATACTCCCAGATGGGGGACAAGGACCAGGTTTTTCTATTGATTACATTGTATTTTACCATGAAATATCCAAAAGGTAAATTCACAAATGTTAAATCTGGACATTTCTATCAATGTCTACACACCAGAACTTACTGTATGGCAACAAAAATCTGCAACATGAATTTTATCTGCCCCCATCTGTATTAAATAACATTGATCTATAAATTGTTGTGATGCCATCTGAAACCCACCAAATTAGTGGGTCCATAAACATGTCTCTTATTTTGCATGGAAGGCCCTCCTCCTGCTTGTTTCTATAAAAATGTTGTCCCTTTGGCTATAATCTTCCACAGTATGGCCAAAAGCGTATCTATCTCCATGGCCAATGTTCTAAAGTATAGTTTTAAGTTTAACTTTCAATTTCCATGGAAGCGAACAGTTGACGTGCCAGCTCCAAAAAGTTACATACTGTAACTTTAAATAATTGTTTATGCTTTGTTTAATAAACTCTACAGTTACAGTTAACTATAGCTGAAAAGTAGGCCTTACAACTGGCTGCTACTTGCTTGTTTCCACTTTTTGATGCAATTGGATTTTATTTTTTATTTTAATCTTTTAATTTTTAACAGGCTTTTCCTGTTCACATGAGCTTTAGATTTTGGGTAACCTACTTTTTAAAGCTAACTTAAATAAAAGATCAAATTCATTTTAATATAACATTTCCAGTGTAACATTATGTATTATTAAAATGTATCAAATGAAGTAGATATGCTAATGCTATATGACATCTGATAAATCTATAACTCTATTAAGTAATAAAATTGGTAATTAAAGAGATTTTATTCATCTGATTTTATTATTACCAATTCCTAAGTGCAGTGTGTACACCAGAGGGCGCTAAGTCACCACAGTATATCTGTTAGCATTGCTTCATATGGAAATGTTACTAATGTTACTAATTAGACAAGTAAAAATTATTATTATTATTATTATTATTATTATTATTATTATTATTATTATTATTATTATTATTATTATTATTATTTTATTTATTTTTTTATTTACACTCTGTAACTTTTGTTTTTGTCTCTATGGAGATGTTATTGCTTTGCCTGCATGTTCCTCAGTATGTTTTTAAACTAATCTATTTTGCATCTATTCATTTGTTTTTATTGCTCAACAATTGCTTGAAATGCATTTTTACTCTGAGCGTAGATCTGAGTTATAACTTGGTGGCATCACCAGCTTGTCTCCATGGAGTTTAGAGCCATACTGTGGAACATTCTTGATAAAGTTATACAGCATCGGCATGGAGACAAGCAGGTGGTGGACCCTCCAATAGAAACAAGTTGCATAGTGTTACGTACAGAGGTGGGTAGAGGAGCCAAAAATTACTTTAAATTAATATTATTCCAGTATAAATACAAGGAGTGCTCCAAGAAACAACTCAAGTAAGAGTAAAAAAAGTGAAAAAATATTACTGAACTAAGTAACCTAAATAGTAACTGACCCCTGATGTCTGAGTTTGAAATACAAAAAACATCCCATGAATGTTATATTAACCTTCCAAATGCCATGTTTTTAATGAAAAAAATGGGTGATAACCAGCTAGACTGCCCTGCTTTTTTTCTGCAACTTTATTAAACATATAAAATCACACAAAATATTACACAACATTCATTAAAGTGACTTGTTGTTGTTGTTGTTGTTGTTGTTGTTGTTTTGTTTTGTTGTTTTTCTTTGTTGCAGTTGGCGAGCATATGCTGTCTTCATGTGACACTCGTGTTAAACACAAGGGTCACATGAAGACAGCATAAGCTAAGAGCTAAGCAGTAGACTAAGAGGTGTCCGGCGTTCCGAGGAGCATTAAATCCGTCTGTTTGTCTCAGAGCAGCACTGGTGGAAAAAGTCCTCACTGTCCTCACTGTCCTCCTGAAACATAAACACACCATCAGGCTCAGTTACAGCTCACACCTGATAGAAAGACTGCATGTTTTCCAATCCCCTATAATTGATTAAATTAAATTCTTTCTATTTGACTATATGATAGCAGACTGGAGCTGGAAAGATCAACGATCAAAAATATAACCCAAAACATTTTAAAGAAGACTTGCTTGGGTCTGCGTCTGTATAATTCTATTCTGTGACTTCCATGGATCATTATGTTATAACTTGGACTTTTAAAATTGCAATATTAATCTAAAACAACTTAATAAAAGAAACAAGTCCGCTGACTTTTGGATAGGAAAATTGGTCCCTATGGAGCTGATTTCTGCCTCTCCGTTTATGGATAGCTGCAGATCTAACTACTTTTTCCATTTATACCAAAATGGCTTTGAGACGCTGCTGAACCCTACGTGTATCACAGATTAAGAAAATAAAACTGAAACCAGGGGTAGATCTGAGTAATGACGTCTTGAAAAGTACAACATCAAGGGGGCGATTATACGATTAAGTAGATTTTGCATAATAGGTCTCCTTTAGATATCACTTGAACAAACTAAATTAAAATTATCTGGTTGTGAGAGAAGTTTCATTTCTGTCATGTGAATGTGACTTTTTAATATGAATACCTCAGATGGGATCCTACTGAGTGAGCGCTGGAGGTCAAGGGTCAGGTGGAGCTGTAGGTCGCTGGCGAATACTTGGGCCCAGTAGGGGTACTCCTGCCGCACCTGTCTGAGCTCTGCCACACTCAGAGTCTGCAGCTCACATCTCCCCACGGCCCTCACCGCCAAACGGCTCATTGTCAGAGAGGTTAGTCCCCATCAGGCTGCCTCGCTCTGAAACATATACGGAAACATTACAACATTACAACATGGACTAAAGGCATATACAGAAACATTACAACATTACAACATGGACTAAAGGCATTGGCAAAAGGCAAAGTGATACTTTACAGGGGCAGCTAACATTTCTGGTGTGTTTGTGTATGCATTTTAACTTTGTAATTCTGTACTGCTTTCATTAAAAAGGAAGTAAAATGATAAATTTCACTATAAAAAGTCTGTGAAGGAATGTTCAACAGTTACCATGGTGACACAGTGTACACATAGGCAAACCCCTTTAACAAAAACACTATTTACTCTTGTTAATATTACACAATTCTCTGTTATAATGTTTCTTCATCACAAACATACTTAAAGTTGTGCAGATTTAGCTTCTGGTTTCTTTGCTCAAACAAAAAAACACTCCACTGTGTTTTTAAACTCCATACACCTTCACTAGAATCATTTGGATAATTTCAGCCCTGTAATTGCCAATCTCTACTGAACTAAAGGTAAAAGGTAGCTGATAACTTGAAAACTACCACTTCATGACATCACAAGGTGGAACAGAGTGGAACATTTTGAGCTTTGGAGATGCAGACAGTCTAATAATAAAGGATTGCTCAAGCATGTGTGAATGAAACAAAACACAGCTCCAGGTATGTTTTTGATGTGGTAAAAACATTCTAACATGTCTTAAATCTCACAAGAGTCAGTTTTGCGTAATATAGGACATTTAAAGTCTAACTTGAGTAACAAAGCTTCAAACAGGGCAGTGCCTCCAGGTAGCTTCACCCCCCAGGGAATGTTAATGACATCCGCTGCAAAATATCAATAATGCATAAAGTGTTTGGAAGGACAGACCGAGCAGTTTGAACGGCTGGTTTCTCCCTCCCGACACCTCCATGTTCCCTGAGCAGAGCAGGTGGATCCCCGGGCAGCACCAGGGTTTCCCCAGGGACACACGAGGTGGGCCTGATGTGGAGGGACAGGCTCCGCTGAATGTCACGGTTACAGGTGGCGAAGAGAGGCAGGCCCAGGATCGCCTGGCACAAGTGCACAAGGATATCTGCGCGCAAGTCCTGTGGGAAGGCCTGGAGGAGCTGAAGGTAAAGACATACAGAGTACTCAGTTACATTTACTTGAGTAACATTTTAAAATGTCTATATTATGTTATTTTCTGTCCTATGTTACAATGTTGTTTCCTCATCACAAACATACCAGGGAGTTGTATTTTGTTTCATTCACACATGTTCCACCTTGTGATAATTAAGGAAGTGGTCCATTGTGTTTTTAAACTCCATACACCTTCACTAGAATCATTTAGATTATTTCAGCCCTTGAATGTCTATCTCCACTGAACAAAAGGTAAGAGGTAACTTTTAACTTGAAAACTACCACTTCATGACATCACAAGCATTTTGTGTTTTGGAGATGTAGACAGATTAATAATAAAGGATTATTTAAACATGTGTAGATGAAAGAAAACACAACTCCAGGTATGTTTTTGAAGAGGTAATAACATTCTAACATGGCTTAAAGCTCACAGGAGTCAATTTTGTGATGTTACCTCGTCGGAGTTCATGGTCCCTGGTGACCATCGGGTGTGGGCATGGTTCATCATTCATATTTCCATGTTCTTAGGGACCTAGTGCTCGTTAATGAAGAGGGTCAGCTCATCCATCTCATGGTGGTACTGTGAGCGGAGGGTGTATATTTGGTACACGATGGCCAACACGTTCCCGAAGATGAGGGAGTGCATCAGGGCTACAACAGAGGTAAGGGTCAGAAACTGTACACTGACATTACTATGGTCCTGGGTGAGTCCTGATTCAGTCCTGATTTAGTCCTGGTTGAGTCCTGGTTTAGTCCTGGCTGAGTCCTGATTTAGTCCTGGTTGAGTCCTGCTTTAATCCTGGTTTGGTCCTTGTTGACTCCTGGTTGATAAAACCCTTTCGGTCGTATGCAGCTAAACAGTTTTGCTGTTTTCATGCCTCTATGTATGTCTGGAACCAGGCTCCAGCTCCTGAGATAACGCAGTGAGATGAGACGCACGTCACCCACCTCACCTGCGTCGCCCTTGTACGTTGTGAGGAAATTTAGGATAATATCTAAAAACACAAACCATGCACTGCTTCAGATATGACATTCTTAAAGGTGCACTATGTAACTTTACATTGGCACTCAACATCACCTCGTGGGTCATGAGACCTCATACGGGGTGACCATCGAAATGTAAACAGTTGCCGTGGCGATGAGGTAGTCCCAAACTCTCCCTCCTCCGCTATCTTTTACTGGAGAAATTCTGCATGTATGATAAATGACAAGATGAAAGATATTTAAACAAATGCATAGAATTTAACGACGAATAAATTTGTGCTCAAATATATGAAAATAATGGTCCCTAATTGCACTTTTTGTAAAGAATATCCCAAAATGATAAGTCATCTCTGTTGGAAATGCATTATTACAAAAACTTTTTGGAAGAACTACTTAAAACTCTACTTAAAAAATCATATTGATCTTAATTTTTTATTAAAATCATTTTGGTATACTTTTGGAATTTGGACTCAAAGAAAAATGGCAATTAATTTAATGATATATATTTTACATTCACAAAAGTATATTCTCATCTACATCTCTGTTTTTCTCTGTCCTAATTAAGCAAATTGAATCATACTTGAAAGCTTAAACAGGGCGATGAAGTATTCTGTGGGAACGCTCTGGGCTTAGAACAGTTATGCATTTTTCAAATGAAAAGATGTCTCTGGTGTTTTGTATCGCACTTTTGTGTATTTATGAAAAACTTGTGGGCTAAGCCTTAGACAGAATTATACAGCTAACCATATACCCGAACATGCATGAATGACATATAAAATCTCTTCAGGGATGTTTTTGATGAGGGAACAATGTTTTATATGATAGAAACCTCTAAAGCCCATTTAGCATAATAGCCCCTCTTTAAAAAGAAGAACAATAGGAGAAAAGAAATGCAATCAAGATAAAATAACTACATACTTAAATATAACACAACAACACTGCAGAGTAAACCATATGTCTCCATAGACGTCCCTTTTCTATATTGTCAGAAAATCTCCAGTGGTTTAACATGAGGTTAATTTATCATGTCATTTGATCAGTCAAAGCTCCACAATAGCAAATAACGATAAAACATTTACAGTAACACCGTCAGCATTAGCCCAGTGTAGTAGCTCAATCATGCATTAATAATTGTACTTACATGAGGGATCATCAGAGACACATTCATTGTGAAGATTACATTTTGTTTTTGAAATGTTCAAATATTGCGCCACAGAATTATCTGTTTCTAACAGATTGCATTAATTGAAAGATATAATCTAAACTGGTTTCCATGGCACTAGGGTCTCCATAGCATTGATCTAGAACTGGAGCTAGGCCTGGATCTAGATAGAACATGGGTTCTGTTGCCGTGGAAAATGGAGCAGCCATCTTGTGAGATAAAATGAGAAAAAATCTCATTGAAAAGAATTTAAAAACAGGCCAGAAAAGTAATTGATGGACATACTGTATAATGATGTATTTGTGATACTAATAATGCAGACCTCATCTGTCTCTTACAGAGTAATGGTTATCGTGTTTGCCTAACACGCAAAAGGTCTCTGGTTCGAGTTCGCCCATGAGTACTCGTATAGAGGAGAACTGTCAGCGTAGTAGTAGTAGTAGTACCAATAATGCAATAATGTGTACAAATAATGTGTGTACTATTCAAGCTTTCCAAAAGTCTGAAAGCACTTTGCAGTCATCCATCCATTTTCTCCCGCTTAATCCGGCTGGGTCGTGGGGGCAGCACGCTGCCCATTACTCTGTGCACCAGACCCAGACCCCTATGAACCCCTCTGCAGGTGGTGAGCCCACAGGAGGGAGGAATTCCTTGACGGTCCTTGATCGTATACTGTTCATAGGGGTGTTGCATGTTTTTTGGTTGATGGGGGGAAACCGGAGTACCCGGAGGAAACCCATCCAGACACAGGGAGGAAACATGCAAACTCCACACAGAAAGGCCCAGGCAACCCGTAACCTTCTTGCTGTGAGGCATGAGTGTTGCCACTCAGCCACCATGCCGCCTAATCACAATCACACGTTTGAGTAATCCTTTATAATTGGACTGTATACATCTCCAAAACTCAAAATGCTCTGTTCCACCTTGTGATGTCATAAAGTGGTAGTTTTCAACCTTCACACCATTAGTTCAGTAGAGACGATTCCAGTACTGAAATAATCCAAACTGATTCTAATGAAGGTCTATGTATATTTCTGTTTGAGAGAAGAACTCAGCCTAAATATGCAGGGATTGTGTATTAAACATGTGTGAATGAAACAAATCACAACTCCAAGTATGTTTTTCACGAGGAAACAACATTATAATATGGATCAGAAAATAGCTTAATATGGGCCCTTTAAACCTGCAGCAGGAACTCTCTACTGTGTCCTACTAAAACTAGTTAGTTTGTGTTTTTGTGTGTGTGTGTGTGTGTGTGTGTGTGTGTGTGTGTGTGTGTGTGTGTGTGTGTGTGTGTGTGTGTGTGTGTGTGTGTGTGTGTGTGTGCTTGTGCTCAGTGCATGTGTGTAATCCAAATGGGAGTGTCCTCATAGTCACTCAGTTTAGAATTCCTGCTCCACTAAACTTTACTCCAGTAAAAGCTTAGCACAGCTATTTATCAGCTCCTGGCTCCCAGTTCGCAGTATGAACTTCTGGGAATTCTCATGCATATCTCTGGGCGCTGCAGTGGTCGTCTACTATGGAGTAAAACTAGTACTTTTCAGCAGGATGCTTTTTCCTAAATTGTTTTTTCCTCTGCCAAAATCTTTTTTCACCTCAATGGGAGAGTGGGCAGGTGAGTGCATGGCACATTAAGTAAGCAGTTATACCTCTTAATGACTTTAATAAATAATAACAAGCTATTTTGGCTTAATATATAATATTTTAACTAAGCTTTATTAAGGTTAAATTGAGATACCAGTTTTAGTCTCTACTTGAAATTTAAATCATAACAGCTGCACCTCTGGCACTGTGAAGAGAAGTCAAGATTTTTATCTGGTTCTTATATTGTTAGGCCTGTGCCCCTACAGGGTGTAGGGCCTTTTGTCAACTGTCTTATGAAGTTCAGTGCAAAGCTAAATTCATGTCATCCCGATCAAAAAAAATCAATGACAACCATATGGTATATTTCACTGGGTTGCCTATGTTATCCTTATGGCAAAATTTCTAAATTTTCTTACATTTCTAAGTGATAAAACAACTTTTTAGTCTCATTGAAGATCAAAAAAGTCCAATTGTCCAAAGTCATATTTTGCACGGTGTTGCCATGGCGAAGTCCCAAACTGCCCATATTTATCTATGTGTTAGCACAGCAGCATCTCCAATGTGTGGTGACTTTATGTGTCTAGTGACAAGTACAGCCCAAATAAAACATAAATAAACAAATTAAAGCCGCAAGCGGCATCGTGTTATTTAATGGCCAAATTTCCTTACATTTTAAAATTAACACAACATCTTATTGGTTTTATTGAAGAATGTGAAATTTGGCATAGTGACTCTTCAGGTCATCCCGATCAAGAAAGTCCAGGGGGCCAAGGTTGCACTTTGCACAGTGTTGCCATGGCAACGCCTGAAAGCACCCATGTTTTTCTATGTTAGCATGTCAGCGCTTCCAATATGTGTGGACTTTTGTCTGTTTAGTTATAAGAACAGCCCAAAGCCACAATCACACAGAGACAAGTGGCGTGTTAGTGCCATCCTGAGGGAGTGGCGAGTTGGCTGAGTGTGAAGTGCGGCCCCCGAGGGCTGTTCGATGCCGCTTGCGGCTTTAATTTTGGTATGTTTTCCTTTAGAGTGTTTTCTTAGCTAATGTGCACTGACAGATTTGTATACCTGAAGCACTGGTTTGTAATGCTGACTGCAAATGTCTGTTTGTTTTTGTATTCATTCAATTACTTAATATCAATTTTGTTTAGTTACTATTTGAAGGTGTTGTAAAATTTGGCAAGCATATTTCTGTACAAGTGATAACATGCACATGCAAACTGTTGCTGAGTGTTTCATGATGGTCTAAGCTGCAGGGCATACACCAGGCTCTCTGCTGGCTTCAAGAGTTGTGGGTTAAATTTCTGGCCTTGTAGATTTCTGAATGTCTTTACCCACTCTTCACCCCCATTTTCACATCTCATTTTGTCCTGCCCCAATTGGTGGTTTTCAGATTCTAGAATGTGAAAATATTCTATGGGGTTGCAAGGCAGAGATAGATTTCCCTATTGATTACATTGTACTTTACCATGAAATATCTAAAAGGTAAAAACACAAATCTTTAAGCTGATGAGTTCTATTAACATTAGCTTCTTATAACATAACCATAGACTGTGTATATAAATGTTCCAATTAACCCGCTCTACATGATTCTGGTGTTTTAATTTAGCTATTTTGTCTAAATTCCTCTTCCTAATGTGGACCTTGGCTCCAAATTCGCTCCTACAGTACAGTATGACCTCGGTGAGCTTCATTTGACTGGAGTTGAACGCTACGGGTGATGTCACATTCCCTTAGTCCACTTCTTCATATAGTCTATGATCATAACAAAAAACTTTAGAATTTTTTTTACATTATTCTTATAGCCCAGCAAAGGGAAAAACAAAAATAAAACTGTTGCTGAGAATAGATTAGCTCAAAATGCAGGACCACTTGTAAGGGTAGCTGCAGTGGTCAAAGGAAAGCACCCTCTCTATTCATGGCCTGGCGCTGTGTTAATTTGATGAATGTCTATTGACACACTTAATCCCCTGGCCAGTCAAGACTCCACACTTTTACTCTACTTTAAAGGGCCTATATGATGCTATTCTTTTATCTGCATCATCAAAAACATACCTGGAGTTGTGTTTTGTTTTTGTTTTTTTTCATACATATTTAACAAAAACCCAACATTTAGAGTTTTTCTCTCAAACAGAAAACACTCTGTTCCACCTTATGATGCTGTGTGGTAATAGAGAAAGCGCTACTCTGTGTTTTTAAACTCCACACATCTTCACTAAAATCGTTTGGATAACTTCAGCCCAGGAATTGCAGTCTCTACTGAACAGTGCCACCTGGTCAACAGAGGCCTCAAGTGCGCCGCACTCCCTAACTTGACCTAAATAAAAATGAATACAGTTGTTATTTGTATTAGGTTATATGTTTCATCTTTTGTTTAAAAGTGAACTTGTATCTGCATAGACATATTTTTATAATGTTAAATGTGGTCATATCGCTTTCATGTTTTTACCCTTTGAGTTCGCTGGGCCGGAGCGAGTTGAATGGAGTTCTATGAGAGAGTCTGAAGTTTTGAGAAAATTTGATGTCAAATCCAGTGCTTCTGCTCATTACTTTACATTACAGCCATGAATCTATTATAATGATTACAGCCCTGAAGTACGTCTTGGGGGCGCAGGTCGGGGCGCACTCAAATCAAATGAATGGTCTTCATAAACGTTTATCACACATCTGACCTATTGTGATTCAGCTGCTCTGTCCCTCCCAGCCCCAGCTCTCCACTGGTGTTATTTCAACAGAGTTATGGTGAGTTCAACTTGCATTCAAAGTGTGTCCGAGGAACCGTTTTCTGCCAAGCAAGAAAAGAAGCTGGAGTGAGTGCGTCTGGCTGCGGTGTATATCCTAAGGCTCTTATTTTTCTTACTGGCTAACTGCAGCTAATTACTTTGATTAAACTTCCACATGGGAGAGCGTGAGGGACAGACATTACAGCCCTGCTCATCTGAGCAACATGCACACAGACACAGTCCCGGGGCACTTGTTAGGAGAGCACAGGGGAGAGACCCCACAACCCCTGCGGCACTTCACTGCTCGCTGCTCTATCAGCCGCTGCCCACTCATCTTTGGATGGAAAAGTTACACATGGGCGTAGGACGCAGAAGGTTTAAGTCTACCTGGTGCACTAGTCGTAATATGGACTGGTCGTAACTTTCAGATTTAAGTGTGAAGTAGGATCAAGTGACTATGTATATATGTATATATGTATTTATGTGTGTGTGTGTGTGTGTGTATATATATATATATATATATATATATATATATATATATATATATATATATATATATATATATATATCCTATCAATGGCTGGAGAGGGCTGGTCTGAAGGAGAGCACAGAGGCCTAGATCTACCAAGGTGTAGGCTGTGCAAAGAGGCTCCTGAGACAGTCCAGCACATAACTGCAGGGTGTAAGATGCTGGCAGGGAAAGCGTACATGGAGTGACACAATCAAGGGCGGGCATAGTGTACAGAAACATCTGAGCAGAGTACGGGCTGGAGACCCCAAGGTCAAGGTGGGAAACACCTCCAAAGGTTGTGGAGAATGACCGAGCCAAGATCCTGTGGGACTTTCAGATACAGACTGACAGAATGGTTATGGCGAACCAGCCAGACATAGTGGTGTTGGATAAGCAACAGAACAAAGCCGTGGTGGTGGACATTGCAATACCAAGCGATGGTAATATCAGGAAAAAGGAACACGAGAAACTAGGGAAAAACCAGGGGCTCAAGGAAGAGCTGGAGAAGGCCTGGAAGGTGAAGGCATCAGTGGTGCCTGTGGTGATCGGAGCACTCGGGGCTGTAACCCCCAAACTGGTGGAGTGGCTACAACAGATACCAGGAAAAACATCAGACATCTCAGTCCAGAAAAGTGCAGTACTAAGAACAGCAAAGATACTGTGCAGAACTCTGGGAGCTTGTCCCAGGCCTCTGGTAGAGGCCCCGAGCTGGATGAGGGTGAGAGAGACCAACCACCGTGGAAGGTGAGGAACAAATTTGTTTTTATTTTTTATGTGTAATTTTAGCCTAGGTGCCGCTCAAAAAAATTATACCACCGGCCACCACTGTTAATGAACTAAATACAAGAATATTCTAGTAAGAAATGTTTTCCACAATCGAGAGACTACAAATTTGCAGTTATCATTACATCGTGGACAAACTGGATGGTTGTCTGATGAGTCAAAATAAGAGGAGGGTCTCGGCATTTGAGTAGAAAATTGGAAGGGAGCTCACCAATGAATACCCCATACTTTAGTCTGTCCTGTCACCCTTTCAATAAATCATAGACTGTATATATAAATGGATATATAAATGGACTATTATAGCCGCCACATTCCAAACAAAAAGTGATCATGGGTGCTCTTCCGGCTCTATTGAATCTGGCTCCAATTAACTTTACATTGCAAAATTGTTACCCCTCTGTATCTGCTGCAGTGAGCCTTGTCGTTTTGGTTTTAAAATGTTCGCATTAACCCGCTCTACGTGATCCTGGTATTTTTACTTCACTATTTTGGCCATAAATCAAGATATGAACAGTACCCACTCCCTGCTAAACCAAAAATGACCTTTAACTGTTAGCCTCAACGAGCTTCATTTGACTGGAGCTGTCCCCTTCTTCATGCAGTCTATGGAATAAATAGATAAAACTGTTATTGTGAATAGATTTTTTTGAGAACGCAGGCCCACTGGTACAATAGGGCTGCTGCAGTTCTCCCAGGAGAGCGCCCCCCTCTGTTCATGGGGTGGTCCTGCTGACGTGAGTTTCATTAAAAGCTCTCCCACACTGAGAAAGCACTCGGATCAACGCCTTTCTTTCCCAAGTCCGCTCTCATTCCATTCCGGCACGGAGGAAAGCAGCCATCAGAACAGTATGTACCGGCCTCAAGAAATCCCACTGTCTCCCTGCATTCTTTCTCTGCACACAAGCTGAATAAGTGCTTTTAATTCAGCTCCAAATTAAACTAACATGGGCAAAAGTGAACAAGAGCCTAGCATCCCCTGGACAGTGGGAAACATTTTTTACTCAAGCAAAAGTTTAAAAATACTATGTAGGTTTTGTTCAGAGGATAATGTTCAGGGCATTCAAATTCAAAGAGAGAAGTCCATTGTAAAATCTGTTTAGAGATTCAAAATGTGTCTGGATATGTATGTATTTGAGTATATTCATGTATGTGTATGTATATAGTACCCTTTTTGTAATGTGTAATATATTGACTTGTATAACTATACCTGACAACAATAACTGTCCCAAAGGAGTAAATAAAAAAAAAAAGATTCATAATGCAGATGATTTAATGTGATTTAAAGGTCCTATATTATGCAAATTGACTATTATGAGCTTTTAGCCATGTTACAATGTTGTGTCCTCATCACGATCATATCTGGAGTTGTGTTTAGTTTCATTCATTCATGTTTGAGTTATCCTGGATTATAAATGCAAACTGACAGTTAAAAGGAGAAATAATTCCACACCATAGGATTCTGTCTGGCCTCCACCTTGATTTTAAACTGAGAAAGACAATAACTGTCAAGAGACTGTGACTAATTTACAGCAAAGACAGGGAGTAGCATCATAGTCAAACATCTTGTCAAGGAAAACTTTACTAGGGTAGAGCTGTATCTGTCTCGGCATGTCTGGAAGTTCAGATTATATAATTAACCCACTTTTAAAACTAAAGCACCTAAAGCATGACTTGTCCACTATAGAAATTATTATTATTAAACTTTATTGATCCACACGAGAAATTATTTGGACACAATAGCTTACACATCGTAATATATTATAATAACAAAGAGCAAAAATATTTATGGTAATAATAAATTTATAAAAAAAAAAAAAAAAGTGAAAACAGCAAGTGACTGTTGTCAAATAAGGCAAAATTTTAAAATAAAATATAGAAAAAATAGAAAAATAGAAATACAAATATATCTCATATACAAGAGATCATAAGGAGAAATAGTGATGAAATAATGACACATGACATCAGGTTATCTGTTACACAAGGGTGAGTTGTATACAGTTGTAACTTTGCTTGTGATCAACATAGAGGCAGTTTTTATCTTCACTTTTTCCGTGTACTGTAATGTAAAAACCGTATGTTCTTAGTTGGATATGAATACACTATAAACTGTTTTAAAGAGTAACTGTGGAAGGTACGCACAGTCACTTCTTGTACCATTAAAAAGTCAATCTCCACTCGTACAGTTTTAACAGTTTAACCCAGTTTAACCATTAAACGTGTATTACTGCATCAAGACACAGGCTGGGTCGATTAAATGATAAATACGTGCCATGCTCAGTCTACACTGTATTCCAAATTATTATGCAAATTATATTTTTCCCTGATTTTGCCAGATTGTCAATATAAATAACAGTCATCATAATTTTCAAGTCATCAACCTTTAGAGTACAATTCAAATGTTACTGAACAAACCTCCCAATCATAACAGTATTTTTTTCAAAAATAAAAACTTTAAATGCACTGTTCCAAATTATTATGCCCAACAGACTTTCAAACCATGTTATTGTTGTAAAGAACTGAAAATGGTCATTTGTTTATTTTTCAATTAGAAGCTTTAGCATATTACTGAAATCAAAAGCTATTTCAATCAAAACATCTTAACAGGTCAAGTTACATTTGAACATAGGACCTCTTATTTGACAGGAGCTTCACAATTCTTGCATCTATTGAACTTGTGAGTTTGTTGAGATTTTCTGCTTGAATTTCTTTGCAGGATGTCAGAATAGCCTCCCAGAGCTGCTATTTGGATGTGAACTGCCTCCTGCCCTCATAGATCTTTCCCTTGAGGAGCTCCAAAGGTTCTCAATAGGGTTGAGGTCAGGGGAGGATGGGGGCCACACCATGAGTTTCTCTTCTTTTATGCCCATAGCAGCCAATGATGCAGAGGTATTCATGCAGCATGAGATGGAGCATTGTCATGTATGAAGATGATTTTGCGGAAAGCAGAGTTCTTCTTTTTTCACACCTTCAGGGGCCCTCTCCATGATTCCGGCCCAAAACACGACTCCACCACCTCCTTGCTGACGTCGCAGCCTTGTTGGGACACAGGGGCCGTCCACCAACCATCCACCACTCCATCCATCTGGACCATCCAGGGCTGCATGGCACTCATCAATGAACAAGACTGTTTGAAAATGAGACTTCTGTATTTCTGGACCCATTGGAGCTGTTTCTGCTTGTGAGCAATGTTTTAAGTGTGGCTGAATAGAAGGTTTATGCATAACTGCAAAGCCTCTGGAGGATCCTACACCTTGATGTTTGCAGGACTCCAGAGGCACCAGCAGCTTCAAATACCCATCTGCTGCTTTGTAATGGCAAATAGCAGCTTCTCTCTTTATCCGATGTATTTGTCTGGCAAAAACCTTCCTCATTGTGCCTTTATCTGCACAAATCCATGTGTGCTCTGAATCAGCTACAAATCTCTTAATAGTACGATGATCACGCTTTGGTTTTTATCTACCTTGTCCAATGTATTCAACTATTTCACACTTTTGGGCACTAGAGAGATAATTTTTCTTTCCTATATTGCTTGAAAATGATGCTCTGCTTAATAATGTGGAACGTTCTTCTTAAGTCGTTTTTCCTTCTGTTGGACGCACCGGGCAAACTCATTGGCTCAGGTGTGTGAGATTGATTTCACTGAGACACAAGACCAGCCATGAGTCTCAGTGGAAAACTAAACATTTGACCCTATGACACTTAAACATAATTTGCATAATCATTTGGAACGCAGCCTAGAGAAGAGCTGAGGTGCAGGACTTTGGATATAGTGTTAATATGTAATACTGCTAACTATTCAATGACAGCTTTGCTTAAAGAGCTTATATTATACTATTTTCTGGTCTATGTTAAAATGTTGTTTCCTCATCAAAAGCAAACCTGGAGTTTTGTTGAGTTTCATTTTCTTGTGTTTAACATACAAATCCTACATATTTACTGTGAAGGAAAACATTTTGTTCCACCTTGTGATGTCATAGAGCAGAAAGTGCCCCACTGTGTTTTTAAACTCCATACATTTCATTAGAATCATTTGGATGATCAGCTCTGGAATTGTCCGTCTTTCCTGAACTAAAGCTAAAAGGTAGCTGTCAACTAAAACGCTACCGCTACATGACAGCACAAAGCGGAACAGCGCATTTTGAACTTTGGAGATGCAGACAAACAAATACAGCAGGATTACTCAAACATGTGTGAATGAAACAAAACACAACTCCAGCTATGTTTTTGATGAGGCAGCAACATTATACCATGGCTTAAAGGTCACAAGAGTCCATTTTGTGTAATATAGGACCTTGAATTGTGTTTCAGTTGTGACTGGTGCCTCGGAGGGGATAGGGAAAGCGTATGCATTTGCGGTAAGTATTTAGCAAGATGTATGTTTATATTTATTTTTAATGTGCACTATGTAACTTTTCTGGTGAAGGGTCTGCCACCTGCTTGTTTCCATGAAGATACTGTAGTTTTGTTTTGACTGTCAGATCAGGTCAGATCTGTGGAGAGCCAATCTCACTCATTGTAAGCATGTTTTAAGGTATTTTTAGCAATAAAAACACCTGTAATTGAGTAAATACAAGATAAATAAGTAGAATGCTGTACTTTTCCAGGAAAATGAATAACATCTCCATGAAGACAAGCAGGTGCTGGAATACCAATCAGGAAAGTTATATACTGCACATTTAAATCTGAAATGTTCTTTTCTGTTCAGTTGGCAGAGCGAGGGATGAATGTGGTGATCATAAGCAGAACCAAAGAGAAACTGGACCTAGTGGCAAAGGAGATTGGTACGTTTGTGTCAGTATAATGGCCTATTGTGTGGTGTTCCTGAGTGTTTTATCTTTTGGGCCTCTACTTTACAAGGGCCACTTAAAGGTGCATTGTGTAACTTTTCCGGTGGAGGGCCCGTCAAATCCTGTTCTCCATGGAGATGTTATTGCTTTGTCTGGAATGTTTCATAGTATGGTATTAAACCTTTCTATCTTCATGGAGACCCAACCAGACCAAGTTACAGGTCAGATCTGTGGAGAGGCAACCCCGATCACAGTCAGAATGTGTTTTTTTTTCTAGGTATGTTTGAGCTATAAAACAAACTGTAATTTAATAAAAGTAAGATAGAGCTGTTTAATGTCATTTTCCACCAGCAAAGTTACACAATGCATCTTTAAGTGTTTCAAAAAGCTGTAAGCGATACCAGACACACTCGGAATTAGGCCTGTTGCCATAATTATTATACCGACTTATTTACAGTTCAGGCCTTTTAATGAGTCTATTTAAAAACTGGTCTGCTGGGCCTCCTCTTATTTTTGCACTGGATTATCACAATAAAATGGACGGAAATATTTATGTTCATAAAAAGACAGGACATAGAAGCTGTGCCCTAAACCATTTTTTCATAAGGACGAGTAAAAAAGTGTAAAAAAAAAATTTTCAGGGACGGGTGGAGTGGCACAAAAAGCGTTAAACTCTTGCAATAGTTTGAAAAAATGGTCTAAATACTCACTTTGCTGTTGACCAGGTTAATGTGCACTATATTTTCAGAGTGAAACACATAGATATGATGGTAAACTATAAAAAGTAAGTAAAACTCCTTATAAAGATATGTCACATTTTTCTCTGAGTCCAGGCACTTCATAAAGCACCTACACAAAGACAAGCAGATTAAGTGATGAGTCAAGTTTGTGGAGAGTCGAGTCCGCTCTGCTATTATTCAGTAAAAAAAAGAACTGTAATGTAATAAATGCATATATTTTAACCTATTTTTGGGTTGTTCTGCAACAGGAATCAGAAATGAAAAATAACTTAAACATACTTGAGTAAAAGCAGTTTTAGAAGTGTAGAATTAGCATCAAGCAATCCTTGTGGAACACCTTGTCACCTTGAACAATTTGATTCTACAATTAATCAACATAATGACTATGATTACTACTCATACCTCTGTACAGGTGAAACCACTGGCCGGAAAGTCAAAGTTCTCGTGGCCGACTTTACCAAAGATGATGCTGTTAACTGCATCGAGGATGAACTAAAGGAGATGAACATTGGAGTTTTGGGTAAGACAGTTTCCAATCTAAAAAAACAAACATACCCACTATAATGTAACTCTTTTTAGTGAATAATGTGGCTATACTGGTGAATGCAATACCAACGAAGTTCTTGACATCTAAAAATCTTGACCAGGTATCTGAAAACTATGCAATTAAAGGGGCACTATGTAACATTTCTGTAGGAGGGGGGTATGCCACATGCCTGTCTCCATGGAGATACTATTGCTTTGCCTAGAATCTTCCACAGATGAACATTTATCTTCATAAACACAAGCAGTTTATGCTACCAGGCCATGTTACAGGTCAGATTTGTGGAGAGGCGACCCACTAACAGTAAGAATGCATGTTTTTCAAGGTATTTTGGTGCAATAACTCCCATAATTGATTATAATATATAAGCTACATTTTACTGTGGTAGATTCTAGGTTATGGTGAGCAGGTGGCAGACCCAGCACCAGAAAAGTTACATAATGTACCTTTAATGAGTTTTAAATAAAATCAAAGCTGACTTAAAAGCTGTCTTTTTTATATTTTAGGATATTATCAATATGATTAATTGTAATGTGAAGACTATGGCTAAGGTAAGATTTAAAGGGCCCATGTTACGCTATTTTCTGATCTGTTATAGAGTTGTTTCCTCATCACAAATATACCTGGAGTTGTGTTTTGTTTTATACACATGTTTAACACACAAATCTTGCATATTTAGAGTTCTTTTCAAGTGGTAATACAGAAAGTGCTACACTTTTTTTAAACTTTATACACCTTCACTAGAATAATTTGGATAATTTCAGTCCTGGAATTTCCAATCTCTACTGAACTAAAGGTAAAAGGTAACTTGAAAACTACTGCTACAGGACATCACAATGTGGAAGAGAGCGTTTTGAACTTTGGAGATGTAGACAGACTAATACAGAATTACTAAAACATGTGTGAATGAAACAAAAAAACAATTTGATGTTTTTGAGGCTGTAACAACATTAATGTAATTTAGGACCTTTAAATAAATACTACAAAACATACATTTATTTTATTACTATTTTATTTCAGATGTGCAAAGTAATTTTACCTGGAATGGTGGACCGGTTGGTAAATTAGTGTATTCATTCATTAAATATACAATACCAGTCAAAAGTTTGGACATCAAATATATGTAGTAAGATATAAGGAATTATTAAAGAGAAAAAGTTAAATAATTTTGTTTGTTTGTTTTTTTTTTCTTGCAGACCCTTCCTGCTACATAATTCCATCTATCTTACTTCATATAGTTGATGTTTTCCGTATGTATATAATGTAGAAAGTGGTAAAAATAAAGGGGGAAAAAAAACATTGAATGACAGGGTGTGATCAGACTTTTGACTGGTAGTGTCTCTGTGAGTGTCTCTAATGTTGTGTGTGCTTTGTGTGTGACCAGGCGTAAAGGAGTTATAATCAACGTCTCATCGGGTGCGGCTTCTGTCCCCTTTCCTCTCTACATATTGTATTCAGGATCCAAGGTTTGAAAATAATTATAGTTCCATTACAATTCTGTTTAGTGTCTCATTTGTAGGCTACATTTTATTTGCACTCCTACAGATCTTTGTTGAAAGGGTTTCTCAAGCTCTTCAAATGGAATACAAAGACAAAGGAATCATTATACAGGTAATTCTGCCAGTGTGTCTGTTTGCATTGAATAAAAAATGACTATATTGTTGTACTGATACTTTGCAGCTGATGTCATGGGGTGTGATGCTGTTATTATACATTAATCTGAGATTTACTATACTAGAAAAGACACGGCCCATCTGTCCGCGAGCAGCAAGATCGATTAGTGGCTGCCCCAGGTACTGCAGCTCTCCAGAGCTCCAGCCCCACAATGCATTTTTGATCAAAATGCCCATGTCCGGCTGACAGGGCATCGACAGCTTTAAAGGTCAGATTTAGTAGGGATCCTTTTGTATTTTTACAAAATTTTAAAACATGTTCAAAGCCCCTAAAAGTTAGCTTTGTAAGCCTAGCCCAGCTCTGAGCCCGTGTGCAAGTTTCTGGGGTCACATATTTTGTGGCATGAGGCCAGTATTCAGGAAGTAATGCAGAAGTAACTAGAAAAGCACTCAGAGAGCGCAGACCTCCGCCAAGCCCCATTTAACGCAATGCTAACGAAATTTTCAAAGTGATCCAGAATCCAGGATTTCTTCTGGATCATCACCAAAATTTAATCATCTGTTGGATTTACCATTAGGAACATTTCCTGAAAATTTCATCAAGATCCGTCCATAACTTTTTGAGTTATCTTGCTAACTAACAAACTAACAAACAAACAAACAAACAAACAAACAAACAGACTCAGGCGAAAACATAACCTCCTTGGCAGAGGTAAAAATATTTTTTGGCGAGAAGCGCCAATGAACACAGGCGATTGGAACCAACACGCCATCTTGGGTTCACCTTTCAGCTTTCATTATAGTTCGATGCTCTCAAATAACATTACAGTCACAAAGCAAGCTAGCATTAGCCAACAGTTTTTCAGTTATTCACTTTCACCTTTTTGTTAAAAATCAAACACCTAAAAAGGACCATGTTCACTCGTATTGATCACAGGTCCCTGAAAATGTGCTTTTTAAAACATTTTGTATTTTTTCTTGAGTTTTCAGATGATCTTAAAACTGTTTTGATATTGTTTGCTAATGTGTGCATAAGGATTAAAGATTAAAGTCAAACAAGCCTCAGACAGAGCATGCCTACAGTTACCACCACACCCCCAGAGAATGTTGATGACATCAGTTGCAAAGTATCAACAGATAGAGTTATTCCATATTAGAAGTACTATCCTACCAAACCAAGTAATAATTAGAAAAAGGAAAATCTGTCATATGCACTTTAAATGGGTAGCATAATTAAAATCTGTAGTTTGAGACTACGGGGGGCGTAGGACTTCAATTACCTGTCCTACACTTGCACTGTGTTTGGTTATCACAATCAGAACACAACGTACAGCCAAATGCAATATTTACACAGCAGCACAACTAGTCTAAAAAAGTCAACAAAACAAAACAAACATCTACAGTCACAACACGAACACATGGCACCAGCGCTGCTCTAAAAACGCAGAACACCAGAGCAGCTACTTTGCACCCACAAGCTCATTTACACACTACTTACAGTGCATCAGGAAAGTATTCACAGCGCTTCCTTTTTCCCACATTTTGTCATGTTACAGCCTCATTCCAAATTGTATTCAATTCATCTCTTACCTCAAAATTCTACACACAATACCCCATTATGACAATGTGAAAAAAGTTTTTTTTTTACATTTTTTTAATTTATTAAAAATAGAAAACTAATAAATCACATTTACATAAGTATTCACAGCCTTTGCTTAATACTTTGTTGATCCACCTTTGGCAGCAATTACAGCCTCAAGTCTTTTTGAATATGATGCCACAAGCTCAGCACACCGATCTTTAGGCAGTTTTGCCCATTCTTCTTTGCAGTAATTCTCAAGCTCCATCAGGTTGGATAGGAGACGTCTGTGCACAGCCATTTTCAGGTCTCTCCAGAGATGTTCAATCGGATTCAAGTCTGGACTCTGGCTGGGCCACTCCAGGACATTCACAGAGTGGTTCTGAAGCCAATCCTTTGAGATCTTGGCTGTGTGCTTCGGGTCGTTGTCCTGCTGAAAAATGAACCTTCGCCCCAGTCTGAGGTCAACAGCGCTCTGGAGCAGGTTTTCATCCAGGATATCTCTGTATATTGCTGCATTCATTTCCTTCTATCCTGACTAGTCTGCCAGTTCCTGCTGCTGAAAAACATGTTCATAGCATGATGCCGCCACCACCATGCTTCACTGTAGGGATGGTACTGGCCTGGTGATGAGCGGTGCCTGGTTTCCTCCAAACATGACGCCTGGCATTCACACCAAAGAGTTCAATCTTTGTCTCATCAGACCAGAGAATTTTGTTTCTCATGGTCTGAGAGTCATTCAGGTGCCTTTTGGCAAATTCCAGACGGGCTGCCATTCCTTTTACTAAGGAGTGGCTTTCGTCTGGCCACTCTACCATACAGGCCTGATTGGTGGATTGCTGCAGAGATGGTTGTCCTTCTGGAAGGCTCTCCTCTCTCCACAGAGGAACACTGGAGCTCTGACAGACTGACCATCGGGTTCTTGGTCACCTCCCTGACTAAGGCCCTTCTCCCCCGATGGCTCAGCTTAGACGGCCGGCCAGCTCTAGGAAGAGTCCTGGTGGTTCCAAACGTCTTCCATGTATGAATAATGGAGGCCACTGTGCTCATTGGGACCTTCAAAGCAGCAGAAATGTTTCTGTATCCTTCCCCAGATTTGTGCCTCAAGACAATCCTGTCTCGCAGGTCTACAGACAATTCCTTTGACTTCATGCTTGGTGTTTGTGCTCTGACATGCACGGTCAACTGTGGGACCTTATATAGACAGGTGTGTGCCTTTCCAAATCATGTCCAATCAACTGAATTTACCGCAGGTGGACTCCAATGAAGCTGTAGAAACATCTCAAGGATGATCAGTGGAAAAAGGATGCACCTGAGCTCAATTTTGAGCTTCATGGCAAAAGGCTGTGAATACTTATGTAAATGTGATTTCTTAGTTTTCTATTTTTAATAAATTCAAAAAATGTCAAAACTTTTTTCACATTGTCATAATGGGGTTTGGGTGTAGAATTTTGAGGTAAGAGATGAATTTAATACAATTTGGAATGAGGCTGTAACATGACAAAATGTGGGAAAAAGGAAGCGCTGTGAATACTTTCTGGATGCACTGTACCTGTGAGACTCCATCCTCAGATTTGCCCCAAACTAACGAAAACAATCATCCAAACTTCTCCAGAGGACTGAAGCAGAGTGTATCCTCTATCCGCTGACCTGTTGGCTCTGTCTCCAAAAGAGTATTATTGTCCAATCTGAAGAGATCAAACTGGTCCAAGTCTTGGTCCAGTCAGGTCCGCGATGCCAGATCCGAGAGCCGGGTGCACCAGCTGGTCGTAAAACTAGTCTTAATCCTTTCTCTGACTTAAATCTGAAAGTTACACAAGTTCATATTACAACTAGGGTGCTGGGGTTGTGTCTGTGTGCCCGCTGCTCTGATGTAGTGTCTGTCCCTCACGCTCTCCCATGTGGAGGTTCAGGAAAAAGTAACTAGCCACCATTAGCCAGTAAGAAAAATAAGATCTGGAGGATATACACTGGAGCCAGAGGCACTCACTTCAGGTTAATGCTTCCTTTCTTGCTTGGTAGAAGGGTCCCACTGAAGAGAAGTCACATAATTCTCCCTAAAAACGGTTCCTCAGACACACTTTAAATTGAAGTTGAACTCGGCATAACTCTGTTGTATAGCACATAGCACTGTTGTTAGTGGTGCCAGTGGAGAGTTGGGGCGAGGCTGGACAGAGCAGCTGAATCACAATAGGTCAGGTGTGTGATAAACATTTATGAAGACCAAGCACTTGATTTGAGTGCACCCCGACCTGCGCCCCCAAGACGTACTTCAGGGCTGTAATCACTGTAATAGATTCATGGCTGCAATGTAAAGTAATGGGCAGAAACATTGGATTTGACATCAGATTTTCTCAAAACTTCAGACTCTCTCATAGAACTCACTCTGGCCCAGCGAACTCAGTGCAAAAACATGAATCAAATAAAGTGATATGAACACATTTAACATGATAAAAATATGTCTCTGCAACAAAATATGAGCCATATAGCCTAATACAAAACAACTTTATTCATTTCTATCTAGGTCAAGTTAGAAAGTGCGATGCATAAAGATAGATATGTTTAATACCCTATTGCGGAAAAATGTTCACAAAGCAATAGCTTCTTCATAGAGACAAGCATACAGAGGGCCTACCACCAGAAAAGTTACGCAGTGCGCCTTTAAAGGTGCACTATATTACATTTTGGTTGGGGGTCCGTTACCTACTTGTTATGGATATGGATATGTCATTGCTCTGCCTGGAATGTCCCACACTATGACTTTAAACAGCTCTACCTTACATTTGTTGAATTATAGGTGATTTTATCGCTCAAAAATGCCTAGAAAAACAGGCATTTTGACTGTGAGTGGGGTCGCCTCTCCACAGAGCTGACCTTTAACTTGGTCTGGTTTGGTCTCCATGAAGATAGAAAGGTTTAATGCCATACTGTGAAACGTTCCAGACAAAGCAAAAACATCTCCATGGGGAAAAGCATTTGATGGACCCTCCACCAGAAAAGTTACACAATGCACAATGCGTTAAAATTAACCTTACTTACCTGACTGTTCTTGAGGTTGTTGCTCCATTCAGCGTCTCCACACGAATGAGTTTCTATCAGAAAACCAACTTTTTTGTCCTGACTCCTGAGGACTTTGTGAGCACGTCTCTGCAGAACCTCCGAGCTGGAGACAAAATAAACGGAACCATTAGCCACACACTGATGGTAAGACACAGGTTTTAAAGGTCATATATTACGAAAATGGACTCTTGTGAGCTTTAAGTCATGTTATAATGTTGTTATCTCATTAAAAACACACCTGGGGTTGTGTTTTGTTTCATTCACACATGTTTGAGTGATCCTGCATTATTAGTCCGTCTACATCACCACACCTCAAAATCCTCTGTTCCACCTTCTGAGGTCATGTAGTAGTTTTCAAGTAAACAGTTACCTTTTACCTTTAGTTGAGCAGAGATTGGCCCAGAGATTGATCACCTAAATTATTCTAGTGAAGGTGTATAGAGTTTAAACATGTTTAAACATGACATAAGAGGGTGGAACAGAGTGTTTTCTATTTGTGAGAAGAACTAAGGCTATATGCAAAGTTTGTGTGTTAAACATATGCGAATGAAATAAAAAAAACGACAACAACATAATATCAGATTAAAAAAATAGCCAAATATAGGCCCTTTAAGTTATCAATCTCCATGGAGACAAAAGAGATGCCACCAGGACAAGTTACAGAATGCAGGTTTTCAAGGTAATTGAATAAATTTAAGATCGATTTGTTAAATGCCAGGCTGGGGAACATTCCAGGCAAAGCAGTGGCATCTCCATCCCGTCCTATCCCACCAAGCCAAGTCATAATTAGGAAAATATATTCATTTGTTAAACACACATTAAAGGGCCCATATTACACACATTTTTGATCGATGTCATAATGTGGTGACCTCATAAAAAGCATACCTGGAGTTGTGTTTTGTTTCATTCACACGTTTAACACACAAACCCTGCATATTTGGGTTCTTCTCTCAAACTGAAAACACTGTTCTACATTGTGACGCCATGGAGACAAGCAGGTCCAGAAAAGTTACGTAGCGCTCCTTTAAGGGATAAATAAACTAAAAACATTTAGAAGTTGCACCCAAATTATGTCAAGTCTAGCGGTCTAGTTACAAATTCTGCTTTTGTGACAACCATAAAACGTGTGTGTATTTGTATGTGTATAAGGATTGCAGGTATTGACACTAAAAAAAACTTTGACAGGACAGAAATTAACCTTTCCTGAATAGGTTTAATCATCTTGAGCTGTATCAGAACAAGTATAAAAGCACATAGACCAGCGGAATCTATGGAACCCACCTGGACGACTGAGGGATTACACAGATATAAAGTCACATGGTGTTGCAAAAGAAATTACTACGATTCAGTGCTGAAAATCACATCACATTAAACTGTCATTGTGCCATCGAAAACTGTATCAAGTTTATTCCATAGTATTGAAATCAAGTTTGAAATTTTGTACGGTGACAACACTAGTATGTGTATTACATAAATGTGATATATGATTGTATTTGTAACTGATGTGTTTTGAATTACAGGCGTGGTTAATGCAGACTATTCCTCACAACATGCTTTTTAGTGAGTCCATGCAAGCAACTCTCCAAGAAAACGTAAACAAATTTCTTCAAAGCGGAAAATACTGAAGTCAGAACACACAAAATGTACAATAAAAACATTCTAAGTACTTTTTTTTTTGCAGTATATTGTACTTTATCCTCTTAATTTGTTTTGTTTGTACTTTTTCAATGTGGCTACTATGATAGGAATACACATGCTTTTGTATATGATCTGTTTTGGCACATAGGATAACATTAAAAGTGCATATAGACAATTTCACTTTCTGGTTGGACATAGGCAGCAGATATGACATACAAAAACTTAATTCTGTAAATGTTACCGAGCAACCATAACCATAAGGGCAAACTGATAAATAAAATTAATTACAACATCTTAATTTGGTTAAATCATTGTTTAATCTGTCAGAAAAATGCCTTCCTTGAGTGGAAATTGTCTCTGAATTTTGGGTGGAAGTTGATTCCAGCTACTTCCTGTATTTTCCTGTTTTTTGGGTTTTTTTATTACACTTTTCTTCACAAACTGCCACCTATCTGATAAAACTATGATGTATGACCTTGTGTCCTATCCCACCAAGCCAAGTCATAATTAGGAAAATATATTCATCTGCTAAACGCACAATAAAGGGCCCATATTACACACATTTTTGATTGATGTTATAATGTGGTGACTTCATAAAAAACATACCTGGAGTTGTGTTTTGTTTCATTCACACATGTTTAACACACAAACCCTGCATGAAACAAAACACAACTCTGGGTATGTTTTTGAGGAGGTAACATTATAGCAATTTTACATAATATAGGACCTTTAAGATACAGATTTTAAAACTGTGTTAAATGAATAATATACTAAACATTTCTATATTTTTTTTTTTTCTTTTTTTCAATATGTGATTCCACCTTCTGTTTTTGAGTTTTGCAAATCTGGTTGGTTTTGGTGATCTTGTTTTTGGTGGGGCTTTTTCCTCCCATTGTGCTGGAGGAATGACCCTTGACTGTGTTATTTATCTTGGCTCTGAAACCTGTTTTGTTCTAACCAGAAGCACACACTGAAATCTAACCAAACAAGGACATTTTTAAACATTGCTAGACAAGACCATAGACTATTACATGAACTTCTAAGGACAGAAGGACGTCAGCAAGAATAAACTCAAGTCAATAATTACATGAATTTTCGAACATGATTGGGTTAATAGGTTTTAAGATCCCACTGAGAAGGTAAGTTTTAGGATTGTTATAGGACGTACATCAGCCAAAACACTACAGATAGCGTGTTTTTTAATGTCTGTTATTTGTACAGCTGTGAACACATCCTATAGTATATGCAGAGAATTACAAACTCATAAACTTGTCATGTTAAATTTCTGGGATAAAGTCCTTGTTACAGCCTCCTTTGGTATTTTATCAAATGCTGTATGTGTGGTTAAACGTTCCTGTCTCCCCATGCCACCTTTGCTGTGTGAACTCTTGTGTCTGATTGGAGGACAGGGTTCATGTCGGGCCCTGGTCGGTGCATCGAGTTCCCTCCCGGCCAATCCCGTCCTTCCACCTGCAGTGCCTCCCGTACTTAAAGATGCACAATTTTTCCGGTGGAAATTGTATTGACTTGTCTAGAATGTTCCACAGTACAGATTAAACCTATCTATCCCAAGGGAGACGAGCAGGTTACAGCACTACACTTCATTACAGTTCAGATCTGTGGAGAGTCTACTCTATTCACAGAAGGAATCATTGTGCGTTTGAGCAATGGAAACACGCGTAATGAATGAATACTAGATGGATATGTTTAACGCCATACCATGAAACATTTCAGAAAAAGCAATAACATCTCCATGGAGACAAGCAGGTAGTGGACCCTCTACCAGAAAAGTTACACAATGCACCTTTAAGGATGCCATTTTTGTACATGTGTCTCTTTGTGTGTCAGGTCATCAGGTCAATTCTAACTTGTTACCTTTGTAAATAGCCCTTTGTTTACCAATTTTGATTACATTTGTTAATTTACTTTTTACACTCATTCTGTTCATTTAATTTCACTTTATTTTTCCAGTTTTCGTCACTTCCTCAGTCCCTCGCTGAGCTGGGTCGTAAACAGTCCTTACAAGTGACAACAATCATGTCTTAGTTTGTTTGTGTTGTTAAAGAAGATATTTAATCACATTCCAGTTTTTGTTTCTTGAGGACAGGCTGAAAGATATTAACCATAAACCAGGACACAAAACATCATAAATGGTAAATCCTATGATACAATGCTTTGTTATAGATGCCATTTTGAGGACTTTTTATTCTGAATGTGTTACAAATATAAACCCCAGGGAATTATGGGGGATGAAGAGAAAGACCCGACCCAACCAGGTTATCAGTAAATGGGCAAAGGCAAATGAGAAAACTGTTGAACTACTTCATCCTTGCAGATTTTTACGTGGTAATACTCACGAGTAGCCACTGGAGGGCAATATAGGCACAGTTTTCATGCAAAACTTTGTCTCAGTGTTCTTCAATTTAAAAGTCAATCCATACAGGAACCATTTATTTTTAATTATTTGATTTATTGTGTGTCGTACAAACCCAGTAATATAGCACTATTAATGTTGTAATATTACGCTATTTTCAGATCTATGTTACAACGTTTCCTCATCAAAAACACACCTGGAGTTTTGTTTTGTTACATTTACACGTTTAACACACAAATCCTGCATATTTAGGCTGTGTTCTACTCTCAAACTGGAAACACTGTTCCACCTTGTGATGTCAGGAAGTGCTCTGCTGTGTTTTTAAACTCCATACAACTTCACTAGAATCATTTGGATAATTTCAGCTCTGGAATTGCCAATCTCTACTGAAGAAAAGGTAAAAAGTAGCTGTTAAATTGAAACAAACGTGTGAATGAAACAAAACACAACTCCAGGTATGTTTTTGATGGGGTAACATCATTTTAACATGGCGAAAAACTCACAAGAGACAATTTCGTATAATATGGGCCCTTTAACCTTAACACTAATGTTAAAGTTAAGGCAAGTGAGCGCACATATAGCGATAGAATGATTAAGGACCCTCATAGAAGAAAAAATAGAACAAGATCTTTATCGGCCCACCTCAAACCATCCATTATCATCATTAAAATACAGGATTTGGTGATTGCTTGCTTTGATGGAATTCCCCTCCTCTTTATGCTGTGGGTTACTTCATTGGTGGTGTCTGTCAGGTACATTTTAAACTTGGGACTTTCCTGACCTCGGGTGCTCCAATATTCAACGCAGTAGTCTCTTTATAGCACCTTTTAATTAAACTGTTCAAACACTGTGGATTAAATACATTTGTGCTGTTTGATATTTTGATAATAGTGTTTAAAAAATGGCGGGTTGAGGAATATAATAAGAAAAGGTAGGCAAGAAGACTTCCTTTGATTTCAAATTTGAGTTGTTAGCATTTTTGTTGTAAGAGTTTTAGCCTAAAAACATCTTGGCAGGCTTTCTATTAGAGGTGACCTTTGTGGAAGGTCCCTTGTTTATTATTGTTTATTCAAAATTAAAACAGAAAAAAAATAAGAAAATGTAAAACGTGAATGTAATGATGACTGTAAGTAGTCATCATATATGCTTCAAGTCAATGACCTTTGCTATTACACAGGTTAAATATCTGACAAGTTACTGTTTAATGGACCTGTTCTTGGAAGAGTTAAGCCATGTTATAATGTTGCTACCTCATCAAAAACATACCTGGAGTTGTGTTTTATTTCATTCACACATGTTTGAATAATCCTTTATTATTAATCTGTCTACATCTCCAAAGTTCAAAATGCTCTGTTCCACTTTGTGATGTCGTGAAGCTGTAGGTTTCAAGTTATTAGCTACGTTTTACCTTTACTTCAGTAGGGATTGGCATTTCTAGGACTAAAATCATCCAAATGATTCGGTGTGTAGAGTTTAAAAACAAAGTGGAGCACTTCCTGTATTACCACATGACATCACAAGGTGGAACAGTGTTTTCTGTTTGAAAGAAAAATTCAGCCTAAATAAAAAAACAAAACACAACTCCAGGTATGTTTGTGATGAGGAAACAGCATACACCGTGTTCCAAATGATTATGCAAATTATGTTTAAGTGTCATAAAGGTCAAATGTTTAGTTTTCCACTGAGACTCATGGCTGGTCTTGTCTCAGTGAAATCATCTCACACACCTGAGACAATGAGTTTGCCCGGTGCGTCCAACAGAAGGAAAAACGACTTAAGAAGGACGTTCCACATTATTAAGCAGAGCACCATTTTCAAGCAATATGGGAAAGAAAAAGGATCTCTCTAGTGCCCAAAAGTGTGAAATAGTTGAAAACTTTGGACAAGGTATGAAAACCTTAGATATTTCACAAATACTTAAACGTGATCATCGAACTATTAAGAGATTTGTAGCTGATTCAGAGCACACACGGATTCATGCAGATAAAGGCACAATGAGGAAGGTTTTTGCCAGACAAATACATCGGATAAAGAGAGCAGCTGCTAAAATGCCATTACAAAGCAGCAAACAGGTATTTGAAGCTGTTGCCTCTGGGGTCCCACGAACATCAAGGTGTAGGATCCTCCAGAGGCTTTGCAGTTATGGATAAACCTTCTATTCAGCCACACTTAAAACATTGCTCACAAGCAGAAACAGCTCCAATGGGTCCAGAAATACAGAAGTCTCATTTTCAAACAGTCTTGTTCATTGATGAGTGCCATGCAACCCTGGATGGTCCAGATAGATGGAGTGGTGGATGGTTGGTGGACGGCCCCTGTGTCCCAACAAGGCTGCGACGTCAGCAAGGAGGTGGTGGAGTCGTGTTTTGGGCTGGAATCATGGGGAGAGCTAGTCGGCCCCTTTAGGTCCCTGAAGGTGTGAAAATGACCTCTGTAAAGTATGTGGAGTTTCTGACTGACCACTTTCTTCCATGGTACAAAAAGAAGAACTGTGCTTTCCGTAGCAAAATCATCTTCATACATGACAATGCTCCATCTCATGCTGCATGAATACCTCTGCATCATTGGCTGCTATGGGCATAAAAGAAGAGAAACTCATGGTGTGGCCCCCATCCTCCCTGAGAACCTTTGGAGCTCCTCAAGTGAAAGATCTATGAGGGCAGGAGGCAGTTCACATCCAAACAGCAGCTCCGGGAGGCTATTCTGACATCCTGCAAAGAAATTCAAGCAGAAACTCTCCACAAACTCACAAGTTCAATGGATGCAAGAATTGTGAAGCTCCTGTCAAATAAGAGGTCCTATGTTCAAATAGACTTAGACTTAGACTTAGACAAACTTTATTGATCCACAAGGGAAATTATTTGGATACAGTCGCTCCAACATCACAATATAATGTAATAACATAAAGTAACAAAAATAGATGGTATAGCAAAAAGAGCAAGAGACACGTGTCAAATGAGACATAATAATAAAAATGTATATGTACAAGTCAAAATAAAATAGAAATATAAGTAATAAAGTAATACCTTGAAGTAGTAACTTGACCTGTTAAGATGTTTTGATTGAAATAGCTTTTGATTTCAGTAATATGCTAAAGCTTCTAATTGAAAAATAAACAAATGACCATTTTCAGTTCTTTACAACAATAACATGGTTTGAAACTCTGTTGGGCTTAATAATTTGGAACAGTGCATTTAAAGTTTTTATTTTTGAAAAAAATACTGTTATCATTGGGAGGTTTGTTCAGTAACATTTGAATTGTACTCTAAAGGTTGATGACTTGAAAATTATGATACTGTCATTTATATTGACAATCTGGCAAAATCTGAGAAAAATATAATTTGCATAATAATTTGGAACGCAGTGTAATAACACAGATCAGAAAATTGTGTAAAATGGGCTCTTTAAGAAGTATTCATTAACAAAAAAATCCAAAGATACAGCGCTGGTTTCCAAAGAACTTAGGCTTACTGAAGCAAAGCGATGGAAAAGTGGAGTTTGTTGGTGGGGCCGCTGAGTGCTCACATATGGCTGGGTTTGCTTGTGTAGCCTCACTTCAAGGCAAAGGGCCTCCAAACATAAACAGAGCCGGGCTGCAGCTGGAGCAGGAGGCAGGGCTTGTATACGGACAGTCTCCACACTAAACAATGGATCAAGTGCTGCACGGATCTTTGGCAGCGCAACAGACGACCAGAGCCCTCTGCAAAGCCTTTCTTCCATGAACTCCTCATCTCAATATTTACCCCATAGGGAGACACTTTCCTTTTCTCTGGATCAGAAGGGAGCAAATACAAGACCACCAGACAGTTTGAAAAAGAATAGAGAAATAAGTTGCTAAAATTGCTGAAGAAAATATAGATGACAAACGATAATATTAACTGATTTATGCCACTGATACAGTAACCCAAGAGCAGATTTAAAACACAAAAAAATATTCTAAATGTGCAATATTGTTTAAAAAAAAAATCATGTGCTGCAATAAATAAACTGCAGAATGAAACACTTCAGTATTTAGTTTGCATCTGTAATGAGTCAAAGTTATGTATTAGTCAACCTTTTACAGCTTCAATCTTTTCATTCCAAAAAATAACCACAAATGTCTCACTTTTGCAAAGAAAAAGTACACACGATAAATATTATATTGTTCCAGCTTTTATACATTGAAGTCAATACATGAAAGTCAATATAGTAATTACTGTGACAGGCCTAGTTATACAGCTATATTTCTTTTTCTAAGGAATCTACTTTGACGACGGGGGGATTACACAGACAATGGTGACAGACGGAAAAAAATAAATTTAGGCTTGAGAATTTCACAACATTTCAACTTGAATAGTACTATTGGATATGGTATACCTGGAGTACTTCAGTTTCAATGAACATAACCATCATTTTGTTGAAAATCAATCACCTAAACCGGACCATGAACGCTCGTATTGATCACAGGCTCCTGAAAATGTGTGGTTTAAATCCATTTTATACTTTTTTTCTCGAGTTCTTAAAACTATTTTGACAGTGTTTGCTAATGTGTGCATTGTGTCACCACGGTAACCCCTATATGCATCTCTAATTGCTGAATATTTAGGACACCCCCAGCATAACGTCACTGCAACGTATCAATAAAAAAATCTCTCACCCGTGGACGACCCAACAATGAGATTTGAACCTGCAACCTTCTGATCTGAAAGCTTACTTGCACATACTGTAGCTCCACGGTCACTTTCCCAGCCTTTCTTCAAGATGTCGTGATGGAGGCCAGGTGAAGGTAGAGGAGGCCCAGGTCAGCACGGGTCACGCCTCATTCTCAGCTTTGGGCTAATGAAATCAAACCAAACGTCAAACTCTGACTTTCACAAATAAACCCACGAGCAGAAGCGCAGGTAGGCCTAGTGCGCTGCTCCAGTTTACAACATGCTCAGTGACAGTCAGCCAGGACACAGGACGAGGAATTTAAACAGACCTCACCTTGTCCTTCTCACACAGACAGGGGTGGTGATGGGAGAAAGTGGAAAATGAACTCTCCGATGGGTCCAGGAGTCGAAAATGTCTGGACGACTTCCAGTAAGTTACAGGTAAGACTGAGGTCAAAAAGAAACAAAGTCACTCATAAATGTCAACTTTTAAAGGTCCTATAGTACGCGGAATTGATTCTTGTGAGCTTTAAGTCATGTTATAATGTTGTTACCTTATCAAAAATACGCCCAGAGTGTTTTGTTTCATTCACATATGTTTGAGTAATCCTTTATTATCAGTCTACATTTTCAAAGGTCAAAATACTCTGTTCCACCTTGTGATGAAGCAGTAGTTTTCAAGTTAACAGCTCCTTTTACCTTTTGTTTAGTAGAGAATGAAAATTCCAGAGCTGCAAATTATCCAAATGATTCTTGAGAAGGTGTATGGAGTTTAAAAACACAGTGGAGCATGTCCTGTATTACCACATAACATCTCAAGGTGAAGTGTGTGTGAACTCAATATGCAGGGTTTGTGTGTTTAACGTGTGAATGAAGCAAAATGGTAAAATACATTACTGTCTTAAAAAGAATCTAAGTTGTTAATGTTAATGCTTTGCCTAAAATGTTCCACAGTATGGCATTATACTTATATCCATAGCTCCATGAAGACAAGCATGTGGCACTACCCGGTTCTGTGAAGAAGCGATCCAGCTCACAACAAGAATGGTTATTTTTTCAAGGTAATATTATCATAATATCATAATAAATGTGAAATGCACAAGTAAGTTCCAGCCAAATCAATTACATCACTCTGGAGATGAGCAAACAAGTTAGATAGACCAGCTTTAACTTTGTTGCAGCCTTAGCCTTTTCAGTTTTCAGATTTGGGCCACTCTATCAGCAGAATAAATGAGTTGGCACCAGTTCACTGTTACACTTGTGTTAGTCTTAACAGATACTGACAGCTGCTTTTCATTGGACTAAATTATAACCGGCAAGTTACAATCAACAAGAAACAGAGTGAGTTAACAAGACGTCACAACGAGTCAAAAGCAATCAGTTTGTTGTACTACAAGTCAAGTTACAGGTCAGATCTCTGAAAAGGCGACCCCGCTCACAATAACAACGTATGTTTCAAGGTATTTCTGAGCAATAAAAACCCCTGTAATTGAATAAATGCATGACAGATAAGTTTAAAGCCATACTGTGGAACATTCTAGGTAAAGCAAAAAGATCTCCATGGAGACAAGCACGGGGCGGATCATTACGCTTTTCTGATCTATGTTACAATGTTGTTTTCTCATCAAAATGTATGCAAGGAGTTGTGTTTTGTTTGGTTCACATATGTTTAGGAAACAATCGCTGCATTTAGGTTGAGTTTGTCTCCCAAACAGAAAAAACTCTCTTCCACCTTGTGATGTCATGTGGTAATACAGGGTGTGGTCCACTGGGGTTTTAAACTCCATACCCTTTCACTATAATCATTTGGATAATTTCAGTCCTGGAATCTCTACCTAACAAAAGGTAAAAGGTAGTCAACTTGCAAACTAATGCTTCATGAAAACAATAATAGAGATGTAGACTGACTAATAATAAAAGATTACTCAAACATGTGTGAATGAAACAAAACACAACTCCAGGTATGTTTTTGAAGAGGAAACAACATTGCAACATGGCTTAAAGAGAGTCAGTTTCGCGTAATATAGGATATAACATTTACAATATAGAACATTTAGTATTTAAATAGCTTCACCTCTAAAAGAATCCATGTACTCTGGTTGGGAAAAACTGATGTACAGGAATATGAGCTAGTCAAAACTTTAGATATTTCTTTTTGCAGTGTAGATGGCGCTGGGAATGTATGCATGACCTAACTAAGATAAAATGTGCAGAAAACAGATGAGGGGTCAGATTGGCATTGTAAATAGTGAATGGTGTTTTTGTGGTCGCTCTCTGATTTGAACAAGTGTGAGAGATCTGAACATAGAGACAGACCACCCAGAAGCACCATACTCACAGCTCACTTGTTTCTTAGCTCTTGGAGACTTGTCAGAGCACGTAGACTTCTCAGCTGTTTATTGATAGCTATCAGCACTTTCCCATTTCTGCAAAACACAACAACATAGAGACACAGTGTTTGGGACTATGCTTCCTTCAGTGGTGACTGGGGCTGAAAAGAATCTATATACAGCCCCACAAGAAACAACGGGACAGCATTTTCCCATCAAACGTTTCAAATTAAAGTCAGTCATGTATGTAATGATAAAAAGGTGGGTCTTAAATGCTGTTGATTTACAGCTGATGTCATCAACATTCCCTGGGGGGGTGACGCTAACTGTAGGCATGCTCTGTCTGAGGCTTTGTTAGACTTGAATCTGGTTTTTTTTTTGGTTTTTTTTAACATAACAAAGAACTGACTTAGTTGGAATTACAACAGGTGAGATGATTTTTACTGATAGTCTCTCAAATAACATTACAGTCACAAGCTCGCTAGCATTAGTCAACAGTTTTCCAGTTAGTCACTCTCACCTTTTTGTTAAAAATCAAATACCAAAATAGGACCATGAACGCTCAAATTAATCACAGGCTCCTGAAAATGTGTATTTTTAAATCCATTTGTATATTTTCTTGAGTTTTTGGCTGTGTTTGCTAATGTGTGCATCGTGTCACCATGGTAACCACCACACACACATGCAGAACAATCCCCAACATGATGTCACTGCGAAGCATCAACTGCCAAAATTTCATACTGAAGTTGTTTTAAAGGTAAAGTATGTAAAATTAGAACAGTTTAAGTCTATGAGAACCCTGGACTGATATATATATATATATATATATATATATATATATAGTCTGTGATGAGAACACTGTCAAAAATCTTGTCACAAGTTTAAGAATAAAATATTAAAATAGCTACAGAAGTCTTGGAAACAAGGAAGCTGCCTATATCCCAGCCCCATGCAATAAAAACACACATGCACCTGCAACACACGCAATACCAATAATAAAAGTCAGAATTTAAAAACACCATACCACTTGCGCTTTTTTGATATACTGCACTTTTTCTTTAATATTCATTCACAATTGTGCAGCCACAGTGTCACCAAAGCCCTTTAGGAATAATAAATAACATTAGACATTGTATTGCTTCTTTTATTCACATAATTTCTTGGAGTTTTTAAGGCTAACCCATTTAGAAAAAGACCCATAATAACAGTTCTAAACAAAGAGACAGCTCTGTATGCTTATATTACCTGAATGCACTATTATGTCAATTGTAACATACTGTATCCAAAACCAGGATTTAAGACAATAAAAAGACTAAAATAAAAAACTTAAAGAAGACCTATTGTGCTTGTGTCTGCTATATAGTTATAAGCTAGAACACACATGGATGATTTGGACATTTAAAATCACAACATTCATTTAAAACACCTTCATAAAAGAAACAATAGGAGGCTATGTCGCCGTAAACATCATCAAAGCAAAACAGAGTCGACACCTCCTATGGATAACTGCAGATCAAACTAGCATTTGTACCAAAATTATACGCGTATCACAGATTACGAAAATAAAATTAGAGAACCAAGTAAGTACAGAGAGGTGAAAACGTGAGTTCATCGGCAATATGGCATCTTGAAATTAAAGATTGCTCAAACATGCACAAATGCACAAAATACAACTCTGAGAGTGTAAATGGGGACGGGAAACAACTAAAAGCTCTAAAATGTCAATTCTGCATAATAGGTCTGTTTTAATAGTAAATCCATTTGTCCCTTTACAAAGTGACCTATGCGGTGCACATTAAAATATAATCCATTTCCAGCAACTGCACTTAAAAATAAAAAAGATATAAAATAAAAACATATAATGACCTCATGGATACAATTACCACCTGCTACAAGGCTTCAAAATATTCAAAATCACGTGTAAAAATCACACAACTGTAAAATTCTGTTATTATTCTAAAACCATTTGAATACCTCATCATTGTTTTTGAGATTGTGCAAGTTAAATAAAACATATTTAAAACTTAGAAACAGGACTATAAAAAAAATATGAGGTAAAACACCTATTTAAAAGGTGCACTCTGTAACTTTTCCAGGTCCATGACTTGTTGTTTTCATGGAGGTGTCTTAGCTTTGGCTGAAATGTTACACAATATAAAAAACACTTTAAATACATCCAATATAGATAGATGGAATATCCTATAAACAATGCATAAAAAACTTCTCCATGGACACAAGCAGGTGGCAACCCTCCACCAGAAAAGTTCCACAGTGAACCTTTAAAATTTAACAAAAATTCTTCTAGAAAAATGACTTATTTTTTCCATAGAAATTTATCGTTGGTTTTCCACAGACTTTTGCTCTCTTCTTCTTTGTAGTGATGTCTAGCTGCAATGTTAGTGTTGACACAGACCCTCTGCACTTCGGCGGGGTCCGTCAGTCTGTTCAAACTCTCCTCGTTCCCCTCCTGCAGGACATCCCAGAAGTCCTTGGAAGCCTTTTTCAATATCTTTTTAGGAGAACTACCTTCACGCAAAGCTGGGATTGGAGAATCCTTAGAAGATGACGGTTTGCTAGACAATACTGAAGTTGAATTAGCAGTTTTTGGGGCATTCTTTTTAGCTTTGAACAAATCGTCAAGTATTGAGGTGTCTCCTATTAGATCTGTTAGAAAAGACTTGTCATTTGTGCTAGTTGAACAACCAGAGTCTTGGGAATTCTTGGACTGTTTATCCTTTGTTTCTTGGAATGTAGGCTTGGCTAGTGGTTCAGGTAAGTTAGGGTTCATTTCCGAACTGGTCAGGTTTAGGGCACCACTATCTTTTTTCGTTCTTTTTTCTATGAATTCGCTGGTAATTTCGACTTTTTCCTCAGGCCAGTCTGCTTCTGGACTGGGAATATTCTCAAATGGAGCTTTTCTTTTTTGCAATGTAGACTTGGCTAATGTAGTAGGTGACTTATGGCTAACTTTTAAATCCTTGTTATTTGAAAAAGTAGCTTCAAAACTGGTCAGGTTTAAGGCACCACTATCTTTTTTCGTTCTTTTTTTTATGAATTCTGTGGTAATCTCAACTTTCTCCTCGGGCCAGTCTGCTTCTGGGCTTGGTATACTCTCAAATCGATTCTTCTTTTCCTTTTTCTCATGAATTTGCAACTTTGCTTCTTGACAATTAGACCTTTTGCTTCCCTTCTTCAGACTTGAAGTAATTTTTGCAGTTGTTTTTGTACTTTCATTACAAGGAACCTTTGCAGACGACGATGTTTTGGAAGAGGTAGAAGAGGAGGGTTTTGTAGAAACAGATTGTGGAAAGTGCTTTGTGATCGTATTGGCCAAATCAGGGTGGTCCAGTGAAGTGTAGTATCGTTGTAACCAGGACAGACGCTGGTTTGAGGCGCTCCTAAGAACTTCTTTAGCAAATTGTTCAACTGAAGAAAACTGGAGCTTTGTTGCCATGTCCTCCAATTGTTGCCTAGATACAAGACAAAGAATACGACATGTAAGGACAGCAAATGTGACAGGCTAAATGTTATACTTAATGGTAAATGGTAATTGGTCACATTTTTATAGAGCACTTTTCCACCTTTAAGGCACTTTCACATTAAGCAACCACTCACCCATTCAAACACACATTCACATTCACACTGAGGGTGAGGTGGGCTAAGTGTCTTGTCCAAGGACACAATGACTGCATTCATCTGTGGGAGCTGGAATTACACCACCAACATGTAGGCCAGTGGATCTGACCGCTCAACCAATGATGCTTATGTCAAGAGTGGGATTTGAACCACCAACCTTCAGATCAGTGGACAAACATTCTACTAACTGCGCTACTGTTCCTCCCTTAGTGTTACCACGTTACAAAAATTTCCATTTGATACCAAAAAAAGGATCACTACCACCAATTTGATACCACAATGATAATAAAACACACATTTTTGGAATATGGAGTTATTTCCAACACAAAACAATAGAAGTTTGGTCTTGTACTAGCTTTGATAATGATCCAGATTATACAAAAACTATTCAATCTGTTCACTAATTTGTTCTATTTATGTGATTTTTATCTAGCATCGCTATTCTAGTTTTCATACAAGTTGCAACTCCCAGTTTATTTTGCTTAGATGCAGTTAGGGATTTTCAAAGAACTGAAAATATAGGAACATACTGTAAAAACCTAGTTTATTTCACCACAATGAACAAGTCTGTGGCAGAATCACAGATGAACTTAAAAATGAATTCAGTAAAGATTATTGCTGTGCTGTTTACATGTGTCTTTGTTTCATTCACACTTGTTCACGTAATCCTTTATTAGTCCGTCTATATCTCCAAAGCTCAAAATGCTCTGTTCCACCTTGTGATGTCATGAAGTGTCAGTTTTCAAATCAACTGCTTTCTTTTACCTTTTGTTCAGTAGAGATGGGCAATTCCAGGGCTAAAAGTATCTACCATAAATGACTCTTGTGAAGGTGTGTGGAGTTTAAAAGCACAGTGGAGCACTTCCTGTATTACCACATGACATCACAAGGTGGAACAGAATACTTTCAGTTTGACAGAACAACTCTCCTAACCCTAAATATGCAGGGTGTGTGTATTAAACATGTGTGAATGAAACAAAATGAAACTTCAGGTATGTTTTTGATGAGGAAACAACATTATAACATAGATCAGAAAACAGCATAATATGGACCCTTTAATGTAGTGTATGTTGCAAAATAAAAGGCAATCTAATCTGTGTGGCAAATTATCTGGTAAACTGAGCTCTAAGTGAAGGATATTTTTGGGGTACCTAAGGGCAAAAGTAGACAAAGTTCTTCTCAGGCACAGAGATTAAAGCCACTGAGCTGTTGCCCAGCCTAGTACATGGGTATGTTGATAGAGGTGGTGCAATAGTACAGCAGAAGACTAAGGTGTGTGTTCTGTGTGTGAAAAGGTGCTGATGTCTGCATAGGACTGTGGTTTTGGACAGCCTGCGGTGTTCATTTTTGGGTCCACTCCTACTAGCTGTGGTCGAGCAGAAGAGAACTCCACCACTGTCAGGGTTTGATACAGTAAGAGTTCATATCTGGAAATGATGCTAGAAGGCAGAAGCTCTGAGGTGGTCTGTCCTTACATTCCCCACACGCACTGGTCCCGCAGGCCTGGTGGGGGCGCTCATTACAGACGCTGTGGTTAGATTTGGCTTTCCGCCTCAAACCTGCTGGGAAATTATCTCCTCAAATACACAGAGCCCTTTCTTCATTCTAAACGGTTTGTCAGTTTTATGAAATTACTTATGAACAGTGAGCGTACAAAGCCATTAGATATGTTTTGCAAATTATGATACAGTTTGGCACATACAAACGGAAGGAGTCAGTGGAAGGTTGAGTATCTGTTTTGATTTTAAGAGTTAAATCAGAATAAAAGCCCTTTTGTTATCATTAAGCATACAGAGGAGGAGGCCTTCAGGGCAACTTGTCAGCAGTGAATTTTTACTCTATCACTGCAAAATCAGCAAGCAGAAATTGTGAAAATATTTTTTTTTATAAAACTGACATCACCTTATAGTTATTAAATGTTAGAAATATTATCACAGTATTTATTTTGTTCTGTAAACTGTACTGTAGCACAGCACTACATTACAAGTCAGATCTGTATTTTTGAGCCCGTAAACACCCGTAATTAATAAATGCTTGATGGATATGTTTAATGTAATACCATGGAACATTCCAGGCAATGCAATAACATCTTCATGTAGACACGCAGGTCGTGGACTCTGACTAGAAAAGTGACATAGTGCATCTTAAAGTAACTTTTTCAATACCTGCAAATGCTCTGGGGCGTTTCTCCAACGATAAACGTGGTGTGCCGTGTCTGCTCTGTGATCCTGGTCCTGAATGTAACTGGATGCTCGGCTCTGGGTCTCACGCCTGTAGAGGTAGTTCTGCTTTGTATCGGGGGACTGTCTGGGGGGCTCTCCGACAAGCTCTGGAAACGCCAAGTCAGCATGTTATTAAGTACTTAGCCTAATATAGTAGTAATTACCAATGTTTTTTGGCCATTGCCTCTTACCCACCTCCTGTGTGCCTAAGAGATGGTTGGCTGGCATTTGAGAGAACATTTTGCGTTCAAACACATCCCTAACCGCCGCTCTGCTGATCAGCTCCTCGGCTCTGCTCCCTCCCACTACTCTCTGGTTGGAGTGGGTGTAGGCTACTTCCTGGACACCACCTTTAACAAAAGACACCATAAATGATAACAGTGTAAAAAAGGAAAAAAAAAAACATTATACAGTAATTCCACCTAATTTGATGTTGGTAAGCTACGCCAACGCTAACCTCGAGCTACAGAAAATGCCAGTCTGCGCCAAAAGCCTCACCAACCAACAGTCACCCACACACAATACAGTTACATAAACAAGCCAGATGTGGTTTCAAGACATTTGTGATTTCCAACTTAATCATCGGTTGACACAAGCTTCCTTTTCAGTGTTTAACCAATAGCAAATTACACCAAATTGTTTGTGTGATCATTAATAAACATTCTGATTCTTTCACGAGTAAAGAAATGTTTTGATATTTTGCAGCTGATCATCAACATTCACTGGGGGTGTGAGGCTAACTGTAGGCACTGCTCTGTCTGAGGCTTTGTTAGACTTTAATCTGAGCTTTATTTCAACACAATCTAACCAAAAAACTGACAGAACAGGTGAGTGGATTTGTGCCGTTAAACCAGTCAAATAACATTACAGTCACAAGTTAGCAAGTATTAACCAACCATTTTTAAGTTAGTCACACAAACGTCTGAACAGGACCATGAACGCTCCTATTGAGGGTCTTGAAAATGTGCTGTTTAAATCCAGTTTGTATTTTTTCTTGAGTTTACAGACAATCTTATCAAGCTGTGTTTCCTAATGTGTGCATTGTGTCTCCATGGTCACTGATGAACATTCCGCCGTACACATACATCTAGAACACCCCTAGCAAATGTCACTGCAAAGTATCAACTGAAACCAAGTGATGATATATTGAAACAAGTCAAATAATCAAATACTAGTATGTAAAAAAGCAAAGAAAAAAAGTAGTCACAATTCACTCACCTAACACAGTATCGATGCTTCCATTCTTGGATTGAGGGGACAATGAATAGGTTTTGGAGATCCTTGATTGTTTTTCCGGTGTCACAAACCCTGGATTATTTGAGGTAACCCTTTCTTTCACTGGAGAGATGAAATGACATCCTTTAGGTCTAGGTTTCTTACTCATCTGTTCGTCTTCAGATGATGAAAATGCCTCGATCTCTTCTGTGAATTTGACTTTGTTTGGTGCAAGGTTCTGTCTTGTTTTGCTTTTTTCACCAACTGTGGCTGTTCTTTTGGGGACTTTCTTTCGATTTGAAGTCATCACCTCTATGTCCAAGTCTTCAGATTCATCCGAGTAACTTTGAAATGTGTTGGGAAGAGGCACAAACGCTTTACGCTTTTTTGTTTTGGAAATCTGTTCTTTCTTAGATACATCCTTTGCATCTGGCTCAGAATCACTTAATATTTTAAATTCCTCTTTCTTCAACTTGTCAGAGTCTTTCACTGTTGTAAAGTTGGACCCACTGGATGAAGAATGTTGATTATCGTCATCAGAACTGCTATCGTCAATGTTGGAGCTACCCCCATCTATTGAATCCGGGGTTCCTTTAATTCTTTGCAGCAGTTTTGAAAACCCATGTTGTAATAAAGTCATTCTTCCTGGAGTAGAAGTAGTGCCTTCAGTGGTACTGGGGTCTGATAACTTCTTTGTAATCCCTTCGTCATCGTCACTGCCACTGCTGAAGTCCAGTACACCTCTGGGAAGCTTGGTGGTATCTTTGTTTTGCACTTTTGCTGTATTGTTCTTGGAAGCAGAAATGGTAGAATCTTTTATAGGCTCCTTGATGAAAACAAGAAATCAGAAAATATACATTAATAATTATTTGACATGCCAGTTATCATTCATATGTGGTATATATTTTAAAAGCAAAATTGGTAATATGGAAAAAGTGTATGGAAGACTAAGCATTTGATATGATATAGCACTCTTTACTCTATCGTACTCATCATAATCTCTATCGTAATTTAATCATGATTTATACACAGAACACCACACAGAGCAAAAGCTGCAATTGTAAGGAAATAAAATCTTCTTTCCATACAACAAAATATCTTGTCTCTGATCTCTGTGGGATCTTATAGGGCTGGGTAATCAATCAACTTAATTCAATTAATTTGGGTTTTTAATAATAGAGATTAAAAAAAAGAAACAAAATCATGAAAATGAGGGTTGATGATAAAAGTTTACTCCTGACTTTCTTACTTACAAAGAGGGTTTTTGTGCACTTACAATTAGATATTTATACAAATGTATTTGAAGGCAGTTTACAATTTCTTAAATAATAGTATATGGTAAGAATGAAAATGTAATGAGCTTCCCCTGTTTGAAAGACGTGCAGTCTTGCCCCTGCTCTGATTTTTTTTTACACTATAAACGTGACTGAGAAATGAAACTTACTTTTAAAACAAAAATAGCTAATTAAAGCTGTCTACGGCGATGATGGCCCTCCCCCTGGCATGCACATCCCTTGTCCCTTCCCGATACCTGCCCAGGCCCACAGATTCTCCCTCAGAAAAATTATACAGCGTACCTTTAAATGTTTTTTTTTGCACCACCTGCTGATCAACCATGAAAAATGAGCCGTGTCCATAATACATTTTTTTGCTTGTAGTCATTCAGAGAATTTAATCCCGAAATTTGGTATTGATAATGTTGATGTTTCATGTCTAAGGTAGGGGGAGCTACAGTGTACACTTGTCATATGCTTTATAGTATTATTATATTTAGGCCGAGATCACACAATAGTGATTCAAATTTCAGCACAATTGGACACAGAATGTGCATGTAAGATTTTTTTTTTTTTTTTTTTTATGAATGCATAGAATGTAATCCCCAAATTTGGTACAAATCCGATAATGTTGACATTTCATGTCTATGGTAGAGAGCGTATAGTGTTCAGTCCTGTGATTTGAAGATCTCTAGACCAATGCTTGTGGCCATGAGAAACAGGAAATTAAGGTGTTTTTCGCCGGTGTGCTACAGGCAAACCATAAGGAATATCCCCAAAAAATTTTAATTTTTGTGAACCTATGTCTCTTGATGTGAGGTGCTAAATGTGAGCTCATTTGGACCAAGAACCAGAGACTAGTAGCGTTTTACAAACACGCAGTCAAAATGGTGGCAAATTTCTGATCCAATATGGCCAACTTTCTCTTCATTACAGGGGTATGTGCCAATTCAACTTTTGGCTTGTCTTATCGTTCGCTATCACTGTTCCAAATTTCGTTTGCCTACGCCAAACTCTGCTTATCCCCACTCCCATAGGGGTCCATTTCTAGGTGGCGCTGTTGAGTCAAAGTTTATCAAATTTTTCACCGGACTGGTCAATCCCATACCCCGTTTGGGGTCTTTCTGCTGAAGTTTAGGCCCTCAAAATCACGACTGTTTGCAAGGAAGAAAAAATAATAGAGAACGGGTGAAGAACAATAGCCCTTGCCAGTTACTCTGTTAGTGGCTCAGGCCAATAAAAAGTTTTAATACTTCACTTCCAATATTGTTCCCCACTTTAGCAAGACCCTAATCTATAGACAGGCCTACTCTCCTCTCCTATTTCCTTTTAACATTGAACTCTGGCTGGAGGTGAACAAACATAATGTATGAAACTGGATCAGTAAAAACCGTATCACCCAAGAATGCAATCAATGTCCCCTTTAACTGTAGTGCAATATTTACATAGCCATAAACTCCAACAGCCTGTCAGCCAACACTCCAGCTAATGTGAGACCTCTTTGTGTAAGTAGGAAACATCCCTTACAACATATGCCCTCAGTCATGATGTAATGTTACCGGAACAATGCGCCCAGTGCATTTTGAATTGGTGTGTGAATGCTTCTTTATGGCAGGGACCACCAACAGTGTTCCTGATTTCATGACATTTGCCATGACACTTCCTGAAGGTTACAGTTCTGTGCGCATGTGTTGCCCGGGGGCCTCTTTTGTGTGCGTGTTAAAGCACTTCTGTGTATTCACTATTTGCACAGGAATTCGAATGGCCTCAGAGGAGCTGCAGCAGAGAGGGACAATGTGGAACAAGATGAGAAGAGCCCATCACATGGTAAATAAATAGCTCCACAGCCTTCAGTGTGGTCTACTGGCCCCATTATAACATATGTAATTATATCCAGCTGGGTCACACAAGTCAGAATGAAGAAGACATACAAGAAGAAAACCCAGACAGTGGCATCTACAGTATCACAACTGCTACATGTATGTATCCTGAAAGGGATTTTGAACCATGAATGAATTACGAACGTAACTACAGTTCTAGGAATCCCAGATAAGGGTCAGAGGGAGGTCAGTAGGTCAAACTGAACAAGTTTGAGAATGAACATTGGCTCCCTTTGTGCCTTCTATCACTTCTGTTGAAGCAAGACAAACTATCTGGGATAATCAGTCAGTAGTTTCCTCATGGTTTTGATCCAACAAACACCCTTTAAAATCTACAGGAAATATCATTACCTCCACCAAGGAGGTTATGTTTTCGCCTGAGTCTGTCTGTTTGTTTGTTAGTTTGTTTGTTTGTTAGTAAGCAAGATAACTCAAAAAGTTATGGACGGATCTTGATGAAATTTTCAGGAAATGTTCCTAGTGGTAAATCCAACAGATGATTAGATTTTGGTGATGATCCAGAAGAAATCCTAGATTCTGGATCACTTTGAAAACTGAGCTGCTTGGCGGAGGTCTGCGCTCTCTGCTTTTCTAGTTAAGTTATTTTTTGCAATATACTGTATAGCTAGGCCCTTTGCTACTCATTGTTCAATCAATTATTTTCAGTCCCTGTCTCAAACTATGGCTAAATCTTTTGAATATACAATATATATTTTATAAATATGTTAGTAAAGACATTACCTAGGGTTACCTAAAATACTCACCGCTGGTTCCTTTGCCTCCTCTTCCTTCTCCTCTATGTGGGTTCGAGTTGTTGTTACCCCAGTCTCCACTTGCCCTTCTCTCTACAGGAAAAGCAAAAAGTGATGATTTCAGGAAACTTTAAAGGTCCTACATTGTACAAAATTGACTCTTGTAAGTTTTAAGCCATATTAGGTTGTTGTTATCTCATGTTTTGTCTCATTCGCACGTTTGAGTAATCCTTTATTTTTGTCTTTTAGTCTGTCTACATCTCCAAAGCTCAAAATGCTCTGTTCCACCTTGTGATGTCATGAACAGTAGTTTTCAAGTTAAAAACTACCTTTTACCTTTAGTTCAGTAGAAATTGGCAATTTCATGGCTGAAATTATCCAAAATAAGTATGGAGTTTAAAAAGACAGAGGAGCACTTCCCGGATTACCTCATGTCATTACAAGGTGGAAAATACAAGGTGGAGTGTTTTTGTTTGAGAAAAGAACACACCTTAAATATGCAGGGTTTGTGTATTAAACGTGTGAATGAAACAAAACACAACACCGCGTATGTTTCTGGTGAAGAAACAACATGATAACATAGAAAACAGTGCAATAAAAGGCTTTTAAAAACATGCTTGAAACAGTCTGTAGGATCTCTGACCTCGAGGATCTGACGTGTGAGGCATGTCCCCTGGGTCTGAAGTCTGAAGAGGTTTTTGATGCCAAACAACTCGCCTTTCTGTGCATCATCACCCTGCACTGCTTCAAAGTACCGCCGCGCACTCTCCACCGCCACTACTGATGAGTGCAGTTGCTGAAAGATTTTGGGGGGAAAATATGAGAAAATTATTAAATATTATATAACACCTCAAACTAAAGCAAGCACTAAAATCTAACTTCATCTCAAGTATATATAGTTTTAAAAAGTCAGTAAGAACCATGTTAGGAAGCCCTTTTAAGACTTAGACAAACTTTACTGATCCACAAGGGAAATTATTTGGACACAGTAGCTCACACATCACAATGTATTAACGACAAAGAGCAAAAATATAAACGGTAATAATAAATTAAAAATAAGTAGCAAAAATAACAAGAGACTGGTGTCAAATAAGGCATAATTAAATAAATAAAAGTAAAAAATATAGAAATATAGCAATACAGTTATTACTATATAGCCCATATTATATAAATTCTTAATTAATAATTATTAAATGCATTTAATGTATAGAAAAATATCCATAGTAACATCTGTCCTTTCCAACTGACGTATCAACAACAGTTTCCTCAAACTACAGATATTTGTAATTAAATAAAAAAAGTTAATTGCCTTTTTTTTCCAGTTAAATTAAGAATCTGCGCAATTGCAGTTTTAAGGTATCTAATCCCAAAACAATTATATTCTTCCATCTACTGCTGTGTTAAGCAATTAACAAAAAACATGTGACACAGATCTATTTAGTCCATTTATTAATTTAATTTATAATTATGTGGCCAGTGTAGAAGATTGTACCTGTTTATAAACTTGTCTCAGGTAAATCACTTCTTCCACCGTGCCCAAGGAGATGAGCCTGAGAACTGTAACATCCCGGCACTGGCCAATGCGGTACGCCCTGCAACCACATACAAATATTATTATGACATACTTTAGCTTGGTACTGCACTTAATATAGTATAATGCCATTTTGTACCTGTCTATAGCCTGGAGATCATTGGCAGGGTTCCACGTGGGGTCAAACAAAACAACCACACTGGCTCCTACAAAGTTTAGACCCAGACCACCGGCCCTGAAAGAATAAACAAATGGGTTTTAAACATTGGAACACAGGTAAAACAAATGCTGGTAGCACTTTACAACACAGTAATAGCATGGTTAGAGCATGGTAACTAAAGGTGCATTCACATTTGTATATTCACCATATTCAAATTGGAAATTAAGTGAAGATTGTATACCCTGAACGAAACCTGGACTATACCAAAACGAATCCAGGACGAGAACAGGACCAATACAAGTCTAAATGAGGACTAAATTTGTCTCTTTGAAACCAGTGTGAATGAAACTACGATTATTACATTGTACTGACACATGGATATTCTACTTTATTTCTTAATACAGTAATTGTATTAATCCTAACACCTCAATATACTCAATATGGTGGTTTGAGACACAGACATCTGATATGGTGGCTACATAAGTGTGAGTGTTTCTTCCCAAATGCATTTATACCAGTTACCATGCTATTTCCCTCCCATTACTGTGTTGTTAAGTACAATCCAAATACTGTGTACTAACATGGTAGAAACCAGGCATATGTTAACGTGAGAGGAGCTGTTAAACTCTTTGACGATCTGGACCCGTTCCTTGCATTTGGTGTTCCCGTCTAATCTGCTGTAGTCCAAGCCTTCAGCCATGCAGTAACTCTCCAGAACATCCAACAACTGTGAGGATCCAAGCAGAACAAAGACACGGTGAGGCTCCAAAACACATACAACCGAGGGGGTGTAGACAGATTCACAAACACATCTAATACAAGACAAACAATTCACTTTCAGGACTAATATAGAAAATGCTGGGTTTGTTTGTAGGTTAAATATACAGTGTGTTTAAATTGGATTTTTCCCAGAGAACCTTCTGCAAATATGACTTCATAGCAGCTAGAAATGTTATCATACTGACTCAAGTGACACCCACCATTAAACATAGCGCTGTAATTAGTTTTCCATGTAAATCATTACTCTGTGCTATGAGTAAGACTTCAGTATTTGTACATTTGTTAATTGTTGAAAAAATTGTTGAAATAAACGTTTTTTTGTGTCTTAAATAAAACTGTAGCTTAAATATTAGCTCACTAGTTTTTCCCTCCATAATAGACAACAGTTGCCTCACCAAAGTCTAAATTAAAACAAGCTGAGAAATAAATTGCTATATATACTTTTGCATTATCATAAATATATTAGAAGTTCACTCTTTACTCAGTTTTTTTTGGGGCATTTTTTTATTGTCAGTGTTTTCAAATGAGGATTGTTTGTGGCACTGTAAACATTGCACATAATAGACACAATCAAACACCTATGAAACCCATAATGATGCCATTACCTTGGTTGAGAGAGAAAACAGAAGTATTTTATCTTTTCTTTGACGGTAGTGATGTAACAGCTTTTGTAAAACCTGAAAAATAAAGTAGGGTAGTATGATGAGACAATAAAATGTCAGACCATAATACACAAGTAGGAGTAAGAGTAGTACCTTCATTTTGCCACTGTACATTGGGTCTGATAAGGCTTCAAATGATTCATTTTTGCATCTTTGCACAAAGTCTGGAAATTGTTGAAATACTTTCTGGCAAATGATGCCCACATACTTTTTCTGTACAACAAAGAGAGTTCACAGTTAATCAGATAAAATCAATTATATAAATACAAACGAATTTAAACAGAGAATATACCTGGTTCTTGCTGGTCCCTGGGCTGGACTGGAGCAAAGCAACGTGGTTGGCAATTTTCCTCAGTATGGCCAAATATGTGAAGTAAAGTTTTTTCATCTCAACCCCTTCAGAATTGGCCTGTCAAAAAATATTTACAAACATACCATACAAGCAGTTAAAAGAAAATTGTATTCTCATTAATTTGTCTGGGGTATGTTCCTATGCGGATGAAATAGAATGAAACTATATTAATTTGACTAAGACACATTTCCATAACATTCAGTCAATTTACTATAAATACATTTTGTTAAAATACTTAAAAAATATTTCAAAATAACAAATAAAAGGTGTAAATTATAATCTACTTTTAAATAATTATTATTCAAACTGACTTTGTAGCAGCAGCGTCTCCTGGTATGTCCGCTTCCACAGTCACATTTCTCAGAAGATCTCAGGAGTAACGTCACATCGTCACTGTCCAGAACCGTCTGGTACACTGTTCGTTGGAAGTCCGTCAAGGAGCAATACACCACCTTCAATCAACATATTAAGATGAGGATTCATTTTCGTACATTACATATTTCCTAAGATCTGCCCCCTTACATCCGAACAGATCCCAGTGTGGAGTGTTTTAAGTCTTGTCTTAAGACCCACTTTTATTCTCAACTTTAAACACAGCGTGAGTTGTGTGGTCCTCTGTGTCTTTTATTCATCATTTAAAACTTTCTATTTGTTGTTTTAACTATTTACCGTCTTTATTGTCTTAATTTATGTGTGTCACTTTGGAAATTCATGTCATGCTTATTAAATGTTCTGTATAAATAAAGTGGATTTGATTTGGTAAGTTTGAGTGCCTTACCCTGTCATTCTTCTTAGGCAGCTGTTCCTTGATGAGAGATTTTGTTCTTCTGAGAAAATAGTGAGAAATCTTCTTCACTAGTGCTCGGACAGTTTTTCTTCCAATGGCAAGAGCGCGCTTGGTAGCATTGTGCTTCTGTCCTTGTTCTATCGGCTCAGAAAATTTGGTTTTGAAGTGTCCTGAGCTCCCAAGACATTTAGGCACAGCCCTTCATAAAAATACGTAAAAAGATGACGGACAAGTGCTTATTTGATCAAAAGTCAATACAATTTGGAATTACATAATTTGTATGAAGACATGAAAACTGCAGAGAAGAACATACCAATCCATAACACACCACAGCTCTTCAAGATTATTTTGCAAGATTGTTCCAGTGAGGCCAATTCGAATCTAAGAGAAAAATAAATAAAATACAAAATTAACTGCAACAGATTGGCTTTATTTGTAAACACATTTTTATAGGCCATCATTTCCATTTTTGTTTGCAATAAAGAACTGTTCTAACTGACAATTAGGCCTTTTGCGTTCATTTCTAGCCACCTACCTGACAGTTCAGCTCCTTCATTGCCTGTGTTATCTGGGAGTTAGGATTCTTTATTTTATGGGCCTCATCCACTATGACAGCAGACCAGTCAATGCTATAACAAAATAGCAGAAAGAGACCTATAAAAAGTTACGCACACAACAGATGGTTTGATAGAGTTATGACAAACCTACTCATTAAAAAGATCCAGACATAGGCGGAGGGTCTCATAGGTTGTGAGTGCAATCTCAATGCGGCCCTTCCTGATACGGTTCAGCTCTTCTTCTTTCTTCAGCCCGTGGACCACCACACACTGGAAATGACCCCATGTCTCCAGTTCATCCTTCCAGTTATACAGCACTGATAAAGGCGCCACAATAAGGAAGACCTACCAACAAAACAACTTTTTTTTTTTTCCACTCTGAATTACTAATGCATGGTAAACCACTGAATACATTAACCCCGAACAAGATCAAGTCAGGTCATTTAAGGTATAATGAGCAAGTGTCTGTGAAATCCTTCAGTCATCCAGGTGGGATGTGCTTTAATGTGTAATAATATAGTAATATACATAATTACATGTTGGTTGCACTCATCTCAGGTTTATCATAGTCATATATGCCGATATAATGAACTTTGCATATTTTTAAGCTTTTTAAATTCTTACACTTACCTTATTTGAATTAGTCTGCTTATTACAAGCCTGGCTCTGCAGAAAAGATGGTCTGTTGTTCTCAATGTCCTCCCATGTTCCTTTTTTATGCAATATAGCAGCGAGGAATCCAATAACCTGTTGTAGGAAGATTAAATAAATTTTTATATAGACATATTATTGCAAAGCTGTGAGTTGTTCTGAGCCTTACCTGTACTGTTTTGCCTAGACCCATGTCATCTCCCAAGACACATCCTCTGGAGTGGATGTAGTTGTTATACATGAACTTGATTCCTTCTCTCTGGTAATCTCGCAAGTACCTATTGATAGTGTAAGGTACTTTGTGTTCATAACTTAGCTCTAAAGGCACACATACGTTAGAGTTAATCACAGTGCCAGGGAAGAACGGTTTCTCCTGGGTTAAACTGGCAACATTGGCCTTTTTTAGTTTGGACACAGGCACGGATTCCTCCACTGCGTCTGCCCCGTGGTCCTTAAATATCAACCAGGCTGTATCAGGATGCTTAGAGGTGGAAGAGGAGGAAGATAGCCTACGAATAGTGGCTTCTCGCAGGACGCCATCTTTAGAGTCTGGAGCTAGACAGGTGTCACCTTCATGCCATTCTGTTGTGAAAAATATGTTACAATTTAATGTGTAATTTTTATATTTCAATGTGAATTAGCAGTAGGTTGTTACATGTAGGGCTGCAACTAGCTACTCTTAATTTTTTCTTAGCCGACTAGTCAAACAGTTATTTCTATACAAACACTGAGATTTTGAATACAGTTTTAACCAAACAAAGGTATAATAAATATGGTGGAATAGAGACTTCTGTGTTTTTTTGTTTTGATACTTTAATTCAATAATGCTTTGTTATAAAGAATATCTTATGGGATGTGATTTAAAGTCTGTATAGCCCAGATAACGATTAGGATAGTTAGTTTATTATTATTGATAGTCAAGTAGTCCCAATTATTCCCATATTTTTGCAGCCCTATTTATGAGAGCGCAAAAATCTGAGAATGTTTAAAAGGTCCATATATTACACAAAATGGATTATTGTGAGTTTAAGCCATGTTACCTCATCAAAAACATACTTGAAGTTGTGTTTTGTTTTAGTCACACATGTCTGAGTAATCCTTATTATTAGTCTGTCTACATCTCCAAGGCTCAAAGAGCTCTCTTCCACCTTGTGATGTCATGAAGCTGTAGTTTTCAAGTTAACAGCTACATTTCAGTAGGGCTGAAACTGAGTTTAAGAACAGAGTGGAGCACTTCCTGTATTACCACATGACATCACAAAGTGGAAGAGAGTGTCTTCTGATTGAGAGAAGAGCTCAGCTGCAGGGTTTGTGTCAATGAAACAAACACAGCTACAGGTATGTTTTTGATGAGGAAACATTATAACAGATCCCAAAATAGCGTGATGTAGGCCATTTAGCGTTAGGAGATATCAAAGGCACTGACCAGAAGATGAAGCATACACAGAAGCCATGAAAAAGTTTTCTCCTGAGCATCAGCAGCTTCTTTCGTGTAGACTGTGGACTGTTGACAGTAGCATGTAGCTAGGTTAGCTTAACAGCATTATAAACGTAGCGACGAGACACAACAGAGAGCCACACTCACAAATAATAGTTAAATTGACGATATAATCAGATTGCATCCTTCTGGGAATATAACATGCCTTTACATTACAAATAAAGGAAAAACTAAGCAGATTTACCGCAGAAAGACTGGCAGCTCTTGTGAGCCCAGCAGCCAAATGTTTGTGTTCCTGTGAAACCACTTCGGCAGATTCAAGGAATTGGAGAATGTTGTGACACACAAACGCTCCGTAAACCTCATAAAATAACACAGACTTTCACATAATTTAATATAATGACATATTCTGTCCAATCTTTTTTAGAATTTGTAACGCTTTGTCAATCATTTGTAAGTGTCGGTCTGGAATTGTGTCGAAAGTGCTGTTGAGTATGTCTACTAAAGTTTGATTTTTAAAATTGTTAGTTAATTGAAATACATTTTAAACGGATTGCATATAAACAGATTATTTTACCTGCATATCAAAATACATGGGAAGGCTACATAGAAAATGGCATTACAACTTTTTTCTTTTTAGTCTTTAGGCTAGCAGTGTTTAAATTCCATTCAGACTATGATGGCAGAAATATTTTCTAAATTAATCTTTTTTTTTTTTTTTCATAGAATTTGTGAAGTTTTAATATCACTTATTGCCTGTATTTTATATTTAGGTATTCTTTTTAATACTATAGTTACTTTTTATGTGAATGACAATACAAGGAGCGATATAAAGTGAGATTTTTTTATGCCAATGCTTAGTCCTTGTTGTTTTTAGAGTGTGGGGGGCACCATAGTCTCTTTGATTAATGGGAAATACTGAGCCTAGGCATGTGCAGAGAAGGCAAATGATCAGGCAAGGTAATAATGAAAATATAAAATATAAATAGGAATAAATAGAAAGCTGTATTAACCACAGTCCATCATCAAATATGCTATTTTATTACATTTTAACATGGCCAGATATTTTCTTTTACTTATTAGATCATTATTTATTTCCTCTTCTGACAGTGAGTCCTTTTCATCAAGATGCAAATGTAACAAGTTGGGGGTGGGTGTCGGTTGTGGTCTTGGCCTGGTCTGATGGTTATCAATAATGTGACTTTCATTGCTGCTGTTACTATGCAGAACAGACTTATAAACAGAGGATAACACTGTTTCACTCTCCATCCCTAATTTGACTTTCCCTAAACGCTCCCCAATGAGGCACGACTCTTTGCTCCTCGCCATGGTACGCTACCATACAAAAATGGGACTTTTTGTTCCTGTTTGCAAAAAAACTGGGATTTATAAGGCAGCTGCTGCAGATGTTCTCGTAAAGAAAGAACAAGTCCCAAGTTAAACACTTTTCAGATTTTCTGACACTGACACTTTTTCAAAAGATTAGGGCCACAAAACAGCTCAAGCAATAGTACTAAAACTATGCCGATAAATACAGACAGATAAGCATATACACAGCTATAACTATGGGGTAAATTGCATGATAAAATATTTGCAAGTATTAAACCCTCAGACCAAGTTCAAAACAAAACAACTGTGCATAACTAAAAATGATCTAAAATGACCTGCACCTAAAATTATCTGCACTCTTCTTTTTTAATTAGTTTTATAACGATTATTTATGTTATAATTGACTTGTTTTTTGTTTTCATTGTGTTTTTAATGTGGCTCTCTTGTTCTGCTAATTTTTTAAACTTTTATTAGTACAATTTGTGTTCTGCAAATAAGCTTGCCTTGACTAAATGATCATGGCTTTCATTTGCTCAAAAATACCTTGAGAAACATGCTTCCAATGAGCGGGGTCACCTCTCCACAGATCTGACCTGGAACTTGGTTTAGTGTTATCATCTATTTGTATGTACGGAGATTTTTCTGTACAACGCTCCAGGTAAAACGATAACATCTCCATTAAGACAAGCAAAAAAAAGCACAAACGTTACAAAGTGCACATTTCATTTCCTAGATTATTGATTAGTGATTGATTGTTCAAAGATTGTGGGACAATTCCTGGACTGACTTCTGTTAACAGTCCATATTAGCACTATGTGACAGGCCAAGAACATCTCTGACCCAGCCATGTTCTAAACACAGAATATGTGCTGTTGCCATCCAGGCGTAGGTGCTCTGTGCCACGGCCAGGCTCAAACAGTCCTCCATACGTCAGTCTATCCTGTAGGTAAATACGAAAATCAGTGATCAGTGTTATATTGGGGGCAGAAGATGGTCTTTGTTAAATTGTCCAGTATTTTTATGTCTCTGTGTAATGTCCTTGTATTGTGTGATTGCATGGTTGTATGATCTGACAATTACCTTGCAGTGACATCACGCTGGGTGTGTTCCACATGCATCTCTGTGGTGGAATGTTCAGCAGTTACCACGGTGACACATTGCACACATTAGCAAACACTGCCAAAAAAGAAAACACACACACAAAATGCATTTAAACAGCACATTTTCAGGAGCCTGTGATCAATACAAGTGTTCATGGCCCTGTTAAGGTGTTTGATTTTCAACAAAAATGGTGCGTGTAACTAACAGAAAAACTGCAATTTTATGTGTAAGAGACTTGTTTAATAGCACAGAATCAGCTCACCTGTTCCAGCTAAGTCAGTTTTTTATGGTCAGCTCTTGTTAAAATTAAGATTAAAATCTAATTTGATTGGCAGAACTTTAGACACAGCAGTGCCTACAGTTAACTTCACACCCCTGGAAAATGTTGATGACATCAGCTGCAAAGTATCAATAAAGTAGTAATCTATCTATCTATTTATCTAACTTCTTCTGGAGATCACCACTAGGACTATTCCTCTACTTCCACCACCTGGGCAAACGTACGTACAGTGTACTCCTAACAGGCTGAAGTTGCACAACCATCTGCATATTCTCCTGGATTAATTTGGCTGGATCAAGGCTGGGATCTGAATAAAACATGGTGGGGACAGACGTGAGGTTGTGGTGGAGGAAGACGTGAATGAGCGTCTTGTCTGATTCGCGGGAGCTGAGGAAACGCTGTGTTCTCCCATGAGTCACCGGGGCCCGCTACGAGCCAAAAGCAATCACAGCCGCGCCAAAAATGACAGTTTCACATTCACGGCCATTGATTGCAGAGATGGAAAAATTAGCCAGCGTTATATATTGCTCATTTGTATTCTCTTACCATTCACGATCATTCATTCAAGAGTGTCCTCTCCAAAGAGTTTCTTGGCCTATGAAACCACAGCTGCCTTAATTTGTCTTAGGTTGAATTTTGGACACTTCTAAACCTGTTGCCTATGGGTGATGTATTGTGAAGAATGGAAATTTGTCTGCAACATTTGAACTATATCCTTCAATGTTTAGACAACCTTTGAGGAGTGGTGGGTGTAAAGCAGATCTTACTCCAGAATTGTGAGGCGTTCCCAAGATCGACCTTCTTCACAAACTACTCAATTATACATGGACAAGACTGTCAGAAACCTGGAATTCTTCAGCTAGCACCATCATAAAATTTATTTAGTCAGGAAATTGCATTCAGTGTATGATCATAGACTGTGTAAAGAAGTGGACTAAGAGAGTGTGACGTCACCCACAGAATTTGGTTACATATGCAATACAGTCTAGACATGCTGTGAACATGCTAGATTGTAATTTCCATCACTTGCATTTGCTCTCAAAAATACTTCTATACAATCAGTGGTCTCCCATCTAAGTATTTACCAGGACCAACCCTGCTTCGAGATCAGGTGGTATGGCTGTGGTGGAAGTTTAGTTTGATTAAGTAGGTAAAAGATGTGTGATTTTTATTGATATTGGCTTAGGGTGTCTTTTTCACGTCTGGCAAAGGAACTGCCGATAAAAATAAGATCAAATCAGCTAACTCATTTACACTGTTTTCTGTTGATTAATGTAGATTTCCCTTTTAAAGGTCCCATTTTACGAAATGTTCACTGTTGTGAGCATTAAGCCATGTTAGAATGTTGTTACCAAATCAAAATCATACCTGGAGTTGTGTTTTGTTTCATTCACATATGTTTGAGTAATCATTCATTATTGTCTACATCTCCAAAGCTCAGAATGCTCTGTTCCACATTGTGATGTCATGTAATGGTAGTTTTGAAGTTAACAGCTGCCTTTTACCGAATGTTCAGTAGAGATTGGCAATTTGAGGGCTGAAATCATCCAAATGATTCTAGTGAAGACGTATGGATTTTAAAAACAGAGTGAAACAGCACATGACATCAGAAGGTGGAAGAGAGAGTTTTCTGTTTGAGAGAAGAACACAGGGTAAATATGCAGGATTTGAGTGTTAAAGAGGAGGAAACAACATTATAACATAGATCAGAAATAGCGTAATATGGGCCCTATAAAATAAATAAACGTAATATGGGCTCTATAAAATAAATAAACAACATTATGTAATTGTGGTTGCAGTAACAAATCCTCGAGTGAATGTTTTAGCAAGCATATTGATCAGAGAACTGTGCAACTACATGGAACCCTTTGGAACATATAGGTGACATATATGACGCAGTGTGGACTCTGCTGAGGGAGCGGCCATGTGCCCCTGTGCCCCTGGTGACCTGATTTGGATGGCTCCTCTCTTTTGTCCTGCAGTGAGATGGAAAACTTCATAGAGAAACATATTTACCGCCGCAGCGCCTCTCGTCACACGCTGTCCCATAGAGGAGCCTTTTGTTTGTGCGGGCGGTGTGTGTGTTCCTCTGGACGGTGCATTCCTGTCCCTCTGCTGTAGTTTATGTCCCGTTATCACATGGGCCCCACAGTCTTCGGACAGTGAGGTACATGCGGTACATATAGAACAGGGGTGTCCAAACTATGCAAGCAGATTTTTTTTTTTTTTTTACTGCAAATTCAAGTCATTCTAACATTATAACTTCAATAACATCACACAGCATTAGACCTAAAATGAGTGTTCCCAGACTTATATTATGCAAAACTGACTCTTGTGAGCTTTGAGCCATGTTATAATGTTGATACATCCTTGAAAACATACCTTGAGTTGTGTTTTATTTCATTCACACATGTTTGAGTAACCCTTTATTATTAGTCTGTCTATATCTCCAAAGCTCAAAGTGCCCTGTTCCACCTTCTGTCATGACGGGGTAGTTTTCAAGTTAACAGCTCCTTTTACCTTTTCTTTACTAGAGATGAGAAATTCCAGGGCTGAAATTATCCAAATTATTTTAGAGAAGGTGTATGGAGTTTAAAAACACAATGCAGCATTGGAGCACTTCTGGCATTGCCACATGGCATCACAAGGTGGAACAGAGTGTTTTGTTTGAGAGAAGAAATCAGCCTTAATATGCAGGATTTGTGTGAATCAAACAAACCACAGCTCCAGGTATGTTTTTGATGATCGGAAAATAGCATCATATGGGCCATTTAAAGGTCCAGTGGCATTATCAAAACTGTTAAATGCACCAATTTGAATGACTTTTTTGTTTTTGTTATTGCATTTACAAAGATATGTTTGAACAAGTAAATATTTGAGAGAGAACGCATGCTGTGGGGGACTTAAAAAACAAAAACAGTCATTTGGTAACATTTTTGGTGTTTGCCTCGCGTGCCATGGCATTGTTTAATCATAACATGCACAGCTGGAAAAGGGTTAAGAAACACTAGGACATATCAAATTAAGTTTTGTTTAGAAACAATGAATAGAGCAACAATTCATTCAGACAGTCATGGCTCTTGCCCCCACCTCCTTTCTCTCTCCCCCTCTCCCCTTTCTCTCATTCTTTTCCCTCTCTTCTACCCCCCTTTTTCCCTCAGCCTTTCTCCCCTTTCCCTCTCTCTCCACTCTCTCCTCCCTTTCTCCCCTCTCTCTCCCTGTACTACCCTTTAGCCCTCTCTCTCTCCTCTCTCCCTGTCTCTTCCCCTCTCCCCCCTTTCTCTCTCCCCTCTCTTTCCTCTCTCTCTCCCCTCTCTTCTCCTTCTCCCCTCTCTTCCTCACCCTGACATGAAGCCTGGAGGCACTCAAAGGGCTGCCTGACTGCACATCCCAACAATGAGGCTCCACAAAAGTCCGAGCTCAGCAGAACTGCACCTCACTTTCTCAGGCGTGTAAGCATGCAATTATGTCCCCTGTGCTCAGCCCCATTCACAAACAGGCCACCGCGATACAACATGGGCCCTGAACAAGCGCGTCTCCTGTTTGGATCACTGGAGCTCCTCTGGGTCACTGTGCTGTAGGCAAAACATTGTCTATTTACAAATCACTCGCTATTCAATAAAATCAAGGAAGCATTTTTTCTCAGTGTGTCTGCATGTTTTCTTCTGATTGAGGCTGTAGGGAAATTTGTCCTCTGAATTTTTCCCACCACCAGTCTGGAGTAGTGTGCAGTGTGGTATTACAAATTACACAATACTTCAGACATTACGGTTAAACCTTTAAAGTACACTAACTTCTTCTGATCTTCTACCTGCTTGTCTCCATGGAGATGCTATTGCTTTGTAAATGGTAAATGGAATGTCCCACAGTATGGCATTAAACTCATATGTGTTGCATTTATTATAGGTGATTTTTTTCTATGTGTTCAAGCTACCTGTGTGTGTGGCTGGAGAGTGTGTGTTTTTCTGGCGTGAGTGAAATGATGGATGCTTTTAGATCATGGATGCTGCTAAGAGAACTGGATGTGAATTGTATTGGTCTATTACAGAATTTTTAGAATGGTCAGTCGGGTCATTGTAAAGCAATTTTCTTTGTTTGATTTTATAAACTATAACATCAGCCAGCAAAGCAAGCAGCCAGCATCAGCAAGCAAAGCCATAACATCTTCATCAGAGTTAGAATCAGAATCAGAATCAGAAAAGCTTTTATTGCCATTGTCAGTGAACACAATTCACAGACTAGGAACTTGCTTTGGTGATGAGGTGCAACATAGGACACTGAATAGTAATATAATAATAATATAAAGTAGAGATATCACTATTAAAAAACAAGATAATAATAATAATAATAATAATAATAATAATAATAATAATAATAATAATAATAATAATAAAGTATCACTATTTAAAAAATAAAGTAAGAGCATGCAGAAAAAAAAAGATTAAGATATATAATAAAAAATAAAAATAGTCTAGTATATACAGAAGCATCAGAACAACAGTGCAAACTGACAGTGCAAAAGATCAAGTGATGTGGCATGACTTATTTAAAGTGACTGGTGTTATAAAGTGTCCATGTGACTGTCCGTGTCATGGACACAAGCAGGTGGCGAACTCTTTGTTACACAGAGCAGCTTTAAGTACACTGTAATTACATATTTGTTACACCATAATACATTATAACAGACCATGCGTACAGACCCCATGAACAGTAGGACAGTGTGAGAGAGACCACCCAGATGGCCGATCAGTGGAGGGACAGATGCTGGTGCTGTTCCCAGGCCCTGGTCTCTGTGCTCTGTAATCCCTGTGTGACTGATGTGTGCTCAGGACACTGTCTGCAGCTCTTATGTAACACTAAGATGCAGAAGGACTGTTCTCAAGTGTTATTTCCTCCACGAGAAGGAAAGTCATTTAATCAAAGCTGTTTTGTGAATAATTCAAGATGATGACACAAGAAGAAGACAACATGATACTGAAATCTTCTTGAATAGAAGTTAATGAGGGGAATTCACAACGGAACTGTTTTATACTGTCTTATAGGTTATCTATCTCCACGAAGACCAGACCTGTTCTAAGGTTTTTTATAGTTAACACTTGATTAGATGCAAAGAAAAGTTTAATATGCAATGAAAATTCCAGACAAATCTTCATGGAGACAAGCAGGTGGTAGACCCTCCACCAGAAAAGTTACATGTGTGCCTTTGGATGTTACTAATATAAGCAATAATAGTGCAATTGTACATAGAACTAGAGTAACTCTCAGATTAAATTCTCAGACCAAGTTAGGCCTTTCAGCGTGGCGTTTACCTCTTTACCTATGACCCAAGTGCTCTGTTTTCTCCCAAAAATATTGTTATCATTATCCATTTATTTTGCTTGTAATTTAACCAGAACGGCCTTGTAAAAGTTGAGAGGTCTCCTACAGGCCTGAGGTGATAGTGTGAGATCTGCCTGTGTGGTCTGGACCTCCGGGCTTGTTCCGGGGTGAGTGCTCCTCTGTGGTCTTCCGGGGACCACAGCTGAAGAAGGAGAACACAAAGCTCCATGTTTGCTTTTGCTTGTGTACAAGGTTAAATGAATGAGCTGAGCAAGCAAATAGCAAGAAACTGGATAAGCACAAACATACCGGTATGGTTACATAGAGCATTTCCCTTTTTTCAGCTCACTTCTATTATAAATAATACAGTTACTTAGAATAATAATCACTGAACATTCATTGAACTTGAGTTGATAGGGTTCTTGAGAATGTTTCGATATAACGTTTTGATGGTTTTATCCATGGGTTTCAAAATTATGAGAAATTAGGACAGTTTCCACAGCAATTAGTAAATATTTCTTGAACAGGAAGTACTCAAAATATTACTTATAACAGGACGTTGGATAACACTGACTAACGTTGAATATTGCTGGATATTGTTGGATATTGTTGGATATTGATACCCATGGATATCATAACACTGCAAATAATTCTATTTGGTGAATGGTCACATTTTTATAAAGCGCTTTTCCACCTTCAGGGCACTGAAATCATTTTACATCAAGGAGCCATTCACTCATTTACACACACATTCATAAACCACACTCGGGGGCAAGGGGGTTAAAATGCCTTGCACAATAACGGTATTCATCTGTGAGAAATAGAATTGCACGACCAACATGCAGGTGGCTGATTGCTTAACCAATGATGTTTATGTCAAGATCGGGATTCGAACCACCAACGTTCAGATCAGTGGATAAACACTACCGCCTGAGCTACTTTTGTAGATTATGACAGTACACCTTTATTGTCAGCACAAATGTACTAAATTCACCAAGAGATTATTGATTTTAGTAACTAGAAAACAAGAGCATAATATTCAGAAGTTTGTGTTCCTAAATCCTACACAGACGCAGATTTTTTTTTTAGAAAATTAATTAATCTTGATTTAATATTTTCTGTTTTCTGTGGTTACACTGTGACTGGACTGGAATGGAAAGGACATTATCACAAAGTCTTGATGGTTGATGTCTCCAAGCCTCTTTTTCCAACTCTTGGGCTACTTCAGTTTATTACAACAAAGGTATTTTCAAGAAACAATAAAAAAGAAAATCTACTAACCTTCCTTGAATCCTTGGGTCCTTGAATTCACTCTATAACAACTGAAATCTGCATGTTAGGAATAGCAATTTCATCTGCCCCCATCTTCATAGTGTTAGAGACATAATGTTATGATGTTTTGATGCCATTCCATTTCAACCCCAGTAATTACCATGGTTTGAACTGAACACACACACACACAATAGCTTACATCAGGTCTGTGGTGAGTTGTGCATGGATGAGTGGAGAGGAGGAGGGCAGTTGTGGAGTGACAGAGGCTTCATTATTTACAGAAGAGATTTGTTCTGTTTTTCTCACATGTGTGAAGGCCATCAGGAGCAGCCCCACGCACACCGCACTTCCTCCTCTGACGGCTACAAATGATCTGCTCCATCAGTCACACTAAACACACAACCATAAAACGCACACACATTCACACAGACCCACACACACACAAGTCCACCCCTCACTAAAGCAACAGTTCTTAATGATCCTATATTACGCAAAATTGACTCTAGTGAGCTGTAATCCATGTTAGAATGTTGTTACCTCATGAAAAACATACCTGGAGTTGTGTTTTGTTTCATTCACACATGTTTGAGTAATTCTTTATTATTAGTCTGTCTACATCTCCAAAGCTCAGAATGCTCTGTTCCACCTTGTGATGTCATGAAGCGATAGTTTTCAAGTTAAAAGCTACCTTTAACCTTTCAGTAGAGAGTCATTTTATGTGAGAATGACTTGTTTAACAGCACAGATCAGCTCATCTGTTGTAGTTCCAGCTAAGTCATTTTTTTGGTCAGATCTATTAAAATAAAGCTCAGATTAAAGTCAAACAAAGCCTCAGACAGAGCATGCTTACAGCTGGCTTCACACAGGGAATATCGATGACGTCAGCTGCAAAGTATCAATATGTTTATTTTATTTGTATCACTGCTTCTTATTCACTATTCTCGCCCCCACAGAGCCTTTTGCACTGGGCCCTCTTAAATCTCAGCCTGTCCCTGGACTGGAGCACAGTTGACAGTTGTATGGGCACATATGGCTCACAGTCTCAGCGGTCCATAAATCATATCCTGTTTACCTTGTGCCTGGTGTCAGAATGAACACAGCCCACTGCGCTGCATGATGTACGGCCTGGTTCCACACAGGTGCGTCGCCTCCATGACAGAGCTACGTCAAAGCTCCAGGTCACGACCCCAAGTTTACCCAACACAAAACTGACTGTCATGAGGTTAAAGGTGCACTGTGTAACTTTTCTGGAAAGGGTCCGCAACCTGTTTGTCTCCACAGAGATGTTAATGCTTTTGTTTAACTAATATATGTTGCATTTATCCAACTACAGATGTTATTTATTGCTCAAAAACATCCATTCTTACTGTGAGTGGGGTCGTCTCTCCACAAATCTAACCTGTAATTTGGCTTGCAAGTCTCCATGGGGATTCTTAAGTTTATAGCCATACTGCGGAACATTCTAGGCACATCTCCATGGAGACAAGCATGTGATGGACCCTCCACCAGACAAATTACATAATGCACCTTTAAATGTCTTGAAATCAAAATATTTATCTTGATTTGAGAAGTTTTGATGAGGTTTGAATTAGTTGACCAGTGTAGATCTGTTTTATTTATTTCAAATGATATACTTTCCATATATTATTTCAACCAAAATGTTCTATCCATTAATTTAATTGACTTATTAAGCCACCTGCTTGGTTCACCTGGAATGTGCAACCAGGCAAAATTATAGGTCGGATCTGTGGAGAGGTGATTTCACACATAGTAAGAATACATGCTTTTCAAATGTTACCGATAAACTCTTCTGCAATTGAAAACATGCAAGTAGATTTGTTTAATGCAATATTCTAGTACATTCCAGGCAATACCATCTCCACGGAGACAAGCAAGTAGCATTCACACCAAAAAAAGTTGCATAGTGCACCTTGAATTATCAAAACCATTCAGAAATACTCTGAATCTAGACCAAAAATCTAGACCAACTAAAAACTGAACTCACTTACACTGAAAACAAGATGAATAGTGTGCAGTCTCATGCTGCCTTCACACATGGACTGTTCACATGATCATCTATTAAATATAATGACGTGTGCCTTTGTGTTTGTGAATGGGATCCTCCTGTAAAAAGAGCAGACGGACTTTCTCCCAGGAGCAGGACCATGGCTCTCTCTGCGCCACATAAAATATTCAAGTCCATATACACTACCATAACTAATATCTCTACCAGGCTATAAGAACCATCCATACAATAAAATAAATAAACGCAGTTCTGACGAGACCACAAGAGACGGTTTCTAAACCTAACCCAAAACGATAACTTCAGACACACTCTCTGTCCATATAATCCTCATCCTAACCTTGGCAAACAAAACATTTTCTTGAGACAAACTGGTGACAAGGCAAATTTGGGTGGGGGGCAAAGAAATGACTTCAAATACATTTTGTAGGTATGTAAACTTTGCATTAGGGAAGCTGCAGTGTAGTGCCATGATCCCATATTCATATCTTTAGTTGCTTACTCAGGAATATATAGCTGATGATGATGATGATGATGATGGTGATGATGATGATGATGATGATGATGATGATGATGATATTATGCAGTCATGGATGGGAGACCTATGGGAATTCCAGGTGCCACAGTGGGACGCTAGTGGCAAAAACAATAGTTGAGTGCTTAGGCAAGACACTTTCCTCACACTGTCAGTATGAATGTGGTGTGTGTGAGTGTTAGTGGTGGTTGGAGGGGTTGATGGTGCAGATTGGCAGCCTCACTCTTGCCAGTTTGCTCTAGGGCAGCTGTGGCCACAATAGTAGTTTGCCACCACAGAATGTGGAGTGAATGAATAATGCTGTGTAAAGCACTTTGAGGGTCTTGAAAGGCGCTGTATAAACCCAATGTTTCTTTAGAACAGATCCCCACCCTTCACAGAAATCACCCTCGGCACCTTCTTGCTGTGAGGTTAACAGACTAACAACTAAATGTGGATCCAATAAATAAATAAAATGCTAACCATCTTCCATTGTGCCTCTGGATCTCTGGGTGATCTATCTATGGTCTGCACACACTTTCAGCTTGCCTCCATTTTGCTTTTCTACTGTGACACACTTCAAAACAGCAGTGCTTAAAACAAACAGGCCTTCAATCACAGCCGATCCTGCTCTCGACCAGGACCAGATGTGGATTCAAGACACTGATTTTGTTTGTCTTGTTTACTCCACAGCTTGGAGCGCATTCCACATTGACATTTTTAAATTTTCCCTTCGATCTACACAAACAAAATCCCAAGTAAACTGCAAACTAGGTATATTTCTTTGTTTTTATAAAAGATAGTGTGTTATTTGGGAACTGTCACCCTGGGGCCTAGTGAGGACAGAAAAGAAAAGCTCATTATAAAGTCTTCAAACTCCTCTGTTTACTCTGGGGAGATAATATTACTATTGAGTTAAGAGTCGAGTTGGCTTGTGTGCGCATGAAGACATCCCTGTACAGATTTTAATACAACATACACTGACTGGAGCCAAGGCATTGTTAAAAAATTCATGTAATCAATTTGTATATGCACAATATCAGAGCTGTTTACCTTTTGGAAGTTAAATATTTATTCTCACTGCAATGCACACACAAATGGAATAAATGAAGTCAGACAGTGTTGGAAACCAGGCTTGTGTACTAGTTTGTGTTCATGTTGTTGCATCAGTATGAATCTATGGCTAAAAGAATCCAGAGTTGGGAAGTAACTGAATACATGTAGTAAGAATGTTTTTTACAATACTAATTTTGAGTAAACAGTGAAGGTGACCGTGTTCGTAGTATAAAAACTTACTGTGATAAATTAAAAAGAGGTCAAAAACGTCTGAGGCGCTCTGTTCAAACTTTATTTATAGAGCTCTTTACTGCACTGGAGGTGACCAAAGAGCTTCATATTAAAATCTACACAATATAAAATGCAAAACATTCAGAAATTAAATAAAACAAATTACTACATTACTGAGAGCTGAACAGACTTTTTTTTACTTTTTTTGTACACATTAAGATATTTGATCATATAAGTTAAGATTCAAACCACACAGAATCAGTGAGAAAAGTATAAAACAGCGCTCTTGTAGTGATCACATCTCCAATCAGTGATAGGAAAAGAAAACATGAAGCTGTTATTAATACCTCTTTACACTATAATTTACATGCAACTCGATGTAAAAGTATTGTAAGTACTCAGAATACAATACTCTGATTGGACCATGTATTGGAAGATGCTACAAAATACATTTTAATGCAGGTATTCAGTATTCTGTAACTAAATACATTTTCAAAGTATTCTTCCCACCCCTGAGAATCACAACATTAAAGATGCACCCTGTAACTTTTCCACCTTCTTGTCTACATGTAGATGTTATTAGTTTGCCTGAATGTTCTGCAATATGACACTGTATATTTATTCATTTATGAGTGTTTTAATTGGCCAAACAATACCTTGAAAAACATGCATTCTTATTGTGGTGGACTTTCCTCTCCACAGATTTGACCTGTAACTTGGCCTGGTGTTGTCATCTGCTTGTCTCCATGGAGACAGAAAGGCTGTGCTGTGGAACATCTCCTTTAGAGATCTCTTTTGGACTACATAAACTATAAAAATACTAAGAACCTTCATGGATTACAGTCTCTTAACAGTGCAGTGAGCGGGTGTTTTGAGGGTGGTAGAAAAGGGGGTGGTAAATAAAATGGATTATTTAAACATGTGCAAATGAAAAGAAACACTTGTCGTTTAACTTCAAATTCTAAGTCACATTTTGTTACTTTTACTTAGTTTCGCCAAAGTCTATTTTTGTACTGAATGATTTAAAGTGCCCATATTGCACTATTTTCTGACGTGTTTATAATGTTGTTTCCTCTTCACAAACACACCTGGAGTTGTGTTTTGTTTTAACACACAAACCCTGCAATATTTAGGCTGAGTTGTTCTCTCCAACAGAAAACACTCTGTTCCACCTTGTGATGTCATGTGGTAAAACAGGAAGTGCTCCACTGTCTTTTTAAACTCCTTACACCTTCACTAGAATCATTTGGATGATTTCAGCCCTGGATTTGACAATCTATACTGAACTAAATATAAAAGACAGCTGACTTAACTTGAAAACTATCACTACATGACATCACAAGGTGGAACAGAGAATTTTGAGCTCTGGATATGTAGACAGACGAATAATGCAGGATTACTCAGCCGTGTGAATGAAACAAAACCCAACTCCGAGTACGTTTTTGAGGAGGTAACAGCATTATAACATGACTAAAAGCTCACAGGAGTAAATTTTGTGTAATGTAGAACCTTTAATGGACCATTACTTGATATATCATAAATTAATGCTACTTTGACTTGAGCACAATCTTTGGCTACACCCACATTTGCAGATTGGTCAAAGCTGGAGGAAAAACCTGTCGTCTTTGCACTGGCCCTCCCTTATGACCGCCATCAAATGACTCCGGGCAGGAAATGACCTCACGCACTGAGAATGAACCCACTGCCTCACACAAAGCCCCTTCACCCCGGGGTCAAAGGTCAGCGCAGCCATTGGGGAGTGTTTGAAATATGTGTGGGGCGGCCTGTGATCAGCCGTCAGTGTGAGACAGTTGAGTTAGTCTCCTCTGTTTGTGTGAGCCATAGGGTGGAATTTCAGGCACGTCTCACTGTCCCTCGTCCCTTTGTGCGTTAACTGTTTTTGAATTGTGCGGTTTCCGTTCTAACCAGGTGAACCCCAAGTTTGGCTTTGATCTGCAGCTCTGTGTCCCAAATATGACGTCAGGGTCCAAACAAGCAACAAGACCTGAAGAAGTTGGATGTGATGAAGTCATGCGTGACCTTTCTCGAACTGAAAACAAAGATGGAGGTACAGTGATGACATGTGAGCCTGCTTGGGTAGCCGCTAGGAGGTAGTACTAAGAAATACACCATTACTTTTCTGATTTTGTTATTGGCATATGTGAAACCAACTCATACCTGGAGTTTTCCTGTGATCCACATTACACACTTCTTCAGTACTTTGCAAAGATGTGAGTCTGGTCACCTGTGAATCTCCCTGTTTTCAGATGGGCGTGATTGACAGGTGGATTAACCAATCAAGGACATGCATGGTCAGTCTGTATTGGAAGAAATACAGGAAAAAAAAAACATCAACATGGCAGATTTTTGCAGAATCAATTAGCAAAGCACTAAACTGTTGATCTGAGATGAGAGAAATTTGATTGTATTTGTAAATCAGACGTGACAAATGAGTTTCACATGTGTCATTGAAATAAACAGATCTAATTGGATGATCACATTTGGCTGGACTTGAGATGCAACAGAGGATGTGGGGACTGATATCAAACTGTAGAAAAATAAAGAGATAGAGTCTGGATTTGGAGTAGTATTCTGTTTCATTTGTGGCCATACCAATTTAAGAATGCCTTAGCTGGTCTGATCTCAGAAGCTAAGCAGGGTTGGACATGGTTAGAACTGGAAGGAAAACCAAATCAATTTTAAGCGCACTCATCCACCAAAGTAGAAATCAGCAGATTGATTCCCACTCAGACCAGATCAAACTGTTGTTGCGCCTTGGGCAAGACACCCATCATGTTTCCAGTATTCACGTGTACCGGTATGATTGAGAGTGTGAGTGTGTGAGCAAATGCGGGACAGCTAAAATGAATTATTGATTCATTTTACAAATAGGGCGGTCTATTACTTCAGGTCCCATATCGCTGCATAATAATAGAATCCCCTTGATTAGTTGAAAATGCATCTTCAGGCTATGACACATTACAACACAACAGGGAATGCTACAGATTATTCAGAACAGCCCATTTTTCACATACAGTCTGAATCAAACCTTCCTGTAACGAATTTATCTTTGGAAAACATAACTCACGGTTTGTTTATTTCCTTCGTTTACAGCTCAAGTCAAAGCACGCAAATAAACACAAAACAAAATCTTTCTCCTGGTGGATTCCTGGACTTTTCCACATGACTTTATGATTGTAGAGATCATCACTATTGATTGTGTTTCATTTTGGAAATCCATTTGTCCTGATTCCGCCCAAACACAGTCCAAACACAGAGATCTGGTGTTTTATATCTATCAATGCACGCACCATGTCACACAGGGTCCAAATCAGATCAGGGTGAATGGGACTTTTATCATCTGAGTTTTCTAGTAACTTTGGAGTTTGTTTAAAGGACCCATATTACGCTATTTTCTGATCTATGTTATTTAGAGTTTTTCTCTCAAACTGAAAAACAGAGCATTTTGAACCTGGGAGATGTAAAACATGTGTAGATGAAGCAAAACACAACTCCAGGTATGTTTTTGATGACGTAACAACATTATAACATGGCTTAAATCTCACAAGAGTCAATTTCGTGTAATATAGGACCTTTACTGTATAAAATTGGTACAGTTGTCCAAATTAGCATTACATTACCTTAAAAATACATAGTAATAGCCTCTGTTCTATAATAGATTTTCTTATGCCCATTCTGATTTCATTGTTTCTTCAGATTCAGATTTATTAAAAAAAAATAAAATAAAATTAACTGACTTTTAAAGGCTCTGTACCCATTTTTTTTTTCCAAAAAAACAAATCCGATAATCAGGAGTTCTAGTTGTTAGCTTTACAGTGACACAAAACTCTGCTCTGGTCTCTGAAAATTGAGAAAAGCTTTAATAAATTCTTGGCAGTGAATAATTAGGATGCTCAGAATGAAAGTACGTGAGGGAATAACTTTGGACCACTGCAAACAGTTTACAATAAACTAGATCAGTTTTGGGAATAGTGGCGTTTGTGTGGGATTTTGGAGCCTCTATAATCCAGATTTTGAGTATGTTTATTGTCTGTTTTCCTGTTGCTTTGTTTTTATCGCAAAGTTCTTGTTCTCAAAACTTTAACATGAACTAACTGAACCAGAGTTGCTTCACGGGTCAGCCTCTGTCAGCCTCTGTTAGGTCAACACTGATGTTTAATAGAATCCTGTTTGACTTTGCTGTGATGGACTCCAGCCCGGTTTTGACTGGTACAGCTGCCTTCATCTCCATCTAAACAGTTTAAGTGTAGGATTTTTCTGACATTGTGTATATCCAGTGTCCTCGGATATGAATATAATGTCTATAATGTCTAGGAAGTTGAATGTGAGTGGGACTCTAATCTGCTGAGCTGGCATCACACATTATGAAATGACTAAAGAACAAACACACAAACAAGAACAGTATACAGTATGCAATACACTAGCACTTTTAATACAATACAACCCCTTATTTTAGCAATAAAATTTAATTTCTACCTGTGAAGTAAAAATCCTGGGAAATTCCAAACTGCATTCGCATATTGGCAAAGGGCTTTTTACAGAGAATTACTGAAACCAGTGTAAATGATGCTAAATAATAGCTCTGTTGGTAAAATGTTTTGTCCACAGACCCACAGGTTGGTGTCATTTCAACTCTCACAGATGAATGCTGTTCTTGCGTCCTTGGGCAAGACATTTAACCCCCCCGGTGTCTGTGTACACTGGTGTATGAATGTGTGTATGAATGGGTGAATGGTTCCTTGATATAAAGCGCTTTGAAAAATAAAGGGTCACTCAAACATGTACGACTGAAACAAAACACAACTCCAGCTATGTTTTCGAGGCGGTAACAACACTTTTTAAATCTCACAAGAGTCAAATTTGCGTAATATAAAACCGTTAATCTGTAATCCCTGTATTTTCTATCAAAACGCATTGCCACTATCTGATTTCTCATGTCTGATCCACACATCATTCCTCACTGAACAAACTCCAAATAAAAGCGTGTTTGAGTTGAGCCTTGGGAGCTCGCACCTTCTCTGTGAAAATCCAGGCAGTGCTCAGATAAGGCTTCAGAGCCACATTCTCTGTATACACAACAGCTCTTTGGCAGCGGCCCCACACTCAAAGCAGTAATTAAAATACAGCCAATAAATGCTCTCCAGTACATCCACCTGTGTTTACATTCAACCATTCCTTTTGGATAAGTCAAAGTTTCTTCTCACACAACGTTTCTTATGCGTGCTGTAACATCTACGCTTCATTCATAGATTTTTTAAAAATATATTCTGCTTGTTTTTTCATATTTAAAAGACGATTCAAATAACGACTAAACATTGGACTGTGTTTTTGGTTTAAGAAATTGTATAGTTACATTAAAGGGCCTAGATTATACTTTTTTCTGAAACATACCTGGAGTTGTTTTTCATTCACACATTTTTAACACAAATCTGCATGTTTAATCTGACTTCTCTCAACCACCTTGTGACATCAGATGATAATACAGGAAGTGCTCCACTGTGTTTTTAAACTCCATACAACTTCACTAGAATCATTTGGATGATTTCAGCTTTGGGATTGCCAGTCGCTACTGAACTAAAGGTAAAAGGAGCTGTTAACTTAAAAACAACACAACATGACATCACAAGGTGGAACAGAGCATTTTGAGCTTTGAGGATACAGACAGCCTAATAATGCAGGATTACTCAACAGCTCCGGGTATGTTTTTGATAAGGTAATAACAGTATAAGATGATGTATAATATAGGATCTTTAAATTAAAACAATATCTTTATGCTAAGATTGGTTTGGTACTGTCCACTGTAATCTTTTCTGAAAGTATCTCATAGCATTTTGATTTGGAAATTGTCCCCTCCATTTTAAAATATGCTAGACAATATAAAACCACTGACCCATTTGCGGCTTAAGCTATTTCCTTGATATGTTTTGTTCTGTAGGAGCTGTACACAAAATCTGGAACTGATTTTTTTACTCAAGGGTAATACCACACGCATTTTAACAAGACCAGTTCTACCAAATAAGTACGAACCTGCACGCCATTTGAGTTTTAAACTAAGGGCCTTTTAATGCTGTGATGTAATTAATAAAATGTATTCAAGGTTCTCTGTCAGCTGTCGATGACTACACTTTAAAGGCGCACTATGTAACTAATTTGGACGGGTTCCAGATGGGGTGTGTGTTTAATTTAGACACAAATCTGTTAAAGCGCCCGCATTACGCTATTTCTGATCTATGTTTCCTCATCAAAAACATAGCTGGAGTTTTGTTTTGTTTCATTCACACATGTTTAACACATAAATCCTGCAAGTACAGGCTGAGTTCTTCTCTCAGACTGAAAATGCTTTGTGCTCCACTGTGTTTTTAAACTCCATATACCTTCACTAGAATCTTTTGGATATTTGTAACGTTTTGTGATCAATTTACATAAGCAACCACATAATTTTGTAATTTTTAAACTATGTAACGAACAGGGGTGTGTTAATATAAGTTTTTCTTCTTCCTTTTTGCGAAAATGTGCTTTTTTTGTTGTTTACAACGTATATATAACATGTATATGATTATTGTTTCTCTCTTGGCACAAACTCAAAATAAATACGAATCAATCAATCAATAATTTCAGCCCTAATTTTCAATATCTCTTACACAAAAGGTAAAAGGTAGCTGTTAACTTACTTACCTGAAGTTGTGTTTTGTTTTGTTCACACATGTTTGAGTATTCCTTTATTAGTCTGTCTACAAAAGCTCAAAATCCTCTGTTCCACCTTGTGATGTCATGAAGCCGTAATTTTCAAGCTACCTTTTACCTTAAGTTCAGTAGAGATTAGCAATTCCAGGGCTAAAATCATCCCAAATGATTCTAGTGAAGGTGTGTGGAGTTTAAAACACACTGGAGCACTTCCTGTATTACCACACGACATCACAAGGTGGACCATAGTATTTTCTGTTTGAGAAAACAAGTCAGCCTAAATATGATTTGTGTATTAAACATGTGTGAATGAAACAAAAGACAACTCCAGTTCTGTTTTTGATGAGGAAACAACATTATAGCATAGATTTAAAAACAAAAAAACAAAAAAACAGCATAATACAGGCCCTTTAAATCTATGTTTCAGGCCTCATCTCTTAATCCCAGTCAGACGAATGCGTGTGTCCCTTGTGTTGTTGAGTTTATGTCTCTTAACAGTGCTGCTTGTTTATGAGCGTAAATTCCACAGAGAAAGGTAAGAGTTCCCATGTTGTAAAGCCTGCAGAGCTCACGGTGCGCAGTTTGGTGTCACTTTTTCCAACAGGCCTCACACACGGACCTACAGCAGCACGGACGCAGCCTTCTCAAACCCCTTTTCTCATCTTTTCTCGCTGTCTCTCTTTCTGGTATATGATTATTTTTGAAAAGCCAGTGTATACATCCCGAGCTCCGCACATTTCCTGTTAACATTGGAGACTGAACTTCGAAAAATGATGACTTCTGAGGCCAGTGGGGCTGAACAGACCTCGGGCTTGTGTAAATACAGATAGATCCAAGTTTCGTTCTGTCTTCCCCATTTGAATCACGCTCAATAGATTCTATACTGAATCTGTACTCATTATACTGATTACTGATGGTAATTTTGGAGGTATCACACAAAAGGAGGGTAACATGGTGATACGTGTGGTTGTTATTATTATTTCTATAAAGCAATTTTTTACAGCAATGTGGTTGGTGGACATTCAGAAGAGAAAAGACAGAATAGAAAACCAAAGTAAATGCGTTATACATTAGGAGGGGTTGTAGAATTTACAAAACCAAGATTACCCTGTATGGACCTTAAATTCAAACTGAGTCTGTTAAACTTCTCTTCCTTTACAATCTGATTATCCAAATGTCCTTTTTTTTTTTAAGTTGTTTTATTATAAAAGATGTGATTTGGTTTTACAAATGTATTATGTGACTAATTTACTTTAAATGTGAAACTAAACTGTGGAATTTTACGTTCTTGTTAAATTTTTTTAACATGTCTCATCATATGTCTCCCCATTTGAATCACGTCCAAAATGACTTCAAATCATTCTTGTAATGTTAGCGTCATTATAGTGACAAAAAGAAGGGTATGGTTTGATGCAAAGTAATATTTTCCAGCATCGTTGTTAGTAAGACAAGATATTATAGCAAATGTTAAGAAAATTGCTTAGGAGAGGTTGTATAAATGAGAAAACTAAGATTACTAGCACCTTGGAAGGACTTTAATTTGCTTTAAATGTGGAATAAAACTCTGGAATATTATTTTCTTTCTTTTTTCTATACATAAAAATGGGAAGTACCTTTAATACACCAGTGTACATATCAGCCCTTTATGGAAACAGGGACTTTGAACTGATAAAAGAACATTTCATTGACTAAATAATTCCAGATTAGTTATATTTTTCTATTTAAATTTGAATCATCATGTTGACCAGTGGTTTATTTGATATGTGGTTTTTGAACTCAAACCACATATTTTTCCACATATTTAACCACATACAGGACTCTCCCTTCATCTCCAGCTTATCTGTGTGTGCTGTTGAGGCATTTGTTGTACCCCACTCCCCTCCGAGAAGAAAACGCTCAGGCTGCCAGTTCTGCCATCCGATCTGATTGTGCACAAAGTCGGTCGGAAATGGAGAAATGGGGAGAGGTAAACACAGGCGAGGCGCTCCTGCAATCTGTCAAACAACGCAGTGTGTGATTGAAGACAACCTCGAGCGCAATATAAACATCCCGGCAGGACCCAGAGCAGCTCCAGCGGCAGCCATATTAGAGAGGTGGAAGAAGTGCTCGATTTTGTTACTTAAAAATACAGACACCGAAGCAAAACGGTCTGTCAAATGCTTTTCTTCATGGAGATGTTATTGCTTTGTCTGGAATGGCTCACAATATAAACCTTTCTATCTTCATGGAGCTCAAACTAGACCAAGTTACAGGTCAGATCTGTGGAGAGGCAACCCAGTTTCCATTCAGAATGCCTGTTTTTCTAGGTATTTTTGAGCAGTAAAACAACCTGTAACTGAATCGATAGTATAATGTCACACTGTGGAACATTCCAGGCAGAGCAATGACATCCATAGAAACAAACAGGTGACGGACGCCCAACCAAAAAGTTGCATACTGCACCTTTAAGTAAAAAAATGAAAAAATTAAAAAGTAAAAAAGTATTTTGCCCAGAGTTTGAGCTCTACTAAAGCAAATTTCAAATTCAAATGAAATAATTTTGATACAGATTTGTGCTGAATTTTGTTCAACAGAAACAACTGAATCAATAGTTTTCTCTATTTATTTGTTTTTGTTTGCTCAAACTATGACCTTGATGAAAAATAAACCCTGCTGAGTCTCACACAATATCAAAAATACTGTTCAAAAATGTAATAGGGATTGAAAGTACAGATACCTTGCTTCAAATGTAGTGAAGTAAAAGTATTTTAAAATGTACTTAAGTAAAGTACAGATGCCTACATTTTTACTTAAAGGTGCATTGTGTAACTTTTCTGGTGGAGGGTCCGTCAAATGCTTTTCTCTATAGAAATATTATTGCTTTGTCTGGAATGTTTCACAGTATGGTATTAAACCTTTCTATCTTCACCAAACCAGACTAGGTTACAGATCACATCTGTGGAGAGGCGACCCCACTCACAGTCAGAATGCCTGTTTATTTTGAGCTGTAAAACCACCTGTAATTTAACCAATGTAAAGTAGATCTGTTTAATGTCATATCCATAAAACAAGAAGGTGACGGACCCCCAGCCAAAAAGTTACACAATGCACCTTTATGTTCAGTGCTTTACCACTTTTACTTTGTTGCGTTCCAGCACGGCATACTGGGGAGGTGGAGGCAAGAGGAGGAGGTTTAAGATTTGGCAAAGCGCTACACCTGAGACTGGCTTCCAAAAGAGTTTTCTGCTGGGGCGTGTTAACATGAATGAGCAATTTTACACAAGGAAACCAACCAGAACATTTCCATTAATACAAGCAGGGCGTGAGACTGGGTTTGTGCCTAACATCACTGTTCTTACTCTGTGCCACAGGTTGTGTTCATGTTCTACAGTTTAATAATGTCATGGTTTCAAATGGAGGGCCTATATAACTCTATGAGACATCCACTGTTTTTGGAAGAAAGCGTCAGACTTGATCTACAAAAGTTGAACATTGTGATTTAATACATATAGGGGATTAGTGAATAATAATAATAATAATAATAATAATAATAATAATAATAATAATAATAATAATACCATACAGCAAGATTGCTTTCTGTGAGCAAAACGTCATGAAATCTTTCAACCTAAATATCTGACATGGCCTGGAATGTTCCACAGCATGACATTAAACTTGCCTATCTCCATGGAGACAAGCAGGTGACAGCACTAGGCCGAGTTATAAGTCTATGAGCAAGAATGCGGTAAGAATTGTTTTTGTTCAATAGAAAACACGTGTAATTTAATAAAATAAATAAAATAATTTCACTTGTGGATCAATAGTTTGTCTAAGTCTAAGCTGTCTAAGTCTAAATGCAAGTTTAAAGCCATATTATGAAACATTCTAGGCAAAGCAACAACATCTCAGCAGAGACAAGCAGGTGGTGGACCCTCCACCAGAAAAGATTGTGCCAGGCAGTGGAGCTCAACAGTCCCGCCCACTTTGAAGTCCATTCTGGTTCTAGTAAAATTTCCATTCATTTTTCCCATAGACTTTTCAAAAAATGTAAATATTAGACTAACCAGCCACATGCTAACAAATCTTCATAATGTGATTGTTTAAAGTCCAAAAAGCACATTTAAAACACAAGATTATCCTAAATGTTTTAATAACTTTGCGGTTTATAAAGTTTCAGAACAGGTTTTGAGTAAAATTATAGGTCTTAGTTAGTCGTTAGTTGTAGCTGATTAGCCCTGAGCAAGCTTACAAAGTTTTCATATCAATTTTTATTTTTCGGAAAGTCTATGAGAAAAATGAATGAGAAATTTACTCCCAGAAACCAGAGGAAAGCAGTCACTGCTGAGCTCCATGCCACAGAACCACTTCCAGTTGCAACTACTTGAAAGCTCAAAACAAAAGTAAAGAAAAGCACATACACAGACACACAAGCACACACGTTCAACTTTCATTCAATATTAAGGGCTATTTGAAGACATTTACCTCAACTGGCATTTCACACGATGAAGTCAACCACCAAAGTTTAGACCCCGTTTCCCAAACCACAGCTGATGTAATTTTCCCGAAAACCCAATGTAAATGTGGAATTTAGATGAATCAACAAACAAAATATTTATTACAGTCCGAGCAGCTGTAAAAGTGAGATACCACCATATTAGGATTCGAAAAAATAAATAAAAAGCTAATGGTTGCATGGTGGTACAGTGGTTTAAACTGTAACCTCCCTGCAATAAAGTCAAGGGTTCATTCCAAACCATGGGACAAATCTCTGTTTCGGTAAATAAATGTTACACTATTTTCTGATCTATGTTATGATCTTGTAACCTCCTCAAAAACATACCTGGACTTGTGTTTTGTTGCATTCTTACACAAACCCTGCATATTTAGGATCATCTCTCAAACGGAAAACTCTCTTTCACTATAAATATCTGGATAATTTCCACCCTGGAATTGCCAATCTCTACTGAACTATAGGTAAAAGGAGCTGCGTGACATCACAAGGTGGAACGGAGCATTTTGAGCTTTGGAAATGTACACACTAATAACGTAGGATTACTCAAAAAATGTAATTTCACCAGCATTTCTCAAAACCCGGTTTGTGAAACTCACATCTTCACATGTTCTTGACTTCTTGGAGTGGACAATCTGGCGTCCTGATGGTCAATGATGAACACACAATGCACATGTGGGGTCAAAGTGGCGTATGTGTTTGATTAGGCAAAACAGATGCTTGCAATATAATCTGCCGAGGTAAATTACTGCTGTACGTTTACAATGTCAATGCAACAGGTTCTCCTCTTTGAGTGGAGGGGCTTCTACTGCGGGGCTTTAGGGGGCATCACAGGCCTGTTTAGTTACCCCACATGTTTTTTTTTTACCTCCGGATACAGGGATAGTCTATAACATATACTGTCTGACAACATGCTGTGGTTGCGTCACTGAGCAAGACACTTTTACCACATTGTCAGCTTGTGCCAGACCCTGAACAGGTTAAATCTATAGCCACATCTTCAGAAAGATTCATAATTAGTGAAGCTAAACTTAATATTACTGTTTTATTTCTTGAATGCAGCCTACACTTCTTTACGCGTCAGTGGTTTGGTAGTAATAATTGTAGTAATAAAAAGTAATGATAATCCAGACCATATTTCTTTGTGTAAATAGTAAGTTTCTGTGAATTGCATTAAAAACATGGCCATACGAATAACAAAAGTGGGGCTACAGTTTTGGGGTGTTTTTACACACCCTCTGCCAGTAGGTGGGGTTGCGCCCAACATATGACACACAACCAAAGAAACTGAGAGTTGGATCGAATTTGTTTATTTGGTTGGGTTATATATTTATTTGGCTGATATTTTAGCTGAATAGGCCGATATTAAAGCCAGTACAGAAAATACAGCAATGCAGCCTAGCCTAAGTATAAGATCACTCCAATAAGTGTTACTAATTACAGTATCATGTTTTTAACTCGTTTTAGTGTGAAGACCACCCCATACCAGCAGCAGAAGTGACATTACACCATCGACACCTCGCTCTGGATCCTCCCCTTGGACGCTGTAATCTGAGGCTCCTCTACCACCATGACGGTGGCGGCTGAAAACACTACGGAGCCCTGACATTCCTGCGGCTCTTCTCTGCGCGCCATGTACTCTGCGGTACTCTGGTCTGTTCTGTACCAGGGACTACCTCAGAGACGGACCCCGAGTAGAAACGCACTTCACGGCGAAAGCACCGTGCGCCTATGGCCCGCTCCCAGCCCCCCTGAAGCTGGAGATGCACACACGAGGTCCCTCCGCCTGGGTGGTCTCTCTACTTTAGTGAGCTGTTGCTAAGCAGCTAATAATAGTCGTGTTTGCTGAGTAATTTTTGCCCTTCTGGAACCAATCAGATGCAAGAAAGTCCTGCAATCTGACAGCCCCAGAGGCGGGATCTCAAACTTTTTTCCCTTCTCACCCCTCCTCCTCCTGCGCCTCCAAATGGAGAGAGCTCTTTTTCTCCACTTCTATTGAATCTCAGAGTTGGCCGTGACGCGCGGCCCAAGGGAAGACCACATAGCTCTCATCAGAATGCTACGACTATCGAGCTTTCCAGGCGCACGACTCATGTATGGGAATCGCTTTGCACGTTGGGCTTTTTGACTCAAAGTGCCCCAAATACGAGGCGAGTGTGCGGTGGAAGCAGCGGAGACCTCTCGGATCACGAAATGTTGGGATGGAAGGCGCAGACTTTGACTCGCCGTCTTCACCAGGAGTATGTACTTGACGGGTGTGAGATCTCCGAGAGGGAAACTTTGTTGTCGCTTTGGGATATCGCTACTACTACGCGCTTTCGGGGAAAAACGCTAAGCAGCACGGTCTCGCAGTCCCCGCAACATGGCCTCGGCTGCTAATGCTCCCTCCGAGCAGGAAAACAGAGACCCCGAACGGCCGAGGATAACGCGGAGGAACAGGGGGGACTATGGCCGCAACATACCGCTGGATTTGGAGTATTTGCATCGGCCGAGTTACTGCGATGCGGGCTTCGCTTTGGAGCAAATCTCAGAGGTGCTTATCTCTCGCTTCTCTTGGACTTTTCTGGTTTGATTTGGGAAGTTTGTGTCTCGTGCAAAGGGGGTCTTACGGCAGAAGTTGTAGCTTGTTTTCATGTGCAGTGACGGCGAACAACTCCCACTCCGCAGCCGGCTTCTCTGGGACAATGTGGAGGGTGTTTCTGTATTCACCATGCGCCTTTCTCGCTCTCTAGTAACTTGTAACGGTCTCACAGGAGAGCGCAGATGGAGTTTTAGGAGAGTTACGCACATTCACACACGTGTACTACAGCGTACTTCACAGCTTAACACAAAGTCAACAAAACGGCATTGCACTTTTACGCACAACTATTAACAAGTAGATTTTTATCGATTTTAAGCCTTGGGCATTTCTCTTGGCTCCACCGTATGATTTGACTAACATCCGTGCACATGATAAGGCTACTACTGTTTGACAACAAGTGGGCTGACATTTCTCTGCACATGGACTGCATGTTGTTAACTTTGCATGGCTTGGATATGGAACATGTCCTAAAGCTCTTTTCAGTCTAGATGCATGCATGTTTAGTGGGGAAAGAGGAGCAGGCTGGTCCTTTATTGTAGGTTAAATTGTATTATTCTCTTATTACATGAATGCAGCTTTGTGTGAGTAGTAGTAGTAGGGTCAGTAGGGAATATTTGTATATATATTTGTGTAACTAATCCACATTAAAAAGGACCTCTTGCACCTCTAGTACACATGTGATACCTTCTTTGATAAGTCCTGTCTTTTGCAGTCATGGTTTCACACTGTAGAAAGTGAAGGCTGCTTCAAACTTGTTTTCTGTTCATGCAATTTGTTTTATTATTATGGTTATAACAGTCAAGCATAAACAAAATGCATATATTGCAGTCTCAACAAGTGTTACTGCATACTTTGTACATGCAAAACTACAAGGCCAGTCTTATGAAACAGCTTTGCCAGGTTAGTGGTCTTTCACTTTAAGATGAGCGCCTGCTGTTATGCCTTGTTTGACATATGGACAAGGATGCATTTACACTTCACACACCACGTCAAAATTGGACTAAACCTGGACTAGAACAGGACCAAACCAAATCCACATCAGGGGCTCAAACCAGGACTGAATCAGGACACATGTGAACGCACCACAAGTCTTCCATTGGCCTCTATAAGTATTTTATTATTACCTAAATCAGTGCTGTAATCATTTGACATATTACCAACATCAACATAAGCACAGGTGAGTGTGAGCAGTGTGTGACCGGGCTTGTTGTGTGTTCCAGGGCAGAGCGACCGGGAGGAAAGCACCTCTGTGGCTCAGAGCTCACTTCCAGAGACTTTTGTTTAGGCTGGGCTGCTACATTCAAAAGAACTGCGGAAAGTTTTTGTTTGTTGGCCTCATGATTTTTGGAGCTTTCGCCGTGGGCTTACGGGCAGCTAACTTGGAAACTGATGTGGAGAAACTCTGGGTAGAAGGTAAGATCACTTTTTTTATTGTTGTTGTTTTAGTTCTACTTGATAGTAACTGCATCTTAATTAGACCAAAAACCATTAACAAAGACTTAATTCATTAGGATTTATTAAGAATGATTCAGACTCAGAGTGTTGCATTCACACTTGTCGTTATATGGTCCTGAATTAAGCCAATTTTAGTCCTGATGTGAACCTGTTTAGTTCTGGTCTAGTCCAGCTTTAGTTTAAATTTTAGTCAGCGTTTAGTCCCACTTTTCATGTGGTTTTTGTGTGAGTGTGAACGCACCCTTAATTCAACAGATGCTAAGCCTGAATCCTTCTTACTGAACTATTTGTTCATTATAAATTAAGTCTTAGTTCATGCTGTATTATGGCTAATTAAAGTCTAGTTATTATACTGTATTACCATTGTTTCTAATGACGGTTTATCAATGGAAAACTGCAAAGAAAGTTGCTGATTTGTGATTTAGACTTTTTTGAATGCTGAAAACAAAACAGTTCTGTCTTATCTTGTTTGGCTCTTCAAAGTAGCTGCAGTGTGTTCTCATGTACTGGTAGAGCAGGTTAAGAAATAGAGAAAGTTCATAGTATGAAATTGAAGCCTAGTTTACCTGTGTGTTTACTTATTATTGTGAAATCAAACGCTGTAGTCTCTATCACAAGTACAGTACACTGATTTAATAAAATAAGAAGTACGTTGTGTCAAATTGTACATCAGTTGTTATATTGATTGTGGTTAGACCTGTCACGATAACAAATTTTGAAGTGCGATATATTACTGAAGAAAATAGACGATAAACGATAACAGTGAAACAGTTTTATGCCACTGACAAAAACCCAAGAGCAGATTTAAACCACAAAAACTATTCTAAATGTACAATATTGTTAAAAACCATGAGCTGCATCACATAAACAGCAGAACGAAACACTTTAGTACTTAGTTTGCATCTGTAATGAGTCATAGAAGTTATTTACTCAACCTTCTACGGCTCAAATCTTGTGCAGAGAAAATGTACACAAGCTAAATATTGAAATATTAAAGGTGCACTGTGTAACTTTTCTGGTGGAGGGTCTGTCAAATGCTTTTCTCCGTGGAAATGTTATTGCTTTGTCTGGAATGTTTCACAGTTGGTATTAAACCTTTCTATCTTCATGGAGACCAAACCAGGCCAAGCTACAGGTCAGATCTGTGGAGAGGCGACCCCGCTCACAGTCAGAATGTTTGTTTTTCTAGATATTTTTGAGCAATGAAACCACCTGTAATTGAATAAATGTAAGGTAGAGCTGTTTAATGTCAAACTATGGAACATTCCAGTCAGAGCAATGACATATCCATAGAAACAAGCAGGTGATGGACCCTCCACCAGAAAAGTTACACAATGCACCTTTAACATTCGAAGCAATTCTCACCCAAGCCGCCATTTTGTGTCCGTGTGTGTGTTGGTGAGTGTCAGCCTGCCCCCAGCAGTTGAACGCCCCGAAACTGTGTGTGTGGTCCTGTTTTGGACAGCTCTCAACTTTCCAAAAAGTTTTCTGTGGGTGCACGGAAAACTCGGAGCGGAGACTTAGAACGTATTCGGAACTATGGAACGGGTCTGGAGTTGTGTTGTTTTGTGCACTCAAAACAGTTTTAGAAGCAGATTTAGGCAGAAGGAAAGAGCCTCTGTGTATGGGTGGTGCTTCGGGGGGCCTTTTTTCTCCCTCCTTTGATCCACATTCCAGCACTTGAGGCTAGAGTCGAGCTGTATGCTTTAATAAATGGGACTAAGCTCTGAAGAAATGACAAAAGTTTTATATTACATACAAAAAGAGGAGTTTGAATAGTAGAAAAAAGACGCAAATAGGTTGAACTATTCGTATTTCGTAGTTGTAGTAGTTGTTGGTGGTTGAATGAAGAGGGTCTAGATGTCAGTGTGGTTCCGGATCATTATCAGCCCCCCAGTGGGACTGCTGTGTTGTCCTCATGGCCCTGACAGTCGCTGCGTTTGCATACAGAGACTGGCATAACTAAGCTTTCTTTAAAGTTCTTGTGAAAAAGAGCAAATATTAGGAGGATATGTTGTAAAATCTCTGTACGGTTGGCTTGTTTTGAATTCAGTAGGTTGTGCTAATTCGTCATTAAGTCATACTCCCTAATAACTTAACAAAAAAGTTTTGTGAAATGCTAAAATGTGCACCTTTTTTTGATAGCATTGTATTCTAATTTGCAAATGATGCATGGTTTGTGTCTATTGTAATTGTATTATATAGACAAACTGTTTTACTTTGTTTTTGTTTTAAATGCACTGGTCAAATACAATACAATGCATTTCCAGTGTCTAATTTTACATTTTTGTGCAGTATTCGATTTCATGTCAAGTCAGTGTGGTTATCATTCTGAAAAAAGCAAATGCCTTGACGGTAGCTTAGTTCAAAACCATAACATACCAACTGAACCATTAACTAACCAGCGCATTCACCACTGTCTCATATTTCTGGGTTTCAAATGACTTCCCAACATTATTTAGGTCAGTAATATTTAATACAGATGAGGACAGCTAAAATGAATATTGTTAAAATGCAGATTTCTCTTGTAATACAGTCAGATGTTGAGTTTAGTCACTAATAGAAATAATTAAGGATGCACTGATATGATACTGATATTAGATATTGGCGATTACTGGACGATTTACTGGACAACATTGGCCCAGAACACCTCGTAATTTTGGTTATTTTTTTGCGTTTAAAGGAAATTAATTATATTTTCAACCTCTGCCCTAGTACCAGTTGATATTGGGTATTTGCAGATGCTTAAAGCCAAAAGATCAACATTATATCAGAACAGAAAAAGCTGGACCAGTGCATCAGATCAGGTGCAACATTTGTGAATTGACCTTTTAGATATTTCAACAGAAAGTACAACGTAATCAAAAGGGAAATCTGGCCCCTCTTGCCCCCCATCTGGGAGTATGGGATCATCACATTCTGAAAACCACCAGTTCACAACAAATAAAGATTTCATTGTTGCCGAGCAGCAGAAGAGAAACAGAGTCTGGCTGCGGCCCTTAAATTGCCTGAAGAAGATGTTTTATGCTGTTTGCATTTCTCGCACACCGTGTTTACAGCTCTCTCTATCCCTGAGGAACACTTTACATGGTACACGCTCTAAATATCGAGTAAGAATAAAAACAGCAACAGTTTTGGGTGGTATATTGGAACTAGATTGTTGATAGACCTGATGTAAAGATAAGCTTATCTACTGGTATACGTGTATAATTGTAAGAATTAGAAGAACAAAATAGAAGCGAGAATCTGTAATTTAATTTTCATCTTTACCCCTTAAACTAAACCTAAATTCAGAGTGTTTTTTATCTGGTTCGTGTCACATTAAAGGGCCCATATTACACTATTTTCTGATCTATATTATAATGTTGTTTCCTCATCATAAACATACCTACAGGCTAACTGAAGACATGCTGATTTATCTCTAAAATGCCCTGACAAGTCTTCATTAGTCATAGTCCAAAAATATAACGTTGAAAGAAAAACATTTCTTCCGTGTTTGCAGTCTATGTACAAAACAATGCCTGTAATCAAAGGGGCATGAAGTGATTATTCAATATATTTTAAGTTCTCAATAATATTTGGTCTTTCAATCGGAGTTGTGTTCTGTTCACACATGTTTAACACACAAAACCTGCGTATTTATAGAAACTGAAAGATCACCATGTGGTAATGTAATGTAATGTAAGTGCTTCACTGTGTTTGCAAACTCCACACACCTTCACTTGAACCATTTTGATCATTTCTGCTCTGGAATTGCCTATTTTTACTGAACAAAAGGTAAAAGGTAGCTGATGAAACCTACCTCTGTATGATATCTCAAAGTGAACGTATTTTGAGCTTTGGAGATGTAACAAAACACAACTCCAGGTACGTTTTTGATGAAGAAACAACATTCTAACATGTCTTAAAGCTCACAGGAGTCAATTTTGCACAATATAGGACCATTTCATTCATTGATTTCATAAGGTTAGTCACACACTACGAAAGGTGATGATTAATTAGTGTGTGATTGTGCGAGTGTAAATAAATATAGTTCAAGGTTTCACTTTTGCTTTTCCACGGTCTCGGTAATCACGAATAATCCTAAAATTGTGACGTTTCCTCTAAGAGTAAAATGTGATCTGGTGACCTCCCTGGTGGAGAGCGGAGGCGAGTGCAGTGACCTGAAGTAGACGTCCAAACATATGGATTCCTGCACAGACACGGACAGAGGAGATGTGCTGAGGACTTCCAGATGTGGAGCTGTGGAGATGTGTTTGTTTAGATTAGACTGCACAGCTGAGGGATAGATTAGTACTGCCTGTGGAACGCTGGAGAGGAGAGAGACTTAGAGAAGGAGGAGGAGGAGAGAGAGAAATGGAGAGAAGAGGAGGAGAGGAGAAAGGAGGTGAGAATAGGAGCAAAGGAGAGAGAGAAGATGAGGAGAAAGAGGAAGGGAGAGAGAGTAGCAAGGGAAAATGAGGGGGATAGAAGAGGGAAGGAGAGAGAGAAGATGAGGAGAAAGAGGAAGGGAGAGAGAGTAGCAAGGGAAAATGAGGGGGATAGAGGAGGATAGGAGGGAAGGAGAGAGAGATGAGGAGAAAGTGGCGAGAGAGAGAGGTGTGGAGAGTAGAGGAAAGAGGGGTGTAGGACTGGAGGGAAGAGAGAGAAAAGGAGGTGAGTGTAAAGAGGTGGAGACACAGGAGAGGAAAGAGAGAGGAGGAGACCAGGAGAGAGAGGAAGAAGAGGAGGAGCTATAAGAAAGGAGACAGAAGAGGAGAGGAGTGGAGAGGGAATGGAAGAGGTGAAAAGAGAGAGAGAGGAAGGGGGGTAGAGAAGAGGAAAGAGGAACGAAAGGAGGAAAGGAGACAGAGGAGAGAGAGAGATAAGAGGAGAAGAGAAAGTAAGCCAAGAAAGAGAGGAGGAGAGAAGAGTGAGGAGAGGAAAGAGAGGAGAGAGTGCCTGTTTATGTTTCATTTGGAACTGCCCTCCACAGATGACCCATAAACGACCCCGCCTGGATGCTGTGTGGCCTGCCAAAGCACGCACACACACACACATTAACACACATTAACACACACAGAAACACACACACAGAAACACACAAACTCACATTAGCCAACAGTTTCTCAGTTAGTCGCTCTCACTCTTTCTCTAGAAAATCAAAACGGGACCATGAACGCTTGTATTAATCACAGGCTCCTGAAAATGTGCTGTTTAAATTCATTTTGTATTTTTTGTTGAGTTTTCAGACATCTTAATACTTTATCGTTATTGCTAATTTGTGCAATGTGTCACCATGGTAACTAATGAACATTCAGCCATTGGCACGCAGGCAGAACACCCCCAGCGTCGTGTCAGATAGAGGCAAAACGAGGCAAAGATGCACAAGTTCACACACCATTTTGAGCTGTGTCAGAACATACGACTGCATGGTAATATAAAAGAAACTATTGTTTAAATAAAGATTGTGGTATTGGAATTGGTATTGAGTATCGAGTCTATTCCTTAGTATCGAAATCGAGTTTGAAATTTTAGTATCATGACAACACTGATCAGGAGCAAACCCCGGCCATACCAGGATGAGTGTGAAGGCATCCTTGGTGTTCACGTGCCTGGTCCTCACCGTCAGTCAACACTGTTTATAAACAGTCCGACACAGGAAGTTCTGTTTATTGGAGCCGGCGACAGAGACCAGAGACGCACAAAGACTTGAGTGTGTCCAACCTCCTTCTATGGCGAAACAGTCTTTTACAAATGTAAGCAAAATCTATTGTAGGAGATCAGGCTACTGCAGGCTACAGGCGAGACCAAACCATGGATGGGCAACAGAAACCCTAGTAATCCCAAAGTTATCTCTGTGCAAGGATAGTAAAAGCTCCACTATGTAACTTTTCTACTCGGGAGTCCACCACCTGCTTGCTTTTTGTTCATAATGTTCCACAGTAATATTTTGATTACATTTGATGAGCAGGGTCACCTCTCCACAGATCTAACCTGTTGCTGGCCTGGTTCGGCGTCCTACTGCAAGAAATTCCACGTAAAAAATAACATCTCCATGGAGAAAAGTTACATAGTGAAGCTTTAAGTATGTGGTGTTTTTTGTACTTATATAGGCAAGAAGATTGATTTTTGCATTCACAGTAGCTATTTCTGGGTTTCATATGGCATCACAACATTCTATAGGACAATAATATTTAATAAACATGGGGGCAGCTAAAATTAATATTGTTAAAATGCAGATTTTTGTTGCAGTGAAATGTTGGGGTCTAGTCAGTGATATAAATGACCAGGTTCAACATTTGTGAATTGACCTTTTAGATATTTCAACAGAAAGTACAATATAATCAAAACTGGCTCTTCCCCCCATCTGGGAGTATGATCACATTTTAGAATCTGAAAACCACCGATTTGTTTGGGCACTTGCTGCTCTGTGATTGGAGCGCCCACCACCTGTCGGACCCTGTTGCACCAGCGGGCACATGCCAAAATGGATTCTCGTGAATTTCTGAACTCACAAATATCACTGTGCAAGGTTAGCACATATTGGCCCAACCGCTATGTCGGACTAGCTCTAGTTCTTGCCCCCTTCTAAGAGTGTGACATCATCACATTCGTGAAGCTGAAAACCACCAATTAAGAGGGAAACTACTCCACTGTGCCAAGGACACTCAGCACAGAGTATTAGAGGTTATAACCAACAATGACGCAATGTTAAAGAGCCTGCATCATTAGGGTTTCTAACACTCTCTACAGTGGAGGCCTGGGCAGACAAGAATGAGCTGTGTAATGTCTATCCAGTGTCTTGACCCTACTGTGGAGTGGTGTGCTTCCCAAACTCACTTTCTCTTGAGCGCTCACAGGAAACGATTATCTCAAACGGGAAGTTGTAGTATCCTATTAGTCTTCAGCCACACATTTAACTGGCCTTCTGCAGCTATGGCCGTCGTTGTTTATTTTCATGTTTTTGTTTTAACTTACTCAGATATTGCTTTTAGCGGTGTCAGAGTTTATAGAGGACAGATTTAAAAGAAAATAGCAGCTCTGGCGTCTTGCTCTAATTAAAACAGTATCACATAAACATTGGCCTTCCTGTAGGACGGCCCCCCAGCTCCTCCGCTTAGAGAGATGTGGTTATCCACTATGGGGCACAAAGGATACAGGGAGGAGAGGTTGTGGAAATGGGGCTTTTGAAGCTTACAGGCCAAAGGCAGGGGTTGGGGTTGAAAGAAGGGTGAAGCTAATAAGATGAAGCTACTCTCTTGGGTCAAATAAGCTGTGGTTTGATCTGGGGCTAGAAAAACTGGCAAGGCCCCCAAGTTTCCTCTTATCTGTAATGAACACTTCGTTGTATTACGAAACTTAGTCTTTCGTATTTGTATAGTTTAGTTTCTTCATTGATACTTTGATAAATATGCATTCTTACAGTAAGTGGGGTTGCCTCTCCTCAGCTATGACTCAGAATTGGCAAGGCCCCTCTGCTTCTTCTTATCTGTAATGAACACTTTCTTGTATTGCAAGACGGCTTTATTATTTACATAGTTTTGAGAAAAGTTAGCCTGCACTCCTCATAGATTCCTCTTACATACCTTGATAAACATGCATTCTTACGGTGAGTGGGTTTGCATTTCCACAGATCTGACTTGTAACTTGGCTCAATATCGTCACTGTCTTCATGGAGATGGATGCGTTTACTGTACTGTTTACCATACTGTGGAACATTCCAGGCGAGCATTAACATCTCCATGGAGACAGGCAGATGACGGATCATCCAGCAGAAAAAAGTTAGATAGTGGAGCTTTAACATCTGTTTTGTTGTATTGACTGAACTTGGCATTTCTTATTTGTACAGTTTTAAGAAAAGTTCGCTTGCATTCTTCATAGATACAATAGAGCCGACATGTTTCACAACACTTGCAAATTTTATAGATCCTTTGACAGATACTTTGAGCTTCAGTAATAATATTGCTTGTCACATATGTAAATGTGTTGTTTTAATGGGGTGATAGCTTGACAGCTCAGTCCTTTCTCACTATAAGTAGCAGTTCCTTTTAGATCAATATGAGTTTTTTTGTTTTGTTTTTTTGTCATTGTAACATTGAGCTTGGTTGAGGTATCTAACCCTGTTCCTAACCTTAACCAGACCCTAACAATTTCCTATCGCCTTTATCCTGTATTTAACCTCAATCGCTCTCATATCTGTATATGTTCCTAAACTTCTAAAAATGAAAAATGACCAGTCACATCTAATAACATCTAACTCACTTTCTCCAGTAATGATATTGTTATCATTGCCAGTGGTAATTGATCTCTGACTGGCTCTGCGCAGGGCTCCTCATTAGCCTTGATTTAGCATCGTCTTTAGCGTAGCCCTCTCCACTTTGGACACATGAGATGAGTGAGTGAAGTTAAAATGAGTGCCCAGATTTATGGCGTGGGGAGGGTCTCAAGGCTACAGGCCGAAGGGGGGCCTCAGCCCTGGAGGGGGGGCCAGGGGCCACAGGGGTAGACCCCAGGGACCCTGAGGTCATCGTGTAGAGGCCCCACTATTTAAAAGCTCACCTGATACTCACCCCGTGGCCTGGGTGCAGAGTGAAGGCTCACAGCAGAGGAGGGGGAGGGGTGACACCAGCTGTCACCATAGTGATATTTGTCACTTGAAGAAAGTTTGGTGTTTTTCATGATTTGGATCTGAAAACAAACTTCAGAATCACAGCTTCATTAACTGGCACATTAATCTTGTTGCTCTACCTGGAATGTTACACAGTATAGCATTAATCTTATCTTGAATAAATGACCATATGCTGTCACCATAGCGATGTTTGTCCCCACTGGAAGAAAGTTTGGTGGTCGTCAAGGCACAATATTTGGTTTAAGTTAGTCTTTTGTGGTTTGTATTGGAAAAGAAAGTTGTTTTCAATTTGCCTCATTAACTCACTCATTGATATTGTTGGTTTTAAAGAGCGTTTGTGTTTTTCAGCAAAAGGTGCATTGTGTAACTTTTCTTGTGAGCGGTCCATCACCTGCTTGTCTCCATGTTATTGCTCTACCTGGAATGTTCCACAGTATGGCACCCGGCTGTTACTATAGCGATGTTTGTCCCTCTGGAAGAAAGTTTTGTGGTTACTATGTCAAGGCACGATATTGGTACAAGTTAGTCATCTTTGTCTTTCATGATTTTATTTGGAAAGAAAATTGTGTCCAAGATCAGTTTGCTTCATTAGCGCACATATTGATCTTGTTTGTCCCTAAAGAGCTTTTGTGTTTTTCAGTAAAGACTTTAAAGGTGCACTATGTAACTTTTCTGTTCGTCTCCATGAAGACACTATTACTTTGCCTAAGGTTCCACAGTATGGCATTAAACTTAGCTATCTTGCATTTATTCAATTAGAGGTGTTTTAATTCCTCGAAAATACCCAAACAAAGGAGCATTCTTACTGTGAGTGGGTTTGCCTGACCTGCAACTTGTTTAATACAATACTGTGGAACATTTCAGGCAAGCATTAACATCTCCATGGAGACAAGCAGATGACAGAGAAAAAGAACCTTTAACAGAGCTTCTTTACCAGTAGCAGACTGTATGTATGTCAACAGGAAACAATTATCTGAAAAAGGAAGTAGCGTTGTAGTGCCCATCTTCATTTGCCCTCTGAAGACACTGCTGGTCACTGTTGCTATAGATTCACCTTATGTTGACCTCAATGCTGCTTTAATACAGTAGCTGAGATTAATCAGTTATCACATTTTCATCTCTTCTTCTTCCACTAGTGCTGTAGTCTAAGCGGGAGTGCCCAAATTTCCCTTTCCACGTGATATTTTGGAGCATGTTAGTAAATAGTAATATATACACAAATTGAATGGCTAATTGATGGTCAGACCAAGATGTTACATTTGTATTAGGGCCCAGCGTTACTAACTGTTACTGATAAAGCCTTGTTATCATCTACTAACCAGGAATAGCGCTGGGGTTGTCTGACGAGCCAGGCCCTTCTACATTCTGTGAGAATCTAGAAGGGTCTGGAATCGGACCACAGAGTGTGAAAAACTTCCGTCTAAACTTGAGAAGATCCAAGACGTCTCCTCTTGGTTCTGAGAAAATCCATGCTGTTTCCAAGTCCTGTATTTTGTTTTTTCTCTTTTTGTTTTTTGACACAAACGGCGCATGCATCACTCTGATTGGTTAATCTGCCTGTCAATCACACCCTCTGAAATCAGGTAGACAGGGTACGGCTCCAGATCCACTCGTCTTTGTAACGTTTTGTCAAAGCGTCTGGATCTGGCTGGCCAGGTAAGCGCTGGGGCAGTGTTAGAATGCTAGTTGTTGTCAGCATTACTGTGGTGGTAAAATTGCTCTCTGTCTTAAAGTTTGAGTGATACCAGTGTCATTTTAGGATAATGAGGAATAAATAAACCACTGTAAACTATTCAAAATGAACTAATATGGGAGCCTTTGCAGATTGCTTATTACAACCAAATGTTGTCAAATGTTGATCCATGTAAAACAAAAATAACTGCTAAAATGTGTAACTGTAACTACTGTAAATACATCCAGTTGGTAGCTTTAAAATGTTCCACCCCTTCCCAGCGCTCCGTCTCTAGCCTGTCTTACTCCAGGTCTGTTTTGTATCTGCAGTGATTAAGAGCTAAGTTGAGTTAAGTTCGTGGTTGTTTTGTTGTTGTGTTGGTAATGGCCAAGGCGGGGGTGCACTATAATGTTAAATGCATGCGGAAGAGGTCTGGACATGCTTTCTTGTGGAGCCCTGATGAGCAGAAGATGAGGAGGGAGAAGAAGAGGAATGCTCTGAATGTGGAGTCTTTGCTGTGAGGATTTGTGGGTTTGCTTGATCGAATTATCCTGAGTTTGAAGTGGGTCTGTGGCAGCGCTGATGGCTGGATAGGCTCAGAGGGGGACAAGAGGACAAGTTTGGTTTGGTAGTTTGGTAAAGTTACACTGTGAGATGAACTGATACTGAAATCGCAGTTGTAATGGTGGCAGTTGGCAAATCACAAACACTGGAATTATTTAAAGATCCATTATGTAACTTTTGGTTGTCTTGTTGCTTCTCCATGGAGCTGATATTGTGCCGTCAGGTATGTTCCACAATACAGCATTACTCTTGCAAACACTGGACATGATGGTCAGACAGTTATCGAATCAGAAAGCAGAATCAGCCGTCCAACTCTACTGAGACAAGCTAAGCCTAGTTCCAGGTCAGATCTATGAAGAGGCAAGCACATTCTCAGTAAGAAGTAAGAAGAAACAACTGTAATTGAATAAATCTATGATAGATATGGTTAATGCTATACTGTGGAGCATTCCAGGAAATATAATATCTCTCAACTCTTAATGCTCCTGGACATGTTGAATAACTCTGGACTAAATCTTAATTTGAAATCAAATTGCAAGACATTGGCAAACAAATCGCAATTACGTGCTTTTTCAGACTAGTTCAGCCCTATGGTAAATCCTGTCCTGAAGCCCACACCCAGTACTTACCCAGTACAGTAAAGATGGGTGAGTTACTAGAATCCATGTGTACTTTTAATTACACAAAAAAGTAAAAGTCTTTGCTGGGGTATTGAATGAGAAGACTTTGATACTTCTACTAACAGCTACTACTACTGTTAACTTTTATTTTTGCAGAGCAGGCAGCATCTTAGTTTGAAACTGCAAACTTAAGGCTTTGGACAATTTCCTGTGTATAATTTCAACCTTGATACTGCAAATATTGATGCGTAATAAGGAATGAATGAACTAAATGGCTGTTTTTAATGGAGGTTTTGTCACGATACTAAAAAACATCATTGACTGTAACACTCCCTCACTCACCTCCCCTTACTTTGGCTTCCTTGCTCTTATTAATGAATATTGATGTATTTTACCATTGCTTTTTTATTGTAAGTTTTGTCATTTGTGTTATAATATCTTTTTAACATAACATACACATTTCAGTAAACAGTAAACTCTCCCTGACTCACCTCCCCTTCTCTTGGCTTCTCTCCTCTCTCTCTCCGCACACACTTGCTCTTTTGACACAGCCCAAACTGGACTCAATTAACTTTGTGTTTATCAACTCACCGCAAACAGGATTAAAGGCCTGCAGAAGAAATAACATTCCACCGTGTTGTGTTAAACTTTATGGGTTGACGAAAAGTGCAGGCTATAGCTACAGAATCATTGCGCCTCTGGTTCTGTGCACAGGTTTGCTCACTGTTACCTCAGCCTCTCTCTCTTTCCCCTGAGTAAAAGCTCCTCTGTGTCCCTGAACCTACCTCCGCGCTCAGATGGACCAAAGCTAAATTGGTCTGGACTATACAACCATGTCCCTGCTGATGTTAAGCAAAGAATAAATAGGACCCAACACCACCTACCAAGAACAAGTCTGACTTCATCTAGAAATGTAACGGCAGACATAAGATGATTTAATGTAGATTTGACGTTAAACTAATACAAAAAAGGTTAAAATCCTTGCACGTGATTTTTCTTCCCATGAATTTGAGAAAAATGCGTACAGATATACTGAAAACACGTCTGCTGTCCACTGACTGCAGTTAATTATAAAGCGTTTTATCGTCCGTTAATCAGGAAGTGTACATTAGCATGCTTGTTGTCGTTAGCTTTACCGTAACAGCAAACTCTCCTTTGGTTTCTGAAAGTTCTGAAAAGTGCTTATAAACACGCAGGGAATAATTTGGATGCTCAGAATTATTGGGTAAGTGAGGAATAACTTTGGACCAATGCCTTTTAAATAGTTGTGTTTTTCATGCTTTTAGGACAATTTTTAAGACAAAAATTCAAAAATCAGGTGACAAGAACCAAGAACCCAGTGGTAGTAATACTAGAAACAGGAATCTAACCCCCCAAGTCTCGTGCAATAACAACAATAAAGTGACTCTTCTACTGGTTTATTTATCATCATGACTAACTACTGTGTGGTTAGTCTGGTGAGTCTAGTCTGGTATCGTGTCAAATCTACTCACCACAGTGACTAGTAGTGAAAGTGGTCAAAGACAGACAGATCAATACTAATTATCACCACTAAAACCCAGCGACTTAAACTTAAAAACTCATTTAAGGAAAGAGATAAGAGATAAGGGAAAGCAGAACCTATAACTAAAGCCACAGTATGGAACTTTTTAGCCAAAAAAGTCAAATAACAGCATGTTTGTTTGTTTGTTTTTTTCAATTTGGTTGTATTAATTGCACTGAAAAACACACATATTTACTGTTAGCAGGCTTGCATCTCCACAACCCTGACTCTTATTATTTGGCCTTGAGAATGTCCTGCTGCTTGTTTCCATGGAAATGTTGTTCTGTTGTTCTATCCACTCCACAGAATTATGCAGGTGATGTGCCTCCTCCTGAAAGTTACATACTGTAGCTTTAAATAGCTCAAAAACATGTCAATACAAATATGATAAAAGCCACCTTAGGTATATCGCCAGTTATATCGTTATTGCAAATTTTGTCTGAAGGACCTAACCCTGTGCCCTTTGGCAATCTGCTGGTGCTCGGTGCGTGTGTTCACTTGGTCCCATTCACAAATGACATCCCGACTTGTCTTCCCTCTCTGTGTTTACTTTTGACATTCTTGGAGTCGCTCTTATTCAAAAACCAGAGCCCTGCGATTGACCGACCGCGGGAGACTCGCCCCGAGAATTAGCCTCACCCACCTCCTGCTTTTTTAAACCACTCTATCGCTCCTCTCTCCTCCTCTGGACCTGTTAAAGAGAGGGAGAGAGGGTGTAAAGAGAAAGAGGAGAGAGTGTGAGAGAGAGGTTGTCGAAAAAGGGAAAAGAGAGACAGAGGAATGAGTTGAGAGAAGGAGAAAGAGAGAGAGAGAGAGAGATGGACAGAAAGAAATGAGTGTGGTAAAGAGAAGGACAAAGAGAAAAGGAAAGCAAGAGAAGAGTGGGAAAGAGGGAGGGAGAGAAATGGAGACGGAGTAAAGAAGAGAGCAGGAGAAGAGATAGAGCAAAAAAAGGAGAGGGAGGGAGGCGATGGAGAGAGAGTGAGAGGGGGTGTAGAGAAAGTAGGATTGGGTAGAGAGACAGACCAAACGAAGGGTAAAGTGAGAAAGAAAGAGAGAGGGAGAAGAGAGAGAGAGGGGAGTCTGGAGAGAAGGTTAGAGAAAGTGGAGCGAAAGAGAGAGAGAGAGAAAGAGAGGGGTTGAGAGAATGATATGATAGAAAAGAGGAGAGTGGGGCAGAAGAAATGGAGAGGAGATAGAGGGGAGGTGAAGAGGGGTAGAGAAAGAAAGAAGAAGAAAAAGAGTGTGCTGAGAGAAAGAGAGAGAGATTAAAAAGAGAAAGGGGGACGTTTGGAGAAACTAGAGGAACAGGAGAGCAAGGGAAGAGAGAGAGAGGGCGAAAGTAAGAGATTGACGGGGGAATAGAGGTGAGAAAAACAGAGAGTAAAAAGAGAGGTAAAAAGAAGGACAGGGAAAGGAGGAAAGCATGAGAAGAGAGGGAATAGGGAAAAGAGAGAGACAGAGTAAAGAGAGGGGTAAAGAGAGAGATGAGAGCAAGAAAAGAAGAAAAACAGGAGAGCAAGAGAAAAGAGAGAGAGAGAGAGAGAGAAAGGCAGAGATAGCGTAAATAGAGGGGTAAAGAGATGGAGTAGAAAAAATTAGGAAAGCAAAATAAGAGAGAGAGGGGGATAGAGGAGAGAGACAGAGACAGCATGAAAAGAGGGGTAAAGAGAAAGACAGAAAAAGAAGAGAGAGAGTGAGAGAGGGTGTAAAGAAAGAGGGGGAAAGAGGAATAGGTAGAAAGAAAGAGTTAAGAGAGAGGTAAAGAGAAAGACAGAGAAAGAGGACAGAGACTGTGTGAGAGAGGTTCTCGAAAAAGGGAGAAGAGAGATGGAGGAATGGATTGAGAGAAGGAGAAAGAGAGAGGTGTGAGAGCGTGAGAGAGAGGCAAAGAGAGAGAGGTAGTGGAATAGAGAGAGATGGAGTAAAGAGAAAACGAGAAAAAGAGAGTGAAATAAGGGAGAGAGAGGGAGGTAGAGGAGAGAGTGAGTGAGAGAGAGAGTATAGAGAAAGAGAAAGAAGGAGGAATGGGTAGAGAGAAGGAGAAAAAGAGAGCTGGGGGGGGAGAGAGAGAGGCCTCAGAATACCAGATGTATTACAGAGTGAACCACGGCAATGTAAACACTCCAGTCTGCCATGAGAGCAGGGTGGTCCGCTCCCTCCCTCTTTCCCTCCCTCGCTCCCTCTCTCCCTCCCTCCTCTCTTCCTCTCTTCCCTCCCGGGTTGTGCCGAGCGCCAGGAGGGGTGGGGAAAGTACAAACCAGCCTAGAGAAAAGCAGAGGGGAGGACCGAGGGAGGGAGCGGAGCATAGTAGCTGTAGTGTGCTTGTGTTTTGGCTTCTTGGAGAGGAATTGGACTGTGGATTGAGGCTTTTCAGGCAGTGTGGTGCAGAATATTTCGTGCAAACTTTCTGTAAACATTTCCTGATTGTGGATGTGAGTGTGCAAGAGGGGCTGGATGATTTTGGGGAAGAGGATTTTGAAAAGATTTATTTTCTGATCTATGTTATAATGTTTCCTCATCAAAAACACACCTGGAGTTTTGTTTTGTTTCATTCACACATGTTTAACACACAAATCCTGCATATTTAGGCGCTCCATACACCTTCACTAGAATCATTTGGATGATGCCTGCCCTGGGATTGCCAATCTATTTAACAAAAAGTAAAACGTAGCTGTTAATTTGAAAACTACCACTACATTGTAAAGTAAACTCCAGTAGCATTATTGTTTGAGAGAAAACTGAAATATGATCTGACAATGTTTGTAGAGGTCTAAACTACAGTTACCACAGGATATTTCTTCTTTGCAGAGGAAATTCAATTATCTAGGAACTGCAGTTTTTGAGATTTTGATGCTTTTTTGGTACAAGTGTTAAGATAGCAGGGTTGGAGATCATTGACTTTGGCAATCCAATACACATATGTCAACATGACATATGTGTATTGGATTGCCAAAGACCACATAATAAACTTTTTTTTCCTATTTGTTGGATTACAATAGTGTTTCAATATGCAAGCCCATGAATACAGAGTTAGACCTTTATTTTTTCCAACTAATTTGTTAAAGATGCACTATGTAACATTTCTGGTGGAGGATGCACCATCTCCTTGTCACCATGGAGATGTTTTGTTTTGTTTTTGTTTTGTTTTTTTGGCTTGGAATAACCTTTTATCTCCATGGAGACAAAATTACAGGTTAGCTCTGTGGAGAAGCAAGTCCACTCACAGTAAGAATGCTTCAGTTTTAATGCCATACTATGGGATATTCTAGGCAAAGCAATAACATCCCCATGTAGAAAAGCAGAAAAATTAGACAGTGCTCCTTTTAGACACTATGCAATGTATTTTAAATATAAATCACATTTTACATGCAAAAACAAGTTTTGAAACTCCATGCGCACTGTCAAAACTTAAGCATTTTGTAACCACTACTACTACTACTACTACTACTACTACTACTACTACTACCCTGAAAATACTTAACCACAAGTGTTAAAATGCTGCACTGTTACTTTTATTGTACATAATAGGTTTTTGGTATTTTATATTTTTGCTCCACCGAAACAGTGTGTTACATTAGAGTCTATTTTTAAGTCTATTTTTAAATTATTTTTAAGCCATTATCTATGATCTTGTTTTATTGCATGTTCCATTTTCCTGCTGTTCTTGAACTGTGCGTTGCAACACTGGAATTTCCCCACTGTGAGACTAATAAAGGCATATCTTATCTTATCTTATCTTATCTTAAAATTGAACTTCTAACTTAACTTTGCATTGTCCCTGCTGCTATTACTGTCTCACCTCTGAATGTAACTTAAGTGCTTTTTTTTATTCTGGCTCCAGTTCCATTCAATTTGCGATAGCGTAAACCTCCACTGGCCCAGAAGGAGGAGCAGATCTGGCGTGGAGGCTCTGGAAAAGACATACCCCACCATATTGTTTGTCCTTGTGATTCCCTGGATGCTGCTTGCTCCTGTTCCACACTTGGAGGAATGTGTGAATTTGGGATACCTGGAATCACTGTCCATCTTTCCAGGAAATGAGAGGGAGATGGCTGCAGGAGATTGGCTGCGCAGGCTCATGTCACGGTCTGTTATGGCTGGGACAGGAGCCAGTCAGAGGGCAGCATGAAGGGGGCTCACCGGATTTGTGTTGAGAGTATAGAGGAGGTCAAGAGCACCAGTTTTATCAAGATTTTAATGATAACTTTTACTGGTAGAGAAAACATTTATTATTATTTAATTTAATCTACAAACACAATATTTGGTCTTATTATGTATGAAACCTGCTACCTGACTGTACTATAATTGGACACGCTCATCGACCAATCAGTTGCTATGGTTTAAAAAAAAAAACGTATTACATTTTTAGTGTACAGAGAAGAAAATCACATGAGGCTTACATAAAATTAAGGTACACTTTATGGTCCCCTTAGGAAATTTGTCCTTTGCATTTGACCCATGCTTCAATGCTGCTGGGGCAACTTATCAGGAGCAGTGGGACCCATCTCCAGAACTTAAGATATGTATGGTCAGGACTACTTTAGCTTGAGATTTTTACCTATGTGAAGGGTGAGACTGAAATGCCCGGTGGAAACTCAGCCAGACAGAGGAAGAACATACAAACTCAGCGCAGAAAGACCCGGAATTCAAACCTGGAATTGTCTTATATTTAGAAAATTCATTTTATCTTCTTTTTATATAGAAACTTTGTGTTTTCTTCCAATATGATTTTTTTTTTTACAATTTGTCTTATTAAAAGAAAACACAAAGTTCCTGGAACCTTCTTGCTGTGAAGTGTGAGTGCTAACACCTGAGCCACCATGCAGGATTATAAGGATTTATGCTCAACAGAAGAGAGAACGCATGTGAGTTAGCTGAGGTTTGGAGAGTGACAGTTTAATCTGCCTTTCCAAGTACAAAGATTCTGTTTTTCTCATACTTCTCTGTAGTATTTTTGTGGACAATTCTAATGATTTTATCTTCATCATTCAGCCCTTTTAGTCAACTACAGCCTTACTAATTTCACTACATCCTTATAACCGCTACTCCTATCTCCCAGCCTTCGCATACATCATCCCAACTATCACTTCTCTCCTAGTTTGTCCCTTGCCTTGTGAATCCACTGGTTTTGAATAGGACTTTTTTTTCCTTGTGGGGTGAAGGTGGCTGTGGGGAGGGGGGCCCGTGAATGAAGGCAGCAACGTGGAAGAATCTGCTCATTGAGGAGTGTGTGAACGTACACCTCCAGCTCAGGGGAAGCAGCATTGGGAGCCAGCCGACTGCTAAATACACCCATTTTAGGATCCGCGGGGGACGGACAGGCGATTAGCATAATCAGGGGCGAGAGGAGCCATACATATGTTAATGCTGCTGTTGGAGGCCTGCGGTGGGTGCTATGGGTGCTGTGCTGGGGGGTTGCCACGTTTGTGTCATGGGGGTGTGTCTATCTGCATATAGGAAGGCGGAATATACGTCATGTAATACAGCTTCACTATAGAAATACATGGCAACTTGGATTTAAAGGAAACATGCAAAATCAAGTTTTATAAGCTTTTGAAGGTCCTATATTACATAAAATTGACTCTTATGCATGTTATAATGTTGTTTCTTCCTCAAAAACATACCTGTAGTTGTGTTTTGTTTCATTCACACATGTTCCTGCATTATTCTGCATTATTACTCTGCCTATATCTCCAAAGCTCAAAATGCTCTGTTCCACTTTGTGATGGTATGTAGTGGTAGTTTTCATGTTAACCGCGAGCTTTTACCTTTAGTTCACTAGAGATCGGCAATTCCAGGGTTATTTTCTGTTTGAGAGATGAACTCAGCCTAAATATGCAGAGTTTGTGTGTTAAAAGATGTGTGAATGAAACAAAACACAAACCGGGGTATGTTTGTGATGAGGAAACAAGAGTTTAATAGTGTAATCTGGGCCCTTTAATCATGGGTGCTATGGGTGCCCATCGTTAACTCACCTGAAGTTGTATTCTGAGTGATTTGTGCATGTTGGAGTAATCGGTGTTCTGCTGGCCCTGAAATTTTGTTTTGCCCCAGTAAAGATATGGTGTAAAAGCAGCTCTTTGGGTCAACATGACACCACTATGTGTTGTCTGCATTTATTTATAAAGTGTTTTATCATCCACAAACCAGTAAGGCTAATGCACTATTGGAATGCAAAACTCCTTGGTCTCGTCTTTGGTCTCTGAAAGTTGGGCAAAGCGCTTATAAAGTCCTCATCACGGTGAAAAATTCGGATGCTAGTAATGCGTTAGGAAAGTAAGAAAAAGGACCGCTGCAAACAGTTAAAAATGAATAAAGCAATTCTGTTTTCACATTTTCAAGTTCAGGTAGAGCCCCTTTTGATAGATTTTTTTACCAACTGTTCTTTGGTTTCGCTCTGCCCCTCCTTGCAGAGAGGGGGAGACAGAGGTGGGGTTTACTGGGGGTCAGATCAGGTCTTGCTTCTCACTGAGGTCTTTCAGCAGATTTGTGACTGTGTGCACACCTACATAGAAGGAAAACTTTTATTAAATAGAAGCTTATGAGTGGGCTGTGCAAATGTATGCTTGTTGCTTTCTGGCAGGAGAAGACGAGGCCACCTTTTAGACTGGGACATAGAAATCTATCTACAGTTTATTACAGAACATTACACACCCATTTACTTTAAAGCAAGTTAAAGATACTGGTGGATGTCATTAGCTCTCATACTTTTCTACCTTACTGGTTTATTGATTTAACTTGTGGGATCTGGCAACCCATAGCAACAAGTTGTTTAGGCCTACAATATTTGTGTATTCTGAATACATCAACATTGAATTTTCCAGCAGAACTATGTTTGATTAGAGGTGTTTATTTCATACTTGCGATCACGGATACGATGTGGGTTTCTGTTTATGAAAAACAAATATTCTAAGTGTTATTTTCTTATCTAAGTTATTTCTTTGGATGTTATCGTCAAAAACAGACCTGGAGTTGTGTTTTGTTTCATTCACACATGTTTGAGATGCCAACCCTGCATATTTAGGGTGAGTTCTTCTCTCAGACAGAACACTTTTCCACCTTGTGATGTAATGCGGTAATACAAGGAATGCTCCACTTTGTTTTTAAACTCCATACACCTTCATTAGAACCCTAGAATTGCCAATCTGTTCTAAGTAAAGGTAAAAGGTAGGTGTTGAAAACGAAGCGTAAAAGATTACTCAAACATGTGTGAATGAAACAAAACACAACTCCAGGTCTGTTTTTGAGGAGGTAACAATATCATAACATGACTTAAAGCTCACAAGAGTCAATTTAGTGTAATATAGAGCTTTTATATAAGCCTGAGATGTTTAGCGCTCTTTTACTAGTTCAATGTTTATTATAATGACAGGGAAGTAAGCTATATATATAACTTAATGCACATAAGATTTAAGTGTGCAGAAATCTAGAATACAAATAGTTTTAAGGTTGTATTCAGTGAGGAGTAGCGTCTGCTCATAAAGAAACCATTTAAACGTCAGCAGGTGTGTCCTCTCTTGTTCTCTGTGAGGTGAGCAGCTGAACACAAACACGGTGAAGGAAAGTCAAAGAAAGTGCTGACACAGGAAAGGCTTGTTTTTGGTGGACAAGTGTGAAGAGGTTTGCTAACAGGCTCAAACTCAGGAACTTAAAAGTCTGCTGCATGTGTCGAAGGATGAAACGCCAAAGCAAATGGTGACTTAAAGAGAGACACACCTTCAAGTGTTGGGTTTGGTGCTTTGTGGTGAACTGGATCCAGATGGCAAAAGTCTGTCATTTTGATGTCATCTGTTAACCACTGAAAGGGAGGATTTTCAATTTTATAGGGTTGAAAAAGTATTGAAAATCAGATAGTAAGTCGTACTAAAACAAGTGTCAAAACTAGATACTCATTTGAGCAAGTATCAGTGCTAATAAAGTCACATTCACAGGACATAAATGGACATTTCCTGAATAGTTTTAGAATGATCTAGAGCTGTATCAGAACAAGAATAAGACCACATAGACTAGTATACACCCATGGACCACTATGGATCCTACCTGGACCACTGAGGGATTACACAGATATAAAACCACATGGGAATAGAAAAGAAAGAATGTAATGTTGAAAATGAATTTCTATTGTCTAAAAAAAGAGTTTTTAGTATCATCATGGTATCGAAATCAGTATTGAGTATCCAGTCTATTCCTTAGTATCAAAATAGTATGACAAGAGTACAATTTTATGCTTTCTTAAACAAAACTAAATAATGTCTCGATCGCAGTCAGTCAACCACATTTTGTATTAGTTTACAAATTATTTAGTAATTAGCATTTTTTCAACTTTGTCAACTACAGCCCTACAAATGTCTTCCTCTAAAGTCTGAACCTCTATAAACAGACTATATAACACTGCAGTCAGTAATAAGATTACGATTAAATAAAAATTTCAAATGTAAAATAATTGGACCCTCCTACAACCAATTAACCAATAGATTTTTAGTCTACAAAGTTCTCATGTACTCTGTTTTGCAGGAAACTAAAAGTACCATTTGGCGTTTTTAAGTCTTTAAATATATTTTCAGCATTCAACACATAATGTCAAACTAAAACTAATAGGCTAATATATTCTGGTAATTTAGCGCTCACGTTTTCTTAATTAAGCTTGAGTAAACACTGTTTCTCTTTCCACTGGCTCTGTACACATTTGGCTGAGAGTATGGGAGGTCGCCATAGCACTGAGGCAGAGAGGTGACCTGGTTTTGGGGCTTCCTCCTCACAGCAGGAGGTCTACACTGAGACAGAGTCTAATCCAGCTAATCCTGCCCATACACACAAGTATACACACACACACACACACACGGAGAGGCCTGAATCACACTGTACTGTACATGAATATAGTGTAATATGGTAAAAAATAAGAATAGTTGCTTTTTGTTGTTGTTTTTGTCAATTTGAACTCCAAAAAGAAGTATTGTATACAAGTTCTGTGTTAACTTTCTTGCATTGAGATTTTAAAGTCTGCCAGCTGCCTGTTTCCATGACGATTGCCTGGAATGTTCCACAGTAGGGCATTAATCTTCCTGGAGAAAGCAGGCGGTGACACCAGGCCAATTTACTGGTCAGATCTGTCGAGAGAGAGAGGCAAGCTCACGCACACTAAAAATGTAGTTTTTTCAAGGTACTTTTGAGCAATAAAAACACACTTAATGAAATAATACAAGAAGGATTCCAGGCAAAGCAATAACATCTCCATGGAAGCAAGCATGTAGCGGACCCCCCACCAGAAAAGTTACACAATGCACCTTTAATATGCACTGTCTCAAATCAAATAAGTCCATAAATAAACTATATTTTATCAAACGTGCTTCTACTTGTACTGGAGTAAAAGTATCGCGTTACTCCTGGCAGGCTTTTCTGTGCTTGTAAAAGACCCGAAGTTGTATGGGGGGTGAAGGGGGCGGGCTGTGGAGCTCTGACAGAGGGGCCGGGCTGATCGCTGTCATGATCCGGCCAATCACAGCACAGCATTCAATGGAGCAAAAGGAGAGAAAGTGAGAGAATACAGAGGCGGGGTTTAAGGGGGTAAGAGAACAGGGATGGGGTGATGTCCACTCCTTAGAAACATACACTGTAAAAACTGAAAAATCTATACGAGTAAAATGACTCGAATTTGACAAGTTTCTTTCATTGATTTTCATTCATTCATTTGGTCTGGTTTGGTCCTAAATTGAGTCCTGTGAAATCCTTGGTTTGGTCCTTTTCTAGTCCTGGTTTAGCCTTAGTTAAGGGTTTAAGTCCCAGTTTATTCTAATTTTTGATGTAGTGTCTGTGCAATTGTGAAGTTATCAATGCGTCCTTTATTATTAAGTCATTGTTTTATTTCTTATTTCAAACTAAATTTTCTAGAACCTATTTTAGTCTACAATACCTTCCCAAAACATTCCAAAAATATTAGTAAAATTGTCTTGTCAAAATCACACAAAAAAACATTTTTAACCAATTTAAACCCATGTGTAGGCCTGGGTTTAAGTTTACTATATTAATTTATCGTTGGAACTGTATATTCATCATCAGTATTTATCATGTGTACATTTTCTTTGCACTCCTGGGAAGTTAGTGGTTATTTCTTTGGCAATATAATAAGATTTAAGCTGTAAAAGTTTGAACTAATAACTTCACTTGTATGACTCATTACAGATGCAAACTAAGTAAGATTAAGAGTTATTGTGTCAGTGGCATTCATTCGTTTCAATATTATCATTTATCGTCTATATTTACGTCAGCAATATAACACACTTCTACCTACCCATGCTCCTGTATATTAAATTCCTTTTTACAGTGCCCTCCTCTGCCCCCGTCCCACACTTGGAGAATAGGGGGACCAAGGGTTAATGTTATGCAACACGTTGAATGGCCCACTCTGAGTGATCCCAATACAGTGACACACATAGGCTGTCCCTGTGCATGTACCAACGCAGAGATCTGATTGGGCGAGGGGGATGTTTTTGTAGTAAGTTTGGCCCGGGTTCCTGTGAAGATGCCAGGCAAGGAAGTGTATGTGTGCAGTGGGCAGAATTTATAATGAGCGGTAAACAAACTTGAAGAAAATCGTGAATCAGAGCCAGTTTTTAATTCGGGTTCTTGATGCTGACTGATATGCAAGGTCATCTGGTGGTGGCTAGTTTGAGTTAGAGCCATAAATTTGTAAGATTTCTGAACACAACGTAAACAAATTGTAGCAGACATGAAGTCTAGCCCAAACTGAGAGATTTTTTGAGACTTGGAATTTCTATGTATGGGGTATACTGTAGATAATGGACAGAGAATGAATTTGTTAAAGGTGCATTGCGTAACTTTTCTGGTGGAGGGTCCGTCAAATGTTTTTACCCATGTAGATGTTTTTGCTTTGTCTGGAATGTTTCACAGTATGGTATTAAACCTTTCTATCTTCTGGGAGCCCAAATCAAACCAAGTTACAGGTCAGATCTGTGGAGAGGCGACCCCGCTCACAGTCAGACTGCCTGTTTTTCTAGATATTTTTGAGCTATAAAACCACCTAATTTCATAAATGTAACGTAGATCTATTTAATGTCATACTGTGGAACATTAAAATGTTTCAAATTGGATCGAAAAGTCAATATAGACCTGTTTTGTTTTTTAAATACAGTTTTCATCTTCAAAGTGCAAGTTTGTGTTTGATTTTTATATGGATAATTATATTAGAATCATGCCAGCAATAGCTAAATTTAGTGATGGCATGTGGCCTGATTCCCATTACTAGCAATGCACACTCTTGTTGTATCCTTAAGCAAGACACTTCACCCTTCTTGCAGGCGTATATGTTACCAAAAGTACCTTTCATTGCTTAGTAGAGAAAAGCACTATACAGATTTGGATTATTTAAAAGTGTGGATCTTATTTGCTTACTTTGTTGAGTGTAAATTACAAAACTGTACTCACTGTGCCTTCAGTAGGGCTTCACAATATATTGTAATCAAATTTAAATTGCAATTTGAGCTGCCATTATTTAGGTAAGCCTTTAGAATCTTTTTGTACCTGTAGCTTTAGACCTCTACTAACACCTTCTGAAATGCATGAGATTCTTGTATTAATTTATCAGTTTATATTTCAGTCTTCTCTCAAATGTTATTAATGCTCCCTGTGTTGTTTACAATTTGCAAGTCTTACTTTTTAAACACATATCGCCAGACCTGTCAGGATAATTAAAATATCGACTTGTTGCTCAATACAACACAACAGTTTTTGGGGTCACTATTTATCGCGGGTAGTTTTTTCTTTGCACTACTTGTTCATTTGTCTGTATTTTTTTGGCTATACAATAATATTTGACCTTCTATAACTCATTACAAATGCAAACTAAGTACTAAAGTGTTTATATCTGCTCTTTATTTGTTGCAGCTTTTGGTTTTTAACAATATTGTACATTTAGAATAGTTTTTGTAGTTTAAATTTGCTCTTGGGTCATTGTGTGGCATAGATTAGTTTAGATTAGTTTAGATTAGTAGTGGCATAAATTAGTTTCAGTATTCAAAGGTAATCATTTTTCATCTATATTTATCATCTACACATTGCAAGTCTAATTGCAATACTTATCTGAAAAATCTAAATTTGATTTTTGATTTTTCCCCCCCAAATCACGCAGCCCTACCTTGAGTTTGCAAATGAATATGCGATGTATAAATCAGTGCCGTATTGTCTTTGGCTCTGGGTGTGTGGTTTTGGCAGGGCCCTGGGCAAAAACCCTTCAAAAGTCTTATGGGTGCACGCTTCACTGTTGGCTAAATATTTTCAAAGCTGCTCTTTTAGTGAAGTCATTTCTCTGTGGTCCTATGTGTCCTTGCCTCCAGTTTACATTTCATTTCTGGAGAGCTTTCAAAGAGCAGTTTAAGATTTTCAGCACATGCACAGACCAGCCAAGAGTCTATATAACACATTGAGTGCTGGCATATGGGACTGAAACATGTGAAGTCTTAACTGTGCATGTTACCAGGCTGCTAATGAATCATTTGTAATGGTTGAATAGTCTGTGCAAATGGTGTCAGGACATTGCTTAAGCTGGACTCTGTGTTTAGGTTATATAGGTAGACAAGAGGTATAATTTTGATTGTAACATGCTTTTTGCAAGTCAAAAAATTAACAACTCGTATCAAAGCTAGATACTAATTTTGATCCAGAAAAAAAAAATCACATATCTGTAAATATTGCAAATCTGGACCTTTCCTGAATAGTTTTACAATGATCTTGAATGACACACACACAAACACACACACACTGGAAAACATACACGCACACAGAAGTTACTACTGAAAATTACATTGTGCGTTTAACTGGTGTCAAGCCTTTTCCTTTGTATCATAATTTATTTATTTTTTTATTTCAGTATTCTCCACTATTTGCTTTTACATATGACTAATCTAATATTCCACATTTTACTATATTAACTGCACTTTGATCACCTTGAGTATTGTAAAGGGCTCTATAAATAAAGTTTGATTGATTGATTGATTGATTGAACTGCAAATTGTTATATGTTTTGCAATGCTTAGGGAATGATTTATTGGTTGGTAAATATATAAATTGAACTGGGAGAAGAAGTCTTGGATTATTATCACATGTTGTCACTTAGTGGGGTCAGCCTGAATATAAAGGATTACTCAAATTACAACTTAAGTTCACTTTTTATTGAGAAATCTAAATGAGCCTATAGCATGATCTTCTCACTGGCAGCAGAAAAGCAAAACATATTGTATAATATTTAGTGACAAGAAAATTGCATACAAGAAATAACAAGAAAGGGTCTTGTTACCACTGCATTAAAGCGATGCATTTTTGTCCTCATCATTAAAGGTTACACAATGCACTGTTTTGCCAATACTTTTACATCTCTATTATGAGTTCACTGGCAGCACCCATATCAGATGTAGACTAATTTCTTTATTTTGTGCAGAAAAGCGTAAGAACAGGTCAGGAATGAGTGCAAAGTCAATGACACCGAGCTTGAGGTCGTTGGCGCTGTACGGGCATTTGGTGGGGTCACTGTGTTCTGTGAGGAGGAGGATGTGTCACTAAAGAAACACAGCTGTGTGGATGCGGGCTGTGCTAACACTGCGCCAACACTGCACTGAAACGATGGAGCGACGCTAACTACGCTAACACTGCGCTAGTGATGGGATCCAAATCTTTTGAATCCCTTCATGTCAACGAGCCTTTCAAAAGACTGGCGTTTTTACTGTTTGTTTATTTGATAGATAGTATTTGATAGTGGGAGTATGTTTACCCTTTGAAATGATGAAATTCTAAATAAAATGCTGCACTACAATAATAATAATTTAAAAACTAACTGTTATTAAGATGCCAAATATGTTTTTTGTGCACAAAGGTCTCACTCATGTTGCCTGCTCAGCTTCTGTGCAGATTCTTGCGTTGGCTCAGCTTTAATCAATATAAAAATGCATAAAAACTGGAACAACATGGTCCTTTTAAAACATTTGATTCGGATCCAACCGTTCAGGTGCACTGTGTAACTTTTGTGGTGGAGGGTTTGCATGGAGATGTTAATGCTTTGCGTGGAATGTTCCATAGTAAGTCATTAAAATTAAATCTTAAATTTAATACAATTACAGGTATTTTTATTGCCCATAATTTCAACAAAAACCATGCATTCATCTTGTAAGCAGGGTAACATCTCCACAGATCTGAACCGTAAATTGGCCTGGTGGCGTTACTTGCCTGTTACCATGGCAGTCGATATGCTTAATGTCATACTGTGGAACATACCAGGTTAAGCAATAACATCTCCATGGAGACAAGCAGGTGGCGGAACCTCCACTGCAAAAGTTACTCAGTGCACCTTTTAAGGACTCGTTCAAAAGAGCCGACTCGTTCACGAACACATCACGTCACTTGGGATGTTTGGTATAAATAAAATTGTGAAAAGAGTGCGTAACATTGGGTCAGTATAATCTAAGGGTCTTCTGTTGGTGCATTTCTTCGTTTTATGGTCATTTTCAAGCAAAAGTTTCTGAATTTTAGCTAAACAAATGACAATATCTTCCCCTCTTTATTGCTGGCGGGTTTCAGATTGGTCAAAATAGTGACACCTGGGACATGTTTTGTATAGAAGTGGGACAAATCAATGGTTTTGGATAAATCTGCTGAAACAGGGGACACAGGGCTCAAAACAGGACCGTCTAACTACGCTAACTCTACGCTAACTCTACCCTAACTCTACCCTAACTCTACGCTAACACTGTGCTCGGGCCGGTCCAGCTGTGGTGTTAATTTCACCCCGAGGCCGTGTGCTGGGCTCTCTGCTGACCCCAAAACGCTGTAACCTCATGAAGTGTGGAATTCTGCGAGCCCGCGGGCCTTAATGTGCAGTTTCCTGTAGAGAGAGTGCATTCCTCAGACTTGTCCCGCTCCTCGCTGTAAACTCAGAGTCTTTGGGTGGTAGTCCGCAACTTGGAATGTGTTCACCAGGCATTTTAACAGTGTCCCTTTAAGAGTTTCCATGCGTGCATGTGTTTATGTAACGGCCAAAAAGCAAAAAACAAATGTGTGGAAATTGTTGTGACTGTAGTATTTGGTGCTTATTTATTTGGTCTGTGTGCAAAGACCATGAAGGGCATATTGAGGATTCACACTTACAAAAACACCATATCAAAATTAACTAAACTGAGGCTAAACTTTGAACTTAACCAGAACTCGACCAGGACTAAACTAGGACTAGAACAGGACCACACAAGTCTACATCAACAATCAAATGGACTCAAACGAGGACAAAACTAGGACAAAGTTTATATAATTATACAATTGCATAAAGTAAAACACTTGTCTTGTAGCTAGAAGGTTGCCGGTTCAAATCCTGCCCTGGTTGTTCATACAGTTGTTCATCGGCAGGACACTTTGCCTGATTTCACTGTGTTGTGAGTGTTGGTGGTTCCAGAAGTAACTTGAATGCAGTGGAGGAAGAAGTACTTTGTTAGTATTTTGTTACTTAAGCAAAAGTACAGATACAGGAGCAAAAAATACTCAAGTAAAAGTAAAGGTATCACATAAAAAAAATCTACTCAAGTAAAAGTTTTAAAATACCAGTTTAGAAATGTACTTAAAGAGCATTTTGCACAGATTTTGAGATCTAATAAAACTTCAAATGTAGTGATTTTGATACTGTGCAATCACATGTAAAAACTTTGCTTACGCCCCATTTTTATTACCATTTATACTTTTGCTACTTGTTAAGTCTAAGTCTAAACAGAAAAGTTAAAACCTGAAAGACAAAACTAAAATATTTTGAACTTTAACATACAAGCAGTACATTCTACATAATGGTCTTGTGGTCAGCCTTAGCACTATTCCAGTGTAGTGTCCACTCCAGCCCAGCTCCCATGTCCCTGTTTTCCCAAGCCTTCAGTGCAGCCCTCTGTGAGTGCTCCAGACAAGCCCACTGGTTAGGGCGCTGTCAGTGTGCAGAGGGTCTAAATCACTAACATGCTCGGTCTTTGAAGGAGGCCTGGAGTATCGAAGCTGTGGAATTGGCCTCTCCTCGTCCAGCCATGTAGCTCCAGTTATCCCAGGCCTGCTATTAATGATGAGTATTATAAACATGACTTCAGACAGAATCAGAAGGGAACGCTGTTTGGTTCGGGAAAAAAAGAAATCAAGTGTGTTTTGGTAATGCCTGGAGACGTGCCCCCCTCCCCTTCAGTTCCATTGGTCTGACTGGGTGGTCCGGCACCGCAGAACAGCCATGCTTATATTCATCTTCAATGGGATGAAAATATTGAGTTTATGCCCGCTGTTGCATGAATTGTGTGGATCGAATTAAATCGAATTAAGGCGTAAGACAATGTTACAGATTATTCACACAGGGTCAGTGGAGGTCAGTGCATGCATGTGATTTCGTTATTGTATTATTATGAAATTATTCTATAGACTGCATACGAAGTTGACTTGTTCAGCTTTTAACCTTAATGTGGTATGTGTGTTAGGTCTTTTTAAGTAAGAAAGCATAAAAAACTACTATAACTATATATTATAACTTCAAATTAGTACTGAAACTATCAATACTAAAAAAGTCACATTCACAGGACAGAAATGAACCTTTCCTGAATAGCTTTAAGATGATATTTAGCTGTATCAGAACAAGTATAAAACCGAATAGACAAGTAAACGCCCTTGGAGCACTATGGGACATACCTAGACGACTGAGGGATTACACAGATATAATAAAAAGTACTATTATTTAATGCTGAAATGTTGTTTTTTATTATCATCATGGTATCGGAATCGGTATTGAGTCTCAAGTCTATTCCTAAGTATCGAAATCGAGCTTGAATTTGAGTACGTTTTAGTATCGTGACAACACTAGCTCCTGTTCTTGTATCCCACCAGTTGGCCGTCTCTCCCTGTGTCTGTGAGTGTCCGTGTGATTTTGACTGCCAGAGTTGCCTTGTGGGCTGTACCAGTCTGGAGCAGGGGCAAGAGGAGGAGGTGAATGCCTGCTTTTGTGGGCCTGGGTGGGGGGGAGAGCTCGGTCCCTCTGCGGCCCTGGGACCTGAGCCTGGAGATGTGGTCTTTATCAAATGCATACACACAAACTGTCAACACATACGCGCTCAACGTGCTCTGGCGCTCACAACTTGTTTGCAAATTTGAGGAGAAGTATGTTTTGGTGTTGTGAGGATGCATTCGGATGTTTGGCCCTGAGCTGCTTGTTCCATTTAGTCAGAGTGAGGTTAGAATATAAGCCTGATTTTGTGGATCTTGAAACATATGCTTTGAAAATAAACAGGGGTAACATTTTAAGTCAGGTCAACAACATGAATCTGTATGAAAATATTGTTATCTTGACAGGGAAGATTTTAAAACGCTTTAGTTAGTATGATATTAATAACCACGTTCAACTAGTCTGGATTTCCTGCTGGGTATTTGGAGATAGATAAGTTAAAGGTTTTATATTATGCAAAATTGACTCTTGTGAGCTTATAGCCATGTTAGAATGCTGTTACCTCCTCAAACATATCTGGAGTTGTGTTTTGTTTCATTCACACACGTTTGAGAAATCCTTTTGGGCTGTCTACATCTCCAAAGGTCAAAATGCTCTGTTCCACCTTGTGATGTCATGAAACAGTGGTTTTCAAGTTAACAGCTACTTTTTTGAGCTTTTGTTCAGCATTGGCATTTCCAGGGTTGAAATAATCTAAACGATTCTAGTGAAGGTGTATGGAGTTTAAAAACACAGTGGAGCATTTCCTGTATTACCACATGACGTCACAAGGTGGAACAGAGTGTTTTCAGTCTGAGAGACAAAAGACAAACTCAGCCTTAATATGCAGGGTTTGTGTGTTAAACATGTGTCAGTGAAACAAAACACAACCCCAGGTATGTTTTTGATGAAGAAACAGCTGTATTACATAGATCAGTTTAATACAGTTCCTTTGATGGAACATTATTGGAAAAGCAATAATGTCTCTCAGGAGACAAGTAAGGGACCCTCCACCTGAAAACTTACAGTGGCCCTTTAACAGACTTCTTTTAGTGCTGGGCAATATGGCGATAAAAATGGAATCGTGATCTCTGTGCGACAGTCTGATATTCACACCATATTGTAATTCCCTGCTTTTTTGTTTAGTGCAGCTTTATGGTCAAAAATAAACATTTTCCACCACCCTTTCCTCCTGTTGGTCGGTTTCTGTCATGTTCTGTGAGTGACAGGTGGACATAACCAATCACCGTTAACTATAAACTTTCAGAAACAGCAGATAGCTTTAGTTTCCTCTTAAGACTGCATAAAAGATATTAAGAAAACATGAATCATGATAAAATCGAAATCATGATCTGGTTCTAAGAAAATCGCAATCTGAACTTTTTAGACATTTTGCCCACCTTTACTTCATTATGTGTGTTTGTTTGTGTTTCGCAGTGGGAGGGCGTGTGAATCGCGAGCTGAAGTACACTCGTCAGCAGATGGGAGAGGAGGCCATGTTTAACCCTCAGCTCATGATCCAGACGCCGCACGAGGAAGGAGCTAACGTGCTAACGATGGAGGCGCTGCTACAACACCTGGAGTCAGCGCTAAGAGCCAGCAGGGTCCATGTGTTTCTCTATGAGAGGTGAGCCCAGCATGCGACCTTCACAAGAACTTTCAGTATGATTAGCTGCAATTAAATAATACAAAGACTATAATGATTCAGCTGTTACAATTAATTAAAACATACACAAAACAATTCCATTCGTGTAATATAAATTATTGTGATAAAATGTTTTCTTTATGGTTAAAGACACCTCCATAGTTTCCAAGTCCACTTCATGGATTTTAAAAACAGGACAAATATGGCTGTGATAGTCTCACCTACCAACCAGAGAGTCAGTAGTTTGATTCCCACTGTCATCATGTCTACTGTAGTTGTATCCTTGAGCAAAACATGTCACCCACCTTGCCTGTGTATGAATGTGGTGTGTGTGTGTGTGTGTGTGTGTGTGTGTGTGTGTGTGTGTGATTGGTGGTTGGTGGCAGCCACTCTTCCATCAGTCTACCCAGGGCAGATGTGACTAAAGATTGCTCTCACCGAGTATGAGGAATGAATGAAGAGGGTGACACACTTTTAAAACTTTGTAAACAACAGACTTTTAATTTTAAAAGAGGGTTTATGTGTCAATTATACCATGTTGTTCCATTTTAATAGATTTCTGCTTGTTTGGCATCATTGTTTGGTTGATGTGTTTTAGATTCTAGATGAGAATGACTCTACCTAACTACCTTCTCTTTCGTAGACAATGGACATTAGAACATTTATGCTACAAATCAGGAGAACTAGTCACAGAAACACCGGTTGTGGACCAGGTAGGTGTAACCATAATTAAGTTAATAATATTAAAAAATACCATTATTATGATTGGGCTTAGCTAATTCTACTTATGTTATTGTTGATTTAGATTATAGAAAGACTACACCCCTGCCTCATCATCACACCCTTGGATTGTTTCTGGGAAGGAGCCAAACTTCATACTGGAACTGTCTACTTGTCGTGAGTACAATCTCATTTATTCCACGCAGAAGCTATTCTCTAAGTGCTTTAATGCGTGTCCTAGTTTGGCCCTGATGTAAGTCCAGTTTAGTCTTGATATAGACTTGGTTTGGTCCTGTTTCATCCTGGTTTAATGTAGATTCAGTTTGGCGATTAGTTTTATATCGAGGGGCATTAACATTTGAAAGAAAACAAACATGAACTGAATGAACTAACAGCAAAGGAGAAGTTCAATTCTTTTTTTGATCAAATAGGTTTCGGATGCAAGAAACCCATGCATTTCAGAACATGTTTGCAAAGATCTAAACAAAATGAGCTTGCTTTCTCCCTAAAAGGACAGTGTATTTTATTATTTGCAAAGGACATTCTAATGCGTAAAAATCTGACTTTTCAAATTAAATTCCATTATAAATTCAATATGTTGTGCAGGCCTATTCAAAACCTGGTAAGAGTGCTAACTATTCAGCCATTTTGATCATTTACTCATTGGACTTTGAATTAAAATATGAATGAATGTATGAAAATCACATGATAGATCTTGTAGAATCTTTTGGGCATCCTTGTCAGTTAAAGGTAGAGTATGTAGGATGCACTAGCACTGCTGAATGATTGGCTGCAGGTGCTGGGATGTTAGCAGTGAGTCCTCTTAGCTTTATTTACAATTTATGTAACTTTCTAGAGGTGGTACAACACCTGCATGATTCATGGAAATCGAAAATTAAAACCATACTTTGAGACATTCTCCATGTAGGTAGATATGTTGTATGGCATATTGTGGAAGATTACAGCCACAACATTATTTCAAAGGAGGAAGTAGACAGAAACCCTTCTCTAGGCCTAAGAGTCAGGTTTGTGGAGATGCAAGCCCAGTTTTTCAGTGCAATAAACACATCCAAAATAAATAAAAATCAAATTTTTATGTGGTAAAAAGTGAATACAAATGTTATCTAAAGGTAGGGTAGGCTTTAAGTTCACATTTCACAGATAGGAAGGGCATCTCTGCTTTGTAGATCTTGTGTTGTACCACTCCAGTCAATCCAAGCCATCAAAACAAACCTGCTGGAGGAGAGAGTGTGTGTGTATGTTGTGCTTAGTCCGTCCCATTGAAGGCTCTATTGTAATGAATGCTGGCAAGCGTAGCCCTGCCGATGGTTCTCCTCCAGCCCTGGGCCTCAACCTATTGTCCTGCTCCTCTGTGTTAATGGGCCACTGCTACAGTAATACTGAGCAGAGGCTTCATTCTGCGTGTGCGTACCATCATTTTAAGAGTACTTTTCAAGTTAACAGCTCCTTTTGCCTTTAGTTCAGTAGAGATTGGAAATTCCAGGGCTGAAATCATCCAGATGATTCTAGTGAAGGTGTATGGAGTTTAAAAACACTTCCTGTATTACCACATGACATCACAAGGTGGAATAGAGTGGACACAGTAGCTCACACATCAAAATAAACTATATTAACAAAGAGCAAGAATAAAAGAGATGAGGAAATAACATTATAACATATATCTGAAAATAGTGTAATATGGGCCCTTTAAGTACTGGAACCTACTCATCTTTGGTGGAAAATTGAAACCAAGCTAAGTGAATTCACGTTAAATATTTTGACTGACAGTTAATCTCGTACTTATGATTTACGCTGTTCTGGTTGGAAGACTGTGGATAATAAATCAAGCCTGGTTAAGCACGTACAATGTAGTGGGAATGATGGAGAGAGCGATTTGGAAAAAGAGAGATGGGAATGTATGAGGTACAATACGCACAGAGGGACGAGGCCTGTTCGGTGAAAGAATTCTGCCTGTGTTTGTGTCATTTTGGAAAAGTAAAAGCTTTCACTGAAGTCTTTGTTTGATGAGGGATCTGATTTCGAATGCAACCATGTGCGATAATCTGTCAGTGTGTGTGTAAAGAAAGACAGGATTTTGTGGCAAGGGTGACTGGACAGTCAAATAAGGAGTACTGAAAATGGATTTGCAAATGAACACATTGTGGTCTTGTGCTCTAGATCGGGTGATTATGCTGCATAGAAATCTCTTCACAAGTAATAGACATGGCATTTTTTACACAGGACACATAAACCTGAAATATCTTCCTATGTCAGGTACAAAAGGTACTTTCAGTGCTCTCAACTTTTACAAACAAAGTGTGTAGGGCCGGGCCTGCTGGGCTGCATGATTAACTGCAATCACCAAACTTGCGATTTAAAGAAATTGCACAATGGCTGCAGTTATTTGGGTAATACAGTATACCCTGTTATCACCCAAGTATCCTATCTCCATATGAATCTGCAAACATGAAATGCATTGTGACTTTTCTCTCTCTTTTTGGACAGGATTAAAATATGTACTCTGAACTGAATCACAAATTACTCAAATAATTAGAGTTGTCATTAGTAGTGTTGTCACAATACTAACATTTCAAACTTGGTTTTGATACTAAGGAATAGACTTGATTTAATACTCAACACTGATAATACAAAGCACAATTTTGATTCAGGAAAGGTTAATGACTGTCCTGTGAATGTGATTTTTGCAGTATTGTTGTTGTTTCAATACGATTTAGTATTTTTTTTAATTGCTCAATGCTTGTAAGGAAAATAAATCTTGAATAGAAATAGATTTTTAGACTGACAAATTCTTAAAATGATAACTGTAATTCATAATCTTTGTCTTCACAGAGGAAAAGACTGGATTCAATGGTCCAACTTTGACCCAAAAGAGTTCCTGCAGGAGCTGCGGATGGCGCACTTCCCTGTGGAGACTTTTCAGGACATGCTGGAGAAGGCGGACATTGGACACGGATACATGGACAGGCCCTGTCTGAACCCTGCTGACCCCGACTGCCCCCTCACTGCCCCCAACAAGAACTCCACTAAGGTAAGGCCCTCACTTAGACTCAAAACCCCCTACCAGTTACTGGTTTCAAGTAACATCTAAACAATGATTCTATAGGCATGTTTTGTAGTGATGTAGGAGGATGAAATTACTGCTTCAGATTTTTAGTGAAGGGTTAGTCAAATAATCACATTTGTAACAATTAAACCTTTTGTTGTTTTCTTTTTATGGTCTCTGCAGCACTTTGGAAACTGCTTTGTTGGTAAAATGCGTTATATGAATAAAGTGGATTTGGATTATTATACATGAGCAGGTTCAACATTTGTGGATTTAAAGTTTGAGGATTCCTTGTGAAAAGACATAATATTCCTGCAGCTTGTAAATAGAAAATTTTGCTTTTTAACTGTCATTATGCAGACATTTTGTCTTAGTTTCTGGTTAATGTCTTTGTAATTACTAGGCCCAGCCACATAAAAGAAAACTGAACCGAAGATTAATCTTCTATCAGCACAAATTAAGTTAACATAGAGAACAGTATTAGAGAGCCATAAGATTAAAGCTGCATTACTCAACCTCAGATTAAGTATATTTTGTTTGTTTTAGCAATGTGTTTGTAAGAGCTAGAGAACAGTTAAACAAACTCCAGACTTTAATTAGTCAAGTTTGTGGAGCCAATCCCTAAAACAATTTGTGGATTTCATTCAAAAGGACAAGATTGTTCATGGAGTTATAATGACCCTGGTCCAGACATCATCACTCACATAATTCTTGGATTCAAAAACCTCCAATATTTATCCAGTTTGCTTTTGTTGTAGTGTTGTCATTTTTAATTTATGCTTGACAATACTTAAAGGTGCACTATATAACTTTTGTGCTGGAGGGTTAAATGTTCGTACATTTAATACAATTACAGGTGTTTTTATTGCTCGTAAATTCAATGAAAAACATTAATTCATAGTGTAAGCAAGGTAACATCTCCACAGATCTGACCTGTACATTCCTCCCCTGTTACCATGGGATTAGATAGGCTTAATGTCACACTGTAGAACATACCAGGCAAAGCAATAACATCTCAAGCTGGTGGTGGACCCTCTATCACAAAAGTTACACAATGCACCTTTAATAATTATTTTTTTTCCATTAACCCTGATCTAGTTTTTGTTTCCTCCACAGCCTCTGGACATAGCTCGCACTCTGACCGGTGGTTGTCACGGCCTGTCCAGGAAGTACATGCACTGGCAGGAGGAGCTGATTGTAGGAGGGACCACCAAGAACGGCAGCGGACCCCTCCTCAGGTAACCCAGCCCCCCTCAGCCCCTGTCAGCCCTCGTCTGACTCATAAACACAGCGTATTCTGGAGCCACTGTGTGTTTTCTGTTCTCTTCACGCTCTCTGAATCTATACATGCTTTTTTGTAAATCATTAGCAGATTCCAATGAAAGTGTAGAGCTCCAGCTGGCCCTGCTCAGCTCGGACCCTTACCCACACTAGTGATCGGTAAAACCTGCTGCTTTGTCCAAATGTAAAGTTATTTTAAGGACAGACCCTTAAGTCAAGTGCTGGCAAGGGACATATAGCTCATAGAACAGACTGCCAGGGCCACACAAGATGGTTGTTTTCAGATTCTTGAATTTCCGTCAGATTAGAGGCAGTGGTGGTGCTGTACTTAAGTAAAAAATTTAGGTATCTGTATTTTACTTGAGTAAGTTTGAGAGTGGATACTTTTTACTTTTACTTCACTCCATTTGAGAGGTATCTGTACTTTCTATTCCACTACATTTTTTAACTGGACTGAAAAGTAAAAGTGTTTTTTATTATTTTTTCATATGCTGACCAGGCTGAGGGTTTATTTTTGACATGTTTGTACTTTGAGCAAACAAAAATGTACAAATAAAAAGAGCTAGAAAAAAATATTGATTCAGTTGTTTTTGTTGAGCAAAATTCAGCACAAATCTTTATCAAAATCACTACATTTGAAGCTTTATAAGAATTTAAAATCTGTGCAAAATTTTTTGACTTTTTACTCTTTATTACTTTTACTTAAGTAGATCTTTTCATGTGATGCTTTAACTTGAATATTCTTTTCCTCTGGTATTTGCACTTGTATTTGACTAACAAAATCAATTCCTTCTTCCACCAGTAGGAATCAAAAACATCTTTCAGGGACCTTGGACTGTGTAATAAATTGTCTATGGTGTTGTTGGGCTGCAGATCACTTCACATAATAACAGGACTGGAGTGTTTAATTGAGGCGTGTTTATGAGAGTGAATAATTGGCGGTGGTTGGAAGGGCACAGATGGGCACCCTCACTTCTGCCGGTTTAACTCACTTACCACCACCAAGAATGGACAGTAAACAAGCCATGACAGTTAGTGCTCTCTCCCCTCACAGCAAGAAGGTCCTGGGTTCGATTCTGGTCCAGCTCAGGGCCTTTATATGTGGAGAATGTTCTCAGAGGGGCTGTCTTGGTTAAATAAAGGTCAATAAATGCCCTACTGTAGCATTTTGAGAAGCTTGTCAGTTACTTTAACATATTATATTATTATATTAATATTATATTTTATTGTTTAGTTCAGTCTATTTCACATTTAAAGGTCTTATATTACTCAAAATTGACTCTTGTGAGCTTTAAGCCATGTTATAATGCTGTAACCTCCCCCAAAACATACCTGGAGTTGTGTTTTGTTTCATTCACACGTTTGAGTAATCCTGCATTATTAGTCTGTCTACATCTCCAAAGCTCAAAATGCTCAGTTCCACCTTGTGATGTCACGCAGACATTTAGACATGTAAAATACTAAAACAATGAACAATGTGTTACCATAGTAAAAATAGGAGACAAATTTGATGATTGTGCAAATGTGAGGTCCGTTTACATCCTCATTAATGATTTAACAGGCTCAGTTCTGAATTGGTGATTCTTCCATATTCACACATTGGTCTCTCAGTGCAGACTCTGTGTGTTCTGTGGTTGTGTGGGGTTGTGCGTGTGCTTGTGTAGCTGCTCTGTCTGCACGCTGAGCTGAGACCTGGCATCCTGCACTTTTTCCTCTTCCTCTGGGTCTTTTTTACATGTTGTTTACAAACTGCCACCATCACCTGATTATCACCTTCAGACAGAAGTCACATTGATTAAAAGAATGCTTAATGTGTGCACCTTTGCTTAAAAACAACAACAAACACAAACCCAACCTGAGCTAACCCCTTAGCCGCTGCATTCCAAATAGGAAGTATTCATAGGGGCGTTTCCGGCTCCATCAGCTCTGGTTCCAATTGACTTTACATTGAGAAATTGTCACCCCCATCTCTGTTAGTGCTGCAGTGAACTTCTTAACCTCTATAACCCCTGTAACGGCTAGCATTATGAGCTTCATTTGACTGGAGCTATGGATGACGTCACACTCCCTTATTTCACTTCTTTATACAGTCTATGTTATAGACAACTATGCTGACAATATTCTAACAATCAGAACGCATGCAAAATTAGAGAATAGGAAAGTATATTATCCATAATTCATCGCTTCTCAACCATTTCACAACAAGCACCACCTTCAGGCTTCTAAGTACCGCCAGATCTAAACCAACCAGGTCTAAAACAGGACTATTGATGGTCTAAACAAGGGTTAAACTACATCTAAAATGATATACTAATGCATGATACTTAATAATACTTACTATGCTACTAATTCTTATAAAGAATTAAGCCAAATGAGGAGAAAAATGTGGATTAAATGGTCTCAAAATTCAGCAAATATTAGCAAAGATATTCACATACCACCAGAAGGAGCTCCACAGTTTGGGAAACACTGCATTTTATGTTTTGATATCTGTCAAAAGAGAAACTTGCTATGTAAATATTCACACAGTAGTATGAAGTGATATAACCAAGACATTCACAAGCATATTTAGCACATTTCTTTTTGCCAATACCTCCACCACCTACATGGCTGACGATAGTTTATGATTAACACTTTCTCTTTGTGCTCTTCTCAGTGCCCAGGCGTTGCAGACCATGTTCCAGCTGATGACCCCAAAGCAGATGTTTGAGCACTTACGGGGCTACGAGCAGGTTTCACACCTCAACTGGAACGAGGAGAAGGCTGCAGCCATACTGGAGGCCTGGCAGAGGAAGTACTCCGAGGTAAGAACCAAACTACTACAACATGAAGCATACAGAAAAGGAGAAACGTAATGCAAATCCTATACAATCCCACTGTAAATATAAGCAAATCTCAAAATTCGCAGGTCATCAACAGAAACTTGAAATAGTTTTTAAGAGAAAGTCAAACCTGTCTTGAAAGGAAATTATCTTGGTGGGCCCACACTACATGTTATCTAATGAAACATGAATATTAGACTTTATGAGGGGTCTCGGTAAATATTACCCTTTAAGTCCCCAGTCCGACGCCCCTTAATTCAAAGCACACTGACCGATTATATAAAAGTCTGTTATTAAAGTCCTTTATAAAGGACTTTTATATAATTGGTCAGCGTGCTTTGCATCCTTCTGCCTATTAGTACAACTTTTTCAAAGCAAGTTTACCTGCCAGTGAAATAGTTGTAGTTGTTAATCGCATTTTAATCGTGCTTGCAATTGCTGCTCTAATCAATAATAAAAATGGCGTAGCGAAAATGTCACGAAACATTGCGAATAAAGTTTATAATTGATCTTATGGTGACATTTACAGTACAGTAATACAGTAATTGTTATTTTATGTCCTGTACACTGTCCAAGAGGTTAGGTCTTAAGCACCAGCCTCAGTGTTGTGGATTTGAATCCTGGTACTGGAAATTTGCTGAATGTCTCTTTCCTCTCTTCATCACCATTTCAAGATATATCTGCATTTTATATATTTCATTTTTTTGATTCTTCGGGATCAATAAAGTATCTGTCTGTCTATCTATAGATCTATAGGACGTATCTATCCCTTAGATTTTGTTAAGATTATGGTGGTACACATTTTTTTATTAGAATTATTTAATCTCATTCAATTTGTGGAGCTTTTTTTTTTTCATTTTTGATCAGTGTAGTCTCTTTGATAAATTTATGATATTATGAGTAACAAAGTTAAATTTTGTTATGCCACTATAGTCCAGGATGTTTTTATCTTATGGGGGAGGATTTTAGTCTCTTGTATTAATGGAAACACTGCATTTCAAAACGCATGATTTCAACTAAAGCCAAAATGAATGTAATTACGTTCTTTCATAATCAAGCAGCCCTGTGTTGCTGCGTGGTTAAGGGCCAAATCTTTCTTTCTCAATGCAAAGTTAAGAGGGAACAAAGTCACATGTCTGGAATACATTAAGAACTGAACTCTCTCTCTCCCTGTCTCTCTATCTCTATCTCGTTCTTTCTCTCTCCGTTTATCCCTCTTCTCCCTCTCTCAAATTTTCTGTCCCGCTCTCTTCTTTCCTTCTGTCTCTCTCTCTCGCTACCCCTCCCTCTCTCTAGTTATCTGTCTCTCTCCCTCCCTGTCTCCCTCTCCCTGTCTCTCCATCTCTCCCCCTCTCTAACTGACTGCCTCACTCTCACTCTCTCTGTCTCAAAGCGAAGATGTTCATTTTGTCTTCTTATGTACTTTAACTTCTTGGGTTCTTTCTCTCCGTCTCGCTCTCTATCTACCACTCCTCTCTCTCAATTTATCTGTCTCCCTCCCTCCATTTCTCTCTCTGTCTCTCTATCTACCACCCCCCTCTCTCCAGTTATCTCTCTCTCCCCCTTCCCATTTCTTTCTCCATCTCTTCCTCTCTCTGTATCTCTCCCTCTAACAGACTACATCTCGCTTTCTTTTCTCCTGTCTCCCCTCTCTCTGTCTCTCTGTCTCTTTCTCTCTTTCTACCTCCCCAACACACACACACACACACACACACACACACACATCCAAACACGTTGAAAAAGTTCACGCACAATCACTTTTCCAGCTGTGGCCCCATTGGTGGCTCTTATGTGACATCATCTGGTCTTTGTTTTGGGGGCCCTATCCTCTGTTCGACACGGCGTGACCCTGTGTGTGTGTGTGTGCGCATCTGTGTGTGTGTGTGTGTGTGTGTGTGTGTGTGAGCCGCCATTCATCTCAAAGGCTCAAGGAAAAAGGGAAAATCTTAAAAGCCACACTGTATTTACACAGAGATAATAGCTGCAGTTATTTCAATGGTTCCCTGTCCTGAGATTTTCAAGGAGACAGCGCTCAGCTTAAGTGATATTGTAGAGCGCAATTTTCTGTTGGTAATTTCAAGTAGTTTTTTGTGGTACTTGTTCCATTAGTAGTTGTTGTAAAGAAGATAAAACTATAGACATGCGTTTGCTGTGCTGAATCTGTTTGGAATAACTTAATAGACACGACAGAAAGTAATACAAAAATAGAGCGCCTAGCAACCAATCCCCTTGTCCTTAAAGCAGGATGTTTTCCATTGAAATTTGATTCATTGCTGAGCTCTACTGAGGTTTTTAGAGGTGGGATACATTTTAGTTTTTGAAGAGCAAAATGAGAATATTTATAATATTGTCAAAAGTAACAGGATGGAAAAGCTGTTTATAAAAATATGTTTTTTGGGGGGGATATTTTATAAACTTTTTGTGTGATACTTTTTACATTTTAGCACAGTTTAGATGCATTACCATAACTTTGTGCAAATATCAGGATTATTATAGCTTGATTATATTGAAAAAACATATATAAATGTAGTTTCTCAGTATAGATTGTTATTTATTGTCGAGGTCACTGGTTCTAATTTGTTTTAGATTGCACTTTTCCTACGGTTTTACATTTATTCTCATGTATTAAATGCATATAATGACTGATCCAAGTTCCAAAAAGATTAACAGCTAGTTTATGTTTCATGTTTTGTATTGCGATATATTGTAATAACCTAATTTTGCACAATTCTTGTCAAAAAGTACATTAATGGGCTTCTAATGGGTTTCCTAATATAATTCTCCCTCTATGTCTCCAGGCCATTCTGAAGAGTGTGGCAGTGAACTCGTCTCAGAAGGTTTTGACGTTCACCACCACGACTCTGGAAGACATCCTCAGGTCCTTCTCCGACGTCAGTGTGATCCGGGTGGCCAGCGGGTACCTCCTCATGGTAAGAACTTATCAGGCATAGATCTTTGTGGGGTTTCTGACATTTTGTCACAGCAGCCAAACATGTTAAGGTAAATATTGCAAATTAAATTGTCTGCAGTATGTGACAAAAAGTAAAGAAAGTAATCAAGTTTTTTTATAATGTAACGAACTCATTTAACTCAAAGAAACTCAAAGATCATTTATTTTTAGAACTAGTGTTACTAAAATTTAAGTTAGTTTGTACTGGTGTAAAAATGTAAATGACCCCAGGAAGAGGAGCTGACACTGTATGCTGTTGATGCTAATGGGGATCAAAATAAACAATAAACAAAAGTCAATTAACACAAACTGAAAAACAGTGGAATATACATATTTTGCGGTTTAAATGCTACAACTTCAGTGTCAACGGAAAGAAAATGTTTGAACATATGGTAGAAGGTTCGTGAAAACTCTGCAGTATAATTATTAAGCATTTAAAATTGTATAGCCCTGTATAAAACTAAACACTGAGGCTAATGTAAAGTACAGTATTTAACTTGTGTCTTGCTCCCCTCCTCAGCTGGTCTATGCGTGCCTCACCATGCTGCGCTGGGACTGTGCTAAGTCCCAGGGGGCCGTGGGGCTTGCCGGGGTCCTCCTGGTCACTCTGTCTGTGGCGGCCGGACTGGGACTCTGCTCTCTCCTGGGAATCTCTTTCAACGCTGCCACTACACAGGTACAAATACTGCATATATGTGTGACTTCAGTGAGTAACTGTAGACATATCTGGTTTTCAGTCGCATTGTGTAACTTTTCTGGTGGAGGGTCTTGTCTCCATGGAGATGTTATTGCTTTGCCTGGAGTCTTCAGTAATATGGCATTAAACATATCTATCTTGTACTGATGTAATTTTGGTTGTTTTTATTTCATAAAAATACCCTGAACACCAAGCATACTTTCTGTGCGCGGGGTTGCCTCTCTAAAGATCTGACCTGTAACTTGGCCGTGTGGCCTCACTTACTTGTCTCCATGGCGATGTTATTGCATTGCCTGGAATGTCCCACAGTACAGCAATAAACTTAATCTCCATGGAGACATGTAGATGACACCACCAGGCCAAGTTACAGGTCAGATTTGTGGAGAGGCAATCCACCTGTCTGTAAGAATACATGTTTTTCAAGCTATTTTTTAGTAATAAAGACACCCATAGTAATGCTGGATACCTTACTTTAATGCCGTACTGTGGAAAATTCAGGCAAAGCAATAAAATCTCCATGGAGACAACCAGGTATCGGACCCTCCATCACAAAAAATTACATAGCTTTCACTTAACACCATTTACATACAGTAATTACTTCCGCTCATTATTAACAACAATATACTGTATCAAGCCCCTATACTTACACTTTTGTATCCTTGCGTTAGGTTTTGCCCTTCCTGGCCCTTGGCGTGGGGGTAGATGACGTATTCCTCTTGGCCCATGCCTTCAGTGAGACGGGACAGAACAAGAGGATCCCGTTTGAGGTGAGGAATCGCACCATCAACCTCCCATCCGCCCCTCTACCACCCCTGTGCTCCCTTATCTCCACCGCAGAGGAATGTGTGAAAGCAAAGCCTGTCTGTGCCTGTGGAGCAGCATCAAACACTATGTACCACACACTGGAGCTTATCTAAAAGAAAGCTCAAATTTGACTGAAGAAAGGATAACAGTCAACAGCTATGATCAGTATGTTGCTTATGGGTGGCCGATATATGGCAAAAAGATTTCTGAGACTCAGTTCAATTTCAGAATAATCAAAATTTATGTAATACAAAGCTTAATATTGCCTTGAAGAGGTAATTTAAAAAGAGTGTAAGAGTTCACACTAGTGTTGTCACGATACTCAAATTTCAAACTTGATTTTGATATTAGGGAATAGAATGCAATTTGCAGCATTCATTAATCATAGCACTTTCTTTTATATTACCATGTGGTGTTATATCTGTGTAATCCCTCCGTCGTCCAGGCAGGTTCCATAGTGGTCCATGGGCGTATACTAGTCTATATGATCTTATACTTGTTCTGATACAGCTTAAGATCGTTCTAAAGAAAACGTTAATTTCTGTCCTGTGAATGTGACTTTTTTTTAGTATCAATACCTGCACAAATGAGTATCTAGTTTTGATAATTAGTATAAAGTAGTATCTGATTTTTGATAATTTTGGCAACCCTAGTTCACACTTCATTGGCTAAATTAATAAACACTAACCAATTGGAAGAGAAATCTGTCTGAAAATTGAGCTGCAGTAAAATAAAGCTCTGAATAATGATATGACAATCAATCTATACTGGTAGATTGCAGTGGTCGAATGTAACAAAGTAAAATAATCAGACCAAAAATGATTTCTGTGCTTAATTTTAAATGTAATGTACCATAATGTAATGAACCACCACACTTCTAATATTACCAAACAACTTTAAACACCAAGAGCAGTTTGTGTGTGTGTGTGTGTGTGTGTGTGTGTGTGTGTGTGTGTGTGTGTGTGTGTGTGTGTGTGTGTGTGTGTGTGTGTGTGTGTGTGTGTGTGTGTGTGTTGATGTTTACAGTCTATGGATCACAGTGACTTTTCATCTCCGAGGGGAAAACACAGACATGTTTCTACTTGTTTTTGTCCCTGGGGCCCTTCTCTCTCTCTCTCTCTCTTCCTCCTTCCTTTACTATCTTTTTCCACCTCTCTCATCCACCTCTCTCACTCCCTCCTCTTTCTCACTCTGTCTCCTTTTCTATCTTTCCTTTCCTCATTCTCTCCCCCCCTCCCTTAGCTCCATCTCTTCTTTTCGTTTTGTTCTCTCTCTGTCTCTCTCCTCTTCTCTTTTTCTCTCTCTCTTTCTCTCTTGCGCCCTCTCTCTCCCTCCTCTCCCTTCTCTCTCTCTCTCTTTTTCCCTCTCCTCCCTCTCTCCTTCCTTTGTGTATGTGAGATGAAACCTAAACAGAGTCAGACTTGATCTGTCCTGTCTGACACACACAAACACTGTCTGTGTGGTCCTACGTGTCTCCACATTATCAACTCCAGAGGTGCTGAAACATCCTCTACAAGTGTTGAAATAATTGTTCTTAAGTTGTTCAAATTAAGAATATTGAGAAAAATGCTACAAAAAAGAGAAACGTGATTTAAATTAGGTTATCCTCCCAACAAGGTTATATAAGATGATACTCTGGGGTTTAGATCACAGATGCTTGAACCTCAACTAAGTCATTTAGAGGGGCATTTCTAATCTGGTGTATTTCGATACTAGTGCCTAATTATTGTTATTGGGAGAAACAAACCAACTTTTATGGTGCTTATGGGTGGGCGTTGTGGCAAAAATAACTTCAGAGTCTAGATACGTTGTCAGTTCAGTGACAACTTGATAATAATTAAAGAAAAACATGTACTTAATATTGCTTTGAACAGGTAATATAGTTTAATTTAATTTATTGGCCTTATTTCTTTTTACATTTTGTTTACATAACATGCATACGTCATTAGATTAAAGCATACATAGCCCAAAAGGAGTAGGCTAATGCAGTTGCTTATATGCACCTATTCCCGTACTCATATATAATATAGAATCTTCTTTTTAGTTCAGGCTTTATTGTGATAGCCTAAATACAGTTTTCAAATTGCTGTAAGAAATCACGGAGCTTATTTCTGTTGTAAATGATCACTGTAGCCTGTACTTTTTATTGCACTGTACTTTAGAGCCATGTGCCTTTAGATGTTAAATTGATTAATCTGTTGATAGTGTTTTAGTCGACCAAAATTGATATTAGTTAACTCGTAATTTCATTTAGATTATAAGGAGTTCTGTGGGACAACAGCAGAAAGGAGAAGTTACTGAGTGAATGATGATTTGGTATTTATCTGTAAAAAGGCAGATTAAATTAATGATTCACTAAATTTAATCTGTCTTTATATAAATACATTTTTTCCTTGTACTTTTCCCTGCATAAATAGTTGTTTTTGCATGACCTCCCCCTGCAGGTGTAGTGTTGTGAGTGCAGTTTGGGTCAGATACATAGAGATACATGATAGTTTTGAGAGCTTTTACCTCACCCTCGTTCTTTGGTCAATTTATCAACCTGCAGGACAAATGGTCAAACTCCAGCCCTGCTGCACAGAATATTTCTTATAAAACACCATGCAATTTATTCACTAACATTGCCGTTGTCCTCCATCTTATGCAACATCCCACTGTATCACCAAAACAACAACCAACTGTCTGTAATGGACTGCAATTATGAAACATTTTAGTCTTATGTGTGTCTTATGTGTTTATCTGCCCCTTTTGTTGTGATTTGAAAACAGTTTTGCGATTTTGAGAGAAGATTTCATTCATCTTAAGTAAGTCGTGGTAACTCATCATACTCCTCCCTGTATTTTCAAGTCCTTTGTACTTCAAACAGACGTAGACACAGGGATTACAGGAGAACACTTGAGGGCTTTCAGAATCTTCACAATCACTGTCAATCACATACGTATTACGATAACTGTACATAATTTTAAGTATTACACATTGGCCTTAGGCTGCTCTCAAAAGCATTGGGTTTCATTATTACTTTTCCTTGAAGTCTGTAAATCCAGCTTGCTATAGAAAGTTCTTAAGACTTCAGCAACTCCCTCCTGCTGTGAATATGTATGATTTATGTCTTGTCATAAAAATCAGAGGTGAATGAAGACTGTAACTACCACATTTGAAAACAGTGTATGTGCCATAGCTGTCTGCCTCCATGATACGCGATATGTTGCTGTCTTTAACTGGTGTTTACATTGGTTTAGGGTGCTGGCTTAGTCTTGTATTCCTCATTTTCTTGGCGTCTTATGCTTTGATTGATGAAATTTTAATCATATAAAAAGTTGTAGATTCAGAAAAGGTTGCGACATATTTGTATTTTACGGGTTTCATGCCTTTATTCTGTGAGGTTTTCAATAAAATTCAAAGAAAGTTGATAAGAATAGATTGTAAATATTAGCCTTTAAAAACATTTTCTTTCGTTGTTTTCATTTTAAATTTTGTTCATTTATTTAAGAAAGATATAAATGAATAAATTTACAAAAATGTGCGTGAATGAAACAGAGTAAAAAGAAGTATAACTGGTGCTTGTACTGGTATCTGCCCTCTTTAAGTCAAAATCAAAATGGATCAACCAAAACTCAAATCCAAGTGAGGGTTTTTCCTGTTGTGGAGACCAAAAAGTTATGCTAAAGTAATGGTCCTATATTTATGTCATTTGAAACACATTCTCAGAAGTGTCAACAATATCTTTGCTATGCCCTTATGTAATTATACATTTTTTATATTTGTTTTTCTCCAGGATCGGACCGGAGAGTGTCTGAAGAGAACCGGAGCCAGTGTGGCCCTCACCTCCATCAGTAACGTCACAGCCTTCTTCATGGCGGCTCTCATCCCCATCCCAGCGCTCAGAGCATTCTCCCTCCAGGTACCGTTCAAGTTTATACAAGTGAAAAATCTACAAAACCAACTCCTCACCAATAAACTTCACCAAATCACACCTCGCCGCCATATTTTTCACTGGATTTTGGTGAAGTTGGCAACACTTGATAATAACTACACTTATTCATACCTAGAATGAATAACGACAAAGTACCTGATTTTTACCGCCTTAAAAATGTAAAAAAGTTATTCCCTACTTACCTTATGCATTCCTAGCATCCTAATGATTCATTGCAATACTTATAAGCATTTTTCAAAACTTTCAGAGGACAGAGCAGAAAAGCTAACAACTACTAACCTGCTAACAGTGCACTTCCTGTCTATCACACAATAAAATGCTTTAATAATAATAAGTTGCATAGTACACTGACTTACGCTGACTTATTTTGATCTCAAGAGCTGCTTATGCACTATATCTGTACTTGGGCAAAATAAAGTTCACTCAAATACATGGAAAACATCAGGTACAGGGTTTACAACTTCAAATCTAACCACAGTTGCAATGCTTGTCTGAAAATTCAATATTTTCCAACATCATCTGTTCCTTTCTTCAAACTGTACGATGTGTGTTCGTGATATGTGCAGCTTTCTCTCATTTCTGGATGTTTTTGCGGTTGGCCGAGTATCTGGTCAGACAAAATCCCTCTGCATATGGGTGTACTTGGAAATCCTTGGAAAGCACATTTGTTAAGTTGTAATATCTGTGTGGGAGGTTTGAAAAGAGATAGTCTGCAAACTAGAGCATATATTTGTGTGTTAAGGTGGGACAGTCCGGTGGGCCATATGTCAGTAATTATAGACATTACTGCAAAAGGAAAAAACAGGACAGAAAGAGACAGTTTTGACAAAGTACTTCCAAGTGTCACCCCGTAGTTGTTATTAAGTCTACACCGGTCAGTCAGGAGCTCCAACTCTTACGCAATATCTCTATGTTATGTAAATGCTCAGGTTGAAATGAGTTCACTTTTCGCTGCATACCGTTAGAATGTAGAGCTGTGAAAAAAGTGCCTGGTGAAATCTGTATGTTTTGGCTGAAGTTTTGAGTACTCTGACTATGCCTCTTGTCCAATTATAGTTGGATTTCTGCAGAGAACCAGTCAGACAGTTACCAGTAAATCAACTAAATCAAAAACTCGTTGCTCTAAATGTTAATAAAAACATACAAATATCCAGATGTGACATTTTGAGGACTTTTGACCATTGAAAGTTTGTTAATTGCTATGGAAAAGGTACCCATTTTTCAGCAATCCAATTTTGCTTTTCACATCTAAATGAGATTTTCTTGCTTTGCCTGATATCTTCCACCATATGGCATTAAGCTTATCTATCTCCATGGGGACAACCGGGCAACGCCACCACGCCAAGTCACAGGTCATGTCTGTGGAAAAGCAACACCACTCACAGAAAGAACGCATCATTTTCAAGGCTTTTCTTTTAGCAGCAAAAACACCAAGAGAAGTTTAATGCCATATTGTAAATTATTGTCGGCAAAGCAATAATATCTCCATCTCTACACCTCCAAGGAAGTTGCTAGCCCTCATCAGAAAAGTTACGCAGTGCAGCTTTATAAGTGTGAATTCTTTCTGTGGTCCTGTGGCGTCTGCATACACTTGTGAGGTATCTGTGTTTGTCCCTCACCATCAGGCTGAGTGCTGGAGCTGCTTTTACAATATGAGCATGTGTGGATGGATGGCTTTAGTGCAGGAGACTGTCAAACATGATCCATTTACCTCAGGGGGCTAATCCAGAGCACCCCCCTCCCCATTTTACCCCCAAACACACACCCCTCCTCCCCTTTTACCCCCAAACACACGCTCTTAAACACTCGCACATAGCAGGCATTCTTTACTCGCGGTTTTATTTTGCAGAGCCTTAGACACAAGATCGGTCTGATAGCATCTTTTATAGAGGAGTGGTATCCAGCTGTAGGGCTGCATAATACATCGCAATCAAAACTGTATATAAGTTGGTGTAATTATCAAATCGCAAAAGGTGCAGTTATAATGCTTTGTCTTCTTATCGTATTTATAATTTTATATTAGTCTATCAGTTCATCAGATATGTTAAGGAGGGCTGCAAGAAGATTCACAATCAAATCGAAATCGCAACTGAGCGACAGAAGCTCAGTTGACAGAAGCGTTTGTCCACCTAATTAGCGAAGGTTGTAATTTTTGAAGTGTCAGAATTTCCTGCAGAAACAACTAAATATCCTGTTTTATTCTGCAAAAAAAACCTGCTACCCCTTTAGTTTACATTTGTACAAACATGTTGTGAAAAGTCTTTTTGTTGATTCTTCTAGACATGTTTAAAAAGTGAACTTCAGAATCCTATTAGTAAAACACAAATCTCAAATCTAATCTTACATTTTCCTGAATTGTTCAATGTCAATGCTTCTGGAGTTGTTTTGCGCTTTGAACAGAATCCTACTTTTCAAACACACGTCGCAAATCCAATCACAGTTGCAGTACTTAGGAAAATCAGTTACATTTCTCCTAAAACCATGCAGCTCTATCCAACAACCGATCTCCCATCTCACACATCAATAACAAGCATTTCCTGTACTTGACTCCTCTTTGGATTCACCTCCGCATTTCCTAATCTTTTCCTCTTTTTCCTCTTGCATCACCATGAAGTCTAAGGAATGGCGTCCAGATAAGAGCCGGAGCGATGGAACACACACATTCATGTACGCGGGACAGATGTGATGATAAATCTCTCTTGTGCGGGGTCAGCGTGCGGTCGCTCTGTGTGTGTGTGTGTGTGTGTGTCTGCAGCCCACTGGACGTTACTGGGCCAGTTCAGAATTAATAGTTTTTGCCTTCGCATAACATCACAACATTTCTAGAATCCCCATAGTTTAAAGGGCCCATATTGCACTATCTTTGAGCTATGTTGTAATGTTGTTTCCTCATCACAAACGTACATGGAGTTGTGTTTTGTTTCATTCACGCATGTTTTAGGAGGTGTTCTTTTCTTGTGGTAATACAGAAAGTGCTCCAATGTGTTTTTAAACTCCACACACTTTCACTAGAATCATTTGGATGATTTCAAACCTGGAATTGCCAATCTCTTCTGAAAAAAAAAAGGTCAAAGGTCGCTGTTAAACTATCACTACATGACATCACAAGGTGGAACAGAGCATTTTGAGCTTTGGAGGTGTAGACAGACTAATAATAAAGGATTATTCAAACGTGTAAATGAAACAAAACACAACTCTGGGTATGTTTTTGATGAGGTAACAGCTTTATAACATTGCTTAAACCTCACAAGAATACATTTTGTGTAATGTAGGACCTTTAACATTGAACATGAGGACAGGTCAGAATTCTGTGGTGGATTTTTAGTTTAACGGTCAGATTGTTGACCTGGTTTATGGTTAATATCTCTGTATTTACTGGACTTATCCTCATGGAATAAAACTGGCAGAAAGTCTTCTGTCAACACAAATGAAAAAAAATGATATTTTGTTTTCAGAACAGCTCGAGAAAGTGATGCCATTATTCAGTCCAAAAGACGTGAATGTTGTCAGTTGAGATTAATATGGCATGTTTGTGGAGCCAATCCCAAACACATAATGATAAGATTTAACATTTGTGGATCATAAGTTTGGATACTTATTGCAAAAACAGTGAATCTCCAGTAGAGTAGATAGAGAGTAGAGCAGTCAACACTATTGACTACTGGAAAATACATTTATCTTGTAGTACTAAAACCAACTTTTTTAGTTATTGTAGTTAGCATCTTGAGGTCTCTTGGTATTATAATTTAATTTTGAACCCTATTGACCGCGCCCTTTTGTGTCGGCTGTGTTGTGATGAAGGCTGATTTGTATACAGTCTATAGCAAAAGAAAAATTCAATTCTGTCAACTGGACAAAAAAAAAGGGAAAATCTTGTGAGTAAAGAAAGAGTGTTTTTTTTAATTATCATTGTGGTATTCTAATCAGTATTGAGTATCAAGTCTATTCTTTAGTATATAAATTGAGTTTGAAATTTTAGTATCGTGACAACACTACAAGCAGCATATGTGCAAAGCTGTGGTACAAAGTTGTGGTAGAGAAGAAGACAGGACATACTTTTTACATTTTTTGCAGTGTCAAAGAGTGATGTCTGCTCATCACCTCCGGCTCTGGGCCTCTGCTCCTTGGGTGGTCTGCAGTGTTTCGTGCATGTATGTAAAAGTGTGTACATGTGTGTAGTAGTGTGTAGTACTGTGTAGTGGTCTGGCAGCTACACAACATCCAGATTGTCCTCCAGGCTGGGCCCCAAAGTTCCCCCCAGCCCCCCAGCCTCCAGAGCACCTCCTTGGAATACTTAACCACAACACTGTACTGCCTTCCATTACACACAAACTTCTGGAGAGGACAGGCCTCTCTCTGCACTTCTCACAATTTGAACCCAACTGGAGCAATTTAGGAGGTCCTGGGAGAGTAGAAAGAGTAAAATGCTTTGTATTCAGCTTCTGCCTTGTGAAACAATGGTGTCTGTGATTCTAAGTAATTATGGTCACTTGGTATTGAGGTTGCTGTTACTGTTTGAGCTAGTTTGTGGTTGTATGCGCCATTTATGTTGTATAATATTGTCAAATTAGTGTGTAAAGTGTACCCTAAAGATGCGCAATGTAACTTTTCTTGTGGGGGATTCGCCAGCTGCTTGTTCCCAAGGAGATGTTATTCCTTTGTCTAGAAAATTCCACCATATGGCATTAAAGGCATCTACCTTTTACCATTTAACCAATTACATGTGTTTTGTTCTTCAAAGCTACCTTGAAAAACATGAAGCCTATCCTTCAAATATCAGAGTTAGGAGCCTTTCTTCAGATCTGACCTGTTTCCATGGAAATTGATCAATGCAATGCCATATTGAGGAACATTCCAGGCAAAGCAATGACATCCCTATGAAGCAAGCAAGGTGGCAGACCCTCCAGCAGAAAAGTTACATATTGCACCTTTATGAGAACGTTTACAATCAAATTTGCCTACAATTTAACTTTTTGTAGGTTTGGTAAAGGTGTATGTGATTCAGTTCTGTTTATTTTTGTAAAGCCCAAAAGCAGAACAGCACTCACCTCACAGGTCTTAACAAGTATGTCAATTTAACCACCAGAAAGAGAATCAAAAGACAAACTAAGGGTCATCCAGCCAGGTTAATGAGGGGGAGGATCCAGGTTTACAGAGCAGGATCAGGGCACAGAAGAGGAATTGTAGATGTAAAGGTGCACTGCGTAGCATTTCTAGTGGACGTCTGCCACCTGCTCATCTCCAAGGAAATATTATTGCTTTGTCTAGAATGTTCCACAGTATAGATTAAACCTTGTATGTATCACGAGGGAGGCAAGTAGGTTACAGCACGTTTCAGATCTGTGGAGAGTCGCCCCTATTCACAGAAGGAATTATTGTATTTTGAGCAATAAAAACACTCGTTACAAATCAATGCTAGATGGACATGTTTAATGTGATACCATGGAACATTCCAGGCAAAGCAATAACATCTCTATGGAGACAAATAAGTAGCGGAGAAATTATATGGGCTACAATGCTTTTGGAGGTAAATATCTGACAGAAACCTACGCAAACATAGAAAGAACATGCAAAGAAAGGCCTAAACTTCAAACTTCTACACACTCTCAAAATCATCTATGTTTTTTTGTGCGTTCCAGGCTGCAGTGGTGGTGGTGTTTAACTTTGCCATGGTGCTTCTGATCTTCCCCGCCATCCTGAGCATGGACCTGTACAGACGAGAGGACCGGCGCTTTGACATCTTCTGCTGCTTCTACAGGTGGGTCCGAAAACAAAACCAAGCTCCTGTATCGTCCACTGAAGATACTGCCACACTGCAAGAAGGAATGTCTCTTTACACACATGAGTTCAAATGAGTTAAGTTAATCTTGTGCTGAGTTGATTTGACTAATGTAGTTTAGGTTCAATTTTTCACGGTTTACAGATAATTCAGACAGATTTCACTATATTTATTCCTTGTTCTAAATAAAAAATAATTAGTGGAGTAAGTCAGCTAAGTTAAAACTTTTCAAACTGGGAAAAGAGGAAGTAGGTATAATAGTATAATAACTAGTTGTAAGTGTCAGATTTTTGTCTATTACATGCATTTTCTTGGGCAAAAAACTAATTCTACTCATTTAATTGAGAAAAAAGTTGGTTAATGTGACAAAAAAAATAACTCAAACTTGAAATTCAAAGCGAGACATCGCAATTAGCAAGTTAAAAAAATCTATTCTCTAAATAAATCCAGACTAGTCAAAATTATTAAAACCAACAAACAATCATGGGTTTCAGCTTATATGCAGCATTTTGAGAACTTTTCCCCTATTCAAAACATATACTAATAATATTTTGTTTTAAGTTGTTAGTCACTATGGCAATGTTTCTAATTTTCAACACTGAAGCCCATGGATTTCAGTTTTTACAGTGCATAGTCTTATCGCCACATTAAATCTCTCTTTTATGTTTGCGTATAATCTCTCCACTAACAATGAATCACTGTAATGTACAGACTCTTAATTCCATTAAATTATGGCCCTAATCCTGCTCAGTCAAAACCTAATTACTCTTTATTAAACTGCACCAGTCCACTGCCAGTCGCGGCATGTTTGTTGGCACAGCGTCTGGACAGATGTGCACTTGTACTATTAAATTCTCCCACTCTGGGTTATATATTTCCTACTGCAGGCATATGTCCCATTCACACAAATAACACAGGCCTGATATCATTTTACTGTACTTAATAGTGTGCTCTGTGGCTTGGTCCAATGTGTTTCCATTTTCAGTATGTATCACTGCTATTTCATGGATCGCTATTCACTTTTGTAGGGATGAAAAATTGGAACTTTTGAAAATACAAAATTCAACGTGAAAAAATTGTTTAGTTCTCAACAACTCTACAATGGCTTTAAAGGCGCACTATGTAACTTTTCTGGTAGAAGATACAGCACCTGCTTGTCGCCTAGCAGCAGCTTTGCCCGGAATGTTACACAGTATGGTATTAAACTTAGCTTGCCCAAGTAGTACTTATCTAACTACAGATGTTTTTATTGCTCAAAAATACCCTGAAAAACATGCATTGTTACTGTGAGGGGGCTTGCCTTTCCACAGATCTGCCCTTAAACCTTGAACTTAGTCTAGTGGTGCCACCTGCCTGTCTCCATGAAGATGTTTAATGCCATACTGTGGAACATTTCAGAAAAACAATCAGGCTCCATGTAGACAAGCAGGTGGTGGACCAGAAAAGATACAGTAACGTACAGACTTTTGTCATTAATGTGTCCCATTTTGAGGACAGTATATTTATTGTTTATTTCTATGGAAACCGTCCTCATTTTTCATTATTCTGAAAACATGCTGCTTTCGTATAACCGACCAAGGCAAGTTCAGTGTATATTTTAAGTAGTATTAGTAAGTAAGTATTAAATTACGAATATAGGAATTAAAATTTGGTTAACATCTCTCTCTTTACAGTCCTTGTGCCAACCGGGTGATCCAGATGGAGCCTCAAGCCTACCTGGATGGTTCAGACGGCAGCCGCTACAGCCCGCCCCCTATGTACCGGACACCGCCTCCCCTTTACCAAACCCCGCCCCCTAGATATACCAGCCCGCCCCCCTCGTACAGCAGCCTTGGATACGCTCAGGAGACGCAGATCACCATGCAATCTACGGTCCAACTCCGCACCGAATACGACCCACGCACCCAAGCCTTCTACACCACCGCCGAACCCCGCTCACAAATCTCCGTACAACCCATAAACCCTCCCCAAACTCGTACCAATGTGGACTACACCAACAGCAATTTGAACAACAACAACACCAGTAACCGTGGTAACGCCAACTCCTTCTCCCATCACCATCCAACCGGGGGCACGAGTTTTAACTACGCACCAGGACCCCAGCCCGATACAGTGTCTACAGGGAACAGTGTGGAGAATAACAGCTCCACGCGAGATCTCATATCGCAGTTTGGTGATGCCTCCATGGGGTTGAGATGTATTGAAACTCCCTGCTCTGGTTGGACATTCGCCTCTTTTGCTGAAAACCACTACGCTCCATTTTTGTTGCAGCCTACCACCAAGGTGAGTGACTCAGGGTGACTCAGGGTACTATAGTGAGTTTGTGGTTAGAACTTCCTGAGTCAAACACTTAACATGGATTCAGTCTGACCTCAGTTATATGGGTGGCCAGATGTCACACAAACAACAACAGTTATGTCTTCAAAACTGCACTATGTAACTTTTCTGGTGGGGAATCTGCTACCTGGAGATGCGTTTGCTTGGCTGTAATGTTCAACAGTATAGGAACAGACTTGTCTATCTTGTATTTAGTCAATTACAAGTGTTGTTAAACATGTGTTCTTTCTGTGAGAAGGGTCACCTCTCCACAGATCTGACCAAATTCTAGGCAAATACATCTCCATGGAGACTAGCATATGGCAGACCTTCCACCAGAGGCATTGTGTACTTCACCTGTAATTTAGATAAAAAGTTTGTTTCTGTTGTGATTGTAGAATGTTTTTAACCAGTAGAAGTAGAAATGTTACACATGTTCCTCTTTACGTTCTAACCTGTGTCTCTTTGTTGTTGGGTTTTTTTTTCAGATTGTGGTGATTGTTCTCTTTGTGTGTCTTCTGGGCATCAGTCTGTACGGTACCACTCAGGTCCGAGATGGGCTGGAGCTCACGGACATTGTGCCGAAGGGGACCAGTGAATACGACTTCATTGGGGCCCAGTTTAAGTTCTTCTCCTTCTATAACATGTATGTGGTGACTCAGCGTGCAGACTACGCCCAGAAACAGTCCCTCCTGTACCAACTGCACCAGAGGTTTCACAGTGTGCGCCACATTCTCAAAGAGGACAACGGAGACCTGCCCCGTATGTGGATGCACTACTTCAGAGACTGGCTGCAAGGTAACATCATCTCATGTATCTATGATAATTCCTTGCTTTTGAAAGCTACGTAACAGTACAATTATTTTCAAAGTTCAGACAATTTGTGGTTAATTTTTTCATATCACCCAGTCTCATATTGAACAACCACAATTTTCATTTAGTCTTATTTAATTATAGAATCTATCAGTATTCATTTCCCAAACATAAAAAATAAAGACTTTTAACCATCGCCATTTAACACATAAAATACTTATTCTCCAAAATCTCCAAACCACATGCTTTTACTGGCAGAGGATTGTCTGTTGACCTCTCAATAATAAAGACCCAAGCTGATCTTTTACGATTAGAAATTTCTATTAATTTCACAGGCCTGGCTTAACCTGAACTATTAGAATTGAAGACACATATATTGTCATGTATCTGTTTTAGTGTATTTGTAGACATCACTATGCTCCCACCTCTTTACCACCTATTACATACACTATATTGCCAAAAGTATTCACTCACCCATCCAAAAAATCTACATCAGGTGTTCCAATCACTTCCATGGCCACAGGTGTATAAACTCAAGCACCTAGGCCTGCAGACTGTTTCTACAAAAATTTGTGAAAGAATGGGTCGCTCTCAGGAGCTCAGTGAATTCCGTAACAAAGTGGAAGCAACTACGACCGGCAACTCAGCTACGAAGTGTTAGGCCACGTAAACTGACGGGGCGGGTCAGCGGATGCTGAGGCGCATAGTGCGCAGAGGTCGCCAACTTTCTGCAGAGTCAGTCACTGTAGACCTCCAAACTTCATGTGGCCTTCAGATTAGCTCCAGAACAGTGCATAGAGAGCTTCATGGAGTGGGTTTCCATGGCCGAGCAGCTGCATCCAGGCCATACATCACCAAGTGCAATGCAAAGTGTCGGATGCAGTGGTGTAAAACACGACGCCACTGGACTCTAGAGCAGTGGAGACTCGTTCTCTGGAGTGATGAATCGCGCTTCTCCATCTGGCAATCTGATGGACGAGTCTGGGTTTGGCGGTTGCCAGGAGAACAGTACTTGTCTGACTGCATTGTGCCAAGTGTAAAGTTTGGTGGAGAGGAGATTATGGTGTGGGGTTGTTTTTCAGGAGCTGGGCTTGGCCCCTTAGTTCCAGTGAAAGGAACTCTGAATGCTTCAGCATACCAAGAGATTTTGGACAATTCCATGCTCCCAACTTTGTGGGAACAGTTTGGAGATGGCCCCTTAGATGGCCCCTTCCTCTTTCAAATGACTGTGCCCCAGTGCACAAAGCAAGGTCCATAAAGACATGGATGAGAGAGTTTGGTGTGGATGAACTTGACTGGCCTGCACAAGTCCTGACCTCAACCCGATAGAACACCTTTAGGATGAATTAGAGCGGAGACTGAGAGCCTGACCTTTCCATCCAACATCAGTGTGTGACCTCACAAATGCGTGGCCAAAAGTGGTCAAAAATTCCCATAAACACACTCCTAAACCTTATGGACAGGCTTCCCAGAAGAGTTGAAGCTGTTATAGCTGCAAAGGTTGGACTGACGTCATATTAAACCCTATAGATTAAGAATGGGATGTCACTTAAGTTCATATGCGAGTCAAGGCAGGTGAGCAAATACTTTTGGCAATATAGCAATGGCATGCCATTGCAAACATGCAAACCATTATAAACTCCTGCTATCCATATGGCCTCCTGATGGCCACAGCTTGGTTGTATATGTTGTGTGTCTTTTGTTTGTCTTTCAGTGCAGCCATAAACCTAAGTATAAGGTTGCTAAAGTAAGGTTTTCTTTCAACACTATAAAAGTTGCTGTGAAGGGTACTTATGTATGATTTGTTAGCCTTTATTTGCGTAAAATATTTTTGTATTGATACCACACATTGCTAAGGGACAGTAAAGAATGTGGTTAAACTCTGTTCCCATGAAGCTTCTTTGAGATAATACTTTTGGTTTGTGTTTTGACATTATTGTGCAGGAAACAAGATGTTGGGCCTGAGTTCAGCTGTGGGAGGGAGTCCATAATGGACACTGACAGTAGCTGATTAGGATCAGTTGTCTTAAAGAGCAGAAGCACAAAGTGGGAGGTTATTGGACACCAGGCCTGAGGCGGAGCAGGAGACAGTCAGAGCAGTGTTTTTGTACATGTGTGGATACTTTTAAAGGGCCCATGTTACTCTGTTTTCTGATCTATGTTGTAATGTTGTTTCCTCGTCGAACATACTATGGGTTTAATTTCATTCACACAAAACCTTGCATATTTTGGCTGAGTTCTTCTCTCAAACTATAATTCTCAAACTTGCTCCACTGTGGTTTTAAAGTCAGTGGTGCAATAACTATGGAGACACGGAAAGGCTAGTAATACCCAGTAGAAAAGTTACATAGTGCGCCTTTAACGCAATAATCTATATCGATTAAAAATAACACACACACAAAGTTTAACTGGTTGACTTTAGCCGAGCTTTGGGTTTTCTGAAGTTTTGATTCTGACACACATTTTTGACTAGTAAATGAAGACATGTACACTTTTGTTTTAATATAACTGAAATTATTGTCTAAAAAACTATATTAAAATAACCCATTTATAATATCAGTATCACACTGTAAAACAGAGTTATCGAAGATCACATCTTTTTCTCATATCACAAGCCCTAATTTATAAGTTTTAGTTGAGTCAGTGGTAAGATATGCCATTATATTCTATGTTCCACTTCATATTTCCAACTGACATGTCAAAACTCCACACTGCCAGATAGTAAAAGCTTGAATGATAAAAGCATTGTGGAGGGACAGTATGTTTAACCACACAGGGAGTTTGTGAGTGCGAGAGAAGGAGCAGGCTCTGATATTATTCTCTGGGATGCTTGGACAAATTGGAGCCAGGCAGGCCAAGGAACCAGACCCAAAACAACATCTACCACAGCATGGGCCTTGAGGGAGGCCTATAAGGAGGGGGGACCAACGCACATGTTCCTCATATATTCCCCAGTGAATCAAAAAACAGTAGATTTAAGCTCTTTTGAAGTCTTGCACAGTGCTTGACAATGGAGCAAAGTTATCAAATTAAACAAATCAGGCTTGTTATGGGGTATGGGCGTATATAGGCCGGGGAGCTGCTCTGTAAAATGTATGACAAATGACAACAACAAGGTATGGAGCGCTAAGTGGTCCCATGTAAGTAATGTGTCATGTTTTGATTGGTTACAGGGCTACAGCGAGCTTTTGACAGAGACTGGGTGGCCGGCAGGATCACCCAGTCGAACTATAAGAACGCGTCAGATGATGGAGTTTTGGCGTATAAGCTTCTAGTCCAGACCGGCCGCAGAGAGAAGCCCATTAACTTCAACCAGGTGGGACATTTTTGATACTTTTTTTGATTGATAACTTTATTTTGGACATATAATTGTTTAAAAATATGTGTTTGCAAAATACGTAGTCGTAAAAACAGAATGGGCAGTAATTAAGGAATAGTCACTGTGTTCAGTATGTTGTAATATTCCTCATCAAAAACATACCTGGAGTTGTGTTTTGTTTCATTTACATATTTAGGCTGTGTTCTTCTCTCAAACTAAAAACACTCTGTTCCACCTTGTGATGTCATGTGGTAATACAGGAAGTGCTTCATAAATTCCTTAAACTCCACACACCTTCACTAGAATCATTTGAATAATTTCAGCCCTGGAATTGCCAAACTCTATTGAACAAAAGGTAAAAGTAGCTGAAAACTACCTTGTCATGACATCACAAGGTGGAACAGAGCATTTTGAGCTTTGGAGATGTAGACAGACTAATAAAAAAGGGTTACTCAAACATGTATGAATGCAACAAACTTAACTGGATGTAACAACATTCCAATGAGGTTAATTCGGTCTTCGGATAATTTATGTTATTAGGTTCTTTTTTCTTTCTTTTCCTTGGTCTGAAAAAAGAACCTAATAACATGGATGTAACAACATTATAACATGGCTAAAAGCTCACAATACTCAATACTCACGCAATATAGAACCTTTAAATCCTAGGAAAGTTCATTCATCATAAACTTACCTCTGTGTAGCAGTCATCACATTTAAATGGCACAGAGCCCAAGAACGTAAGTTGGTAAGATTTTGATTTTGACCTGACATGATCTGTGTTTCCAGATATGTAAACATGTTCAAATCAAATACAGCTTTTACTGGTAACAACTGTAATGCTGATTTATTCTTCACTACAAAAATATTGGACATGATGGCGAAGTTGTTTGCTATACTTTTTGGTGTTTTGTTTCTCAAGACAATTATCTAACCAGAAATGCCTCAAATGAGTCTCACATTTGGGTTGCCAGTTCCAAAGGGTTTTTTTTGTCTTTGTGTCAGCCCTTGTTTGTTACAGTTACATAACACTTCTATTCACTAGCAGCAAATTTTAAAGGTCCTATATTACACAAAATTGATTCTCACAAGCTTTAACCCATGTTAGAGTATTACCTCCTTTCATTCTCACATGTTTTAGTCATCTTTTATTATTAGATTTCCAAAGCTCAAAATGCTTTGTTCCACCTTGTAAAGTCATGAAGCGGTAGTTACCTTTTGCTTAGTAGAGATGGGAAATGTCAGAGCTGAAATTATCCAAATGATTCTGGCAAAGGTGTATGGAGTTTAAAAACAAAGTGGAGCACTTCCTGCATCACCACATGTCATCACAATGTGGAGTGTTTTCAGCTTGAGAGAAGAACACCGAGTAAATATGCAGGGATTCCGTGTTAGACATGTGTGAATGAAACAAAACACAACTCCAAGGTATCTTTTTTTTAAGAAGAAACATTATAACATACAGTAGATTAGAAAATAGTGCAATAGGGGCCCTTTAATTTATGCATCATGACAGATTGAAAGACATGAACTAGAGTCCTCTGTCATCTGTCCATATCCAGTCATAATAAAATGATCTGTGCTTACGATCTTTAAAACCACACCCAGATTATAAACACATTTTTTTTTCTTCTGCTTTCTATCTATCTGTACCTTCTGTCTTTGACCTTATGCAGCCCAGGAATTTAAACTCACTTGATCTGCTTGGCTTCTGAAAAAGAGATTATCTTTATTTGAACCAGTTGTCCCATTTGGCTGAAATGTCTCTTGTGCACTGTGTGAAGCATGCACTCGCATAGACAACCGCTATGTGAATGTATTATTGGAAAGCACAACTAGAGATGTCACAATATCAAATGACCATCTCCAAGCAAAAGTGAAATCTTATGTTTTCTTTCATTGCCATTGTCTAATATTATACATTACCACTCCTCTAGACTAATATATGAAATCAAATGTATCTTTTAAAATTCTCTTGAATATAATTTTTGTACTTCCTTTGATTATATTTTAAGAATATAATCATATTGGAGTTGGTGGAAATACAACCCACGACGACAGTGAGAAACTGTCCAGGAAGGTGCAGGAGCTGTCTGCTGCACTCTTCTCAGCACGAGAGGAGATGCGTCTCCTGAAGTTTTGTCGTGAAAGTCAAAGTGCACAGCCATCCAGCCGCCCAAAAGGAGCGGCTGTACTGAAGGAGCAGAGGAGGGTGCTCCAGCGCTACTACCAGCACTAAAGCACCTCCAAACATTACCCTTTACCCTTCACATTATGAAAAAATAAAACAAAAATTGTTTTAACATTATGTTGTTCTCCTAAATGTCTGTGGTAGTTATTCATGTTTATTGTTTCTCATGTCAAAACTTGAATGCACATGTCAGCCACAGCTGCAGTTGCTTATTTTTTGTTAATTGGTAGTGGAAATAGAAAAAAATAATATATGCTGAAAAAAAAAAAATCTGGGAAAAAATGTTTTTACTTTAATGGTTTATTTGCACCACTGACCACCACCTTATTTTATATATAAATCATGACAAATGTTTTCAATGATCTTGGCTGAAATTTCAAACTCTATTTTGATACTAAAGAAAAGATTTGATACAGAATACTCAATAAAAATTTTGATACCCAAATAATAATTTCATAAGCTCCGTTTTAGACAATATTATAATTTTCCACACAAAATAATACTCTTTGTTTTTATACCATGTGGTCTTAGACTAGTTCTGATAAAACTCAACATGAAACTCTTCAGGAAAAGTAAAGTTTTATCCAGTTAGATTTTTTTTTTTCAGTATCAATACTTGTTTAAATGAGTATCTAGCTTCAGTACTAGTTATAGTATTGATTAGTATCTGATTTTCAATCATTTTTAACAACCTAAGGACTACCTCCTTCACAATTACATACTATCTGTATCTTGGCTGCCATTTTTGCCTCTCCTCTCCTGTCCGCTCAGCCTACAGGAAGTAGACTCCTGCCTTGGTGTGCGGGCTGTGATGCCACTTCCTGTGTCTGTGTTGCCGTGCTGTTGCCGTGAGACCGTGACAGCCTGAAGACATACAGTTGTTGCGTATCCCACTGCCAAATTCAAGCCAGATCCTGGAGGCTGGCCCCATCCCTCTCCAGAGCTGTGTCCGCTTTCGATGAAACACGTGGTGGACCAGCTCGGCTCTGCGTGCGGGTGGGACTGTAGTAGCTGTTTTTGGGCCCTAAATGAAGACCAGACCTTTTCCAAGCCTGGCAAATTACAGAGCGAGATATTTTATTTTGATATGCCACTCCACGGATCTGTGCTGAGGTGTTCTGCTTTTGATCCTCTGCTGTTAACATTTTCTTTTTTTCTGTCAGCCATTTGTTCCATATGTGTCGATTTGAAATAGTCATTTGCACTGAAATAGGTTACAGGGTTGTTTTGTTTGGCTTTTATTGCAGAAAATATTGGTTGTTTTTATTTGTTATTCAGAATAGCTTTTGGCAATGAGAGAATCGGTTTTAAGACAAGAGATAAAGTAAAATGTAGCTTAAAGGTGCACTGTGTAACTTTTCTGGTGGAGGCTTTGTTGTCTTCTTGTCTCCATGGTGATGTTACTGCTTTGCCTGGCATTTTCCACAGTATGACATTGGACTCATCTATTTCGTATTTGTTCAGTTACGTGTTATGCTTAAAAATAACTTGGAAAAACCTGCATTCTCATTCCCACTGGGCTCGCCTCTCCACGGATCTGACTTGTAATTTGTAACCTGGTCTGACCTGCTTGCAACAATATAGATAAAGCAGTGACATCTTTAAGAATACAAAAGCAGGTTACATGTTGTATCTTTAAACTGACGCTGCATGAGAGAATAGACTGCAATAGAGAGACTGTGCTACTGCTATCAGCTGCTTGTTCTGGTCAGGCCCTCTGTGGCGCCGGGCATTCTGGGTACTCCTAGGTAGCCACATTTGTACAGATGTTGTGTTATTTTTATAGCTCTACTCCATTTGCTGGGTGGCATTTCCTTCAGTGTTAACAACCAGGTTAACTGCACACAGACTCAGGGCTCCAGCCAATTTTTTTATTGTTAACTGAAGCGATTTTTCCTTTTTCCTCGCCCCCGTCCCCAAAAACACAGTCCGTTCTCCCTCTCCTCTTCTCCCCTCTCTCCTCGCTCCCCCTGGTCCTGGGTCCTGGCCTCACGAGCCTGAGCAGAGACCGATTTATGGCCCACAGACGGAGGAGTGGCAGAGGCTGTAACACTTAAGCTCTGGGGCTCCACCTGGGAGGGCCTGTCTGTACCTACACCAGCCGCCACTCACCGCACATACTTCACTATTAGTCACTATCACGATTTAATCCAACTCTTGTGTGTTAATTCATCAGTACAGTAGATTAAAAGTTGCTCTATGTATTTTTTTGTTGTGGAGATAGGAAATGCTTTGCCTGGAATCTTCCACAGTATGGCATTCAATGGCGTGTTTTAATAGTTAGAAGATTTCCTTGCAATCATGCGTTCTACTGTCAGTGAGATCGCCTCCCCACAGATCTGACCTGTGACTTGGGCTAGTGGTGTTACCTGATTATCTACATAATAGATGAGTTTAATGGCTCACACTGGAACATCCCAGTGAAATAACATCTGCATGGAGACAACCAGAAAGGAATAAATGAGCTTTAATAATATAATTATACTTTTTGTTCAGTTTTTTGTTTTTGAATTGTTCATTGCTATGACATAGTGCAATTTTTTTCATTACTTTTTTCATTACTGTGAAACCCATGGATAAACAATATCACATTTAATACTTAATTCCCAAAACCATTATACTACTAGTTGGTTCATTCACATTTTAGGTTACGTTTCAAAACACACATTCAGCCCAATTGCAAAAGATAGATTATTTTGTTTTGAATTGTTAGCTGCTTTGCCAACAGTACTAAAACCTATGTATAGCTGAAAACCATATTACATAGTTAATTCAGATTTTAGGTTAGGTTCCAGACCACATATTCAGCACAATTGTATAAAAAAGTAAAAAAACACGTCTCAAGGCGCCCTCCGACCAAACGGCTCGGAGTGGTCAGGGTTTGGGACGTGAGGCTGGCCCTGCTCTATCTGGTGCATGTAAAGGGAGAAGCTGATTCAACAGTTTCCATGTTTTAATGTGGCATGATAATTCTGGGAAGCTGCTTCGACCAGTGCGGGAATGTTCAGAAAGGCTACCAGTGTTGGGTCTGTTGATTTTTCTTTGGTTGGAAAGAGAAACCGGCAAATATTTGAGTCTTATTTTGAAAGCTGTAGTTCATGTATAAATAAGCTCACCTGTTTTGGTTTGACATGTCCACAATACATTTCCAGGACCAGTGTATACATCTATGACCACAATATCATTTTTTCACATCAGCCCGATTGATTATTCTAACTTAATTGCGCGGTTTCCTCTTACTAATTTCCAAATTTCAAAACTTGGCATTGTGTAACATAAATGAGCTGTAATGTATTCACTGTGTGCCTATGTTGATTCTTATAACCAAAGCTTAAAGGGGCACAACGTAACTCTTCTGGAGGAGGATATGCTACCTGCTTGTTTCCATGGAGATGTTACTGAAGTGAAGTATGCCATTAAACATATATCTCCATGGAGCAAGCAGGAAACATAAACAGACCAAAGTTTATGTCAGATCTGCGGAGAGGCAACCCCACTTAAAGTAACAATACAGGATTTTCAGGGTGTTTTTTAGCAAGAAAACACCTTAATTGCTATGAGTTTAGTACTAGTACTGAGCTTTACCATGACTGTAAGGCCCAATCCCAATTCTCCCCCTTAGCCCTCTGTCTTTGTCTTAGCCCTACCCCTTAGCCCTACCCCTCTGTCTTTAAACAGAGGGGTAAGGCAAAGGGGTATGTTTTAAACCCTTAGAAATGGGACACCCCTTTGCAGTCGCAACAATATGACATTATTTTTAAAGTTTTGAAGTATTGTGCTCCTTTTGAGTTTGTTTTAAATAAACTTTGCAAAAAGTCTAATGTTTTTAAAATTACTATACTCTGTACAACATATGTAAATCAAATTTTAATCAACTGTAACACAAAATTAAAATGCTGCAGAGGTGGACGGAGTTGTAGAGGATGCCTGGTACACACAAAAAAGAAAACAAAATTAATACATAGTCATAAACACATATAGTTGTTCTGGTACCTACAAATATTATAGAATGTAATATACCTTATATTTTATTTTCAAATTCTCCCACTTTTTTGAAGCTTGTTGGGCTGACACAACTCCAACAAGTCCAGCCTCCTACAAGAAATACAAATGTGATTAATAACATGTCATTTTTAATATAAATAGGGGATAATTTACAAGGCGAAACGAAACAATAATATTTTAGGCGATGCATGTTCGTAATACTTTACACATTCTACGTAACATGTGTATAGTTCTAAAAGCGCATGAGACGAGTTATGAGGCGAAATGAAAACATATACAGATACAGCGATATATTTGACACATTCTAGTCTAACATATATGCGTATATAGTTCTTTTAGGCCATGCATGTTCGTAATACTTTACATTCTACCGTAACATGCGTTAACATGCGTATAGTTCTAACCGGGCATGTTACGATAAGCCGTATATGTCAGAAAGCGTAAATGCTGGCGCCATGAGTATATCTACAACTTTTCAAAAGTTACTACAGTTTTATACAACTTTTTATGAGGTTCTTGAGTGCAAATATTCACATTTGTCCAATTTCTTCCCGATTGCCGACACTTCCCGATTTCCGTGTTGGTTTTTGCTCCGTCTTGCGTTAAGCCACGCCTATCCCCTTTGCGCAAAGTGTGCATCTGAAAAAGCTTTGCGCAGAGGGGTGGAACAGCCCTTCTCCTTATCCCTCGCACTTACAGAAAAGAGTATTGGGACACCCCTCTGTCTCTCGTGAACGCGCACAACAGAGGGGTAGGGCTAAGACAGAGGGCTAAGGGGTAGAATTGAGACGCAGCCTAAAGCTAACAGCGACTAGCATGCTAACACGCACGTCTTGATTATCAAGTGTTTATCCACTGATCCGAAGGTTGGTGGTTGGAATCCCGCTCTCAATATAAACACCGTTGTTAGAGCGATCAGATCTACTGTCCCACAGGTTGGTGGTGCGATTCCAGCTCCCACAGATGAACACTGCTGCTGTGTCCTTGGGCAACACACCTTGCCCCCGGTGTCTCCGTACATTGGTGTATGAATGTGTATGTGAAGCCGTGAGTGTTTCCTTGATATAAAGTGCTTTGAGCGCCTTGAGAGTGGAAAAGTGACCATTTACCAACACAAAAAAAGGACACTTAATGCCATATTGTGAAACTCCAGGTAAAGCAATCACATCTCCATGGAAACGAGATAACTTATCCTCACCAGAAAAGTTCCATAGTGTGCCATTATAAATATGTTTTGGTTGAGTTATTAATTCCTTTCTGTTTTACCTTTTCAGTTGACTCGACAAAGGCTTGTGGACGCAGATGGCATAATTAACCCCAGAGCTTTTTATATCTACCTAACCGCCTGGGTCAGCAACGATCCAGTAGCCTACGCCGCATCCCAGGCCAACCTCCGGCCCCACCCCCCAGAGTGGATCCACGACCCGACCGACTCCATGCCCGAAACACGCTTCAGCAGTAAGCCATGGGCACTTTAACTAATGGGACAGTGGGCAGTCTGAGAACCCAATATGCTGTAGTTTGTGTTGGATGGTTTTACTGAATGGGAAGAGAATGAGACTATTTATGCTTCATTAATAAATATGTCTGGCTGCGTAGGGTAGTGGACTGTTTGCTTTGAGTCTTATTTAAAACAGATGGGGTAATTCTTTTGAGTTTCAGGTAGGGATGTGCAATGATAACAATTTAAGTCATGACTGTAATTATTGTAATGTGGTTACCTCCTCAGAAACATACCCAGAGTTGTGTTTTGTTTCAAGTTTGAGTAATTCATGAAGCCGTAGTTTTCAAGTTACCTCCAGGGCTGAAATGATCCAAATGATTCTAGTGAAGGTGTATGGAGTTTAAAACACAGTGTAGCACTTCCTGTATTACCACATGACATCACAATACAATGTGGAAAGTGTTTTCTGTTTGAGAGAAGAACCCAGCCTAAATATGCAGGATTTGTGTGTTAAACGTGTGTTAATGAAACAAAACAACTCCAGGTATGTTTTTGATGAAGAAACAACATTATTACAGATCAGAAAATAGCACAATATGAGTCCTTTAACAGTAGCCTGGCAGAACTGAAGAAGCCGCTTGGATGAGTGGCATAATATTTTCACTCCAAAACTTTTGTCCAGTTGGCAGAATTAAATTTTCATTAGAGGCGATCTACTGCTGACCATTGTAGACCACTGAAGTAAGCTATAATATATATTTGTATGAGCTCAGGTTGCACCGTGGTTTTTCTAATGGTGCCTGGAGTGAACACTATAATCCTGTGTACCATGGGGCCCTCACACACACACACACACACACACGCACAAACCATACACACACAACCATACGCATATTATTAAATCTCACTGACCCCAATCACTGCACACACCCTGTTTTCATTTCCCTACCACACACTTGCCTGCTGTACCTCCCATAAAAACATGTTTGAATCCAACCAGCGATTCGGTACAAATCAGGAAGTGCCCCCGTGAGCGAGGAACATGATTGGTTAACAAGTTGAGACTGGGTTTAAGTGGGGTGCACAATTGGATAACAAGCAGGAAGTACTTTATAGGAGAGAGGGGATGTGATTGGATCATGAGCATGAAGTTTTTGGCTGTGCCCGAGCCCCCCAGAGCTGAGTTTTTTGGACGGTAGCCAGCGGGTGTCCTAATGGAAATTTATAGTTGCGATTATAAAGAGCCAAAGCATGTTAGCAAGTGCTCCTGTCTGACCCCGCAGGCAGTGTGGAAAAGAAACCAAAACAAAACCACCTTTTCACACACACTGAAAAAACAGGGCTTCCAAAGTGAATTTAACATGGCTTCTATAACCTGCTGGAACTACGGGTGGCCCAAAAGAAAGTCAAATCATGTTTCTTTAATGGCCCATGTCTCCCCTTGTACATGTATTTTAAGTAGCGCTATTAACTTAAAGGGCCCATATTACTCTATTTTCTGATCTATGTTGTTTCCTCATCACAAACATACCTAGAGTTGTGTTTTTTTGTTTCATTCACACATGTTTAACACACAAACACTGCGTATTTAGGCTGAGTTCTTGTCTCAAACAGAAAACACTCTCTTCCACCTCGTGATGTCATGTGGTAATACAGGAAGTGCGCCACTGTGTTTTTAAACTCCACACACCTTCACTAGAATCATTTGGATAATTTCAGACCTAGAACCTACCACTTCATGACATCATAGGGTGGACCAGAGCATTTTGAGCTTTGGAGATGTAGACAGATTAATAATAAAGGATTACTCAACTCCAGTTATGTTTTTGATGTAGTAAGAGCAATGTAACATGGCTTAAAGCTCATAAGAGTCAATTTGTTTAAAGAGTCACCTTTAAACAATAATGTCAAACTTATTCCTCCAAACTCTGAACTTGAACTGACAGAGGATGTGCTGTAGACCTCATTTATAAAGGCTGTAGCTGATCATCGCCCATTTCAAACTACTGGCTTAAGTTAAATTACACTTGGCCCTAATTCATTTACACTATTTAGTTGTTTTTATATTGTTGGACAAAGCATGCTACTTTTTAAACTTTTTTAGTTCACACTTCACTGTGATTGGTCAAATGTACCTGTCACTCACTCATGCTGCTAGCCCCGCCTCCTCATAGCAGCATTTTACAGTAGCGAGTAGCTGACTTTTATGTTATTGCTTTGCCTGGAATGTTCCTCAGTATGGCATTATTAACTTATTCATCTTCACAAATACAATGACAAGCCGGTGACATAATCAGGCCAAATTACAGGTAAATTTTGAGCAATAAAACCACCTGTAATTGAACAAATGAACACTGTTTAAATTTAATGCTATATTGTTGAACATTCCAGGCACTTATCTCTATGGAGACAAGCAGGTGGCAGACCTTCCACTAGAAAAGTTACACAGCGCATCTTTAAGAAGAAATTGAAGCAACTCTATGCATTGATGTAGACGGTACAATAAATGTGGTCATGTTTTAAACTGTACTGAGAAGTCTAGAATGAAACTACCACCAAATGAATCCACTTTTTCACGCTTGACCATGACTTCATAGCTGGGTGACAGACAGCTGTGGTTGTTTGGTGCGTTATTCTCTGGGTGTGGTAATGACGCTGGCTTTAACTTTGCAATTACCATGAATCAGCAGCGTTTGGACCTGACACCCTCCTCTGTCTGGAGCTGATAGGCCCTCATTAGCCTGGCTGTTCCCCTCACTGGGTCCCAGTCAAAGGAGCTCTGTTTCCATCTCTGCTCCAGGGCCCACCCCCACTGCACAGCCTCCTAGGTGCACCTGGATCACTACTGAGCGGGTGTAGTGTTGTAGGTAGCTTGCCTGACCAGCCAGTCCCTTCTACATTCTGTTCGAATCCAGAAGGGACTAGAACCAGACAATAGAGCATGAAAAAACTCCAACGACAGCTGCTAATTTGTATCACGTGTCTCTCAAATGCGGAAGACATCTCCTCTCCAAAATTCTCGCAACATTCAGAACAAAATATATAATAAGTAATAGTTTGATGCTTCAGTTGTTGATTCTGAGAAAATGCATGTGGTTACTCAGTCCAGCCATGTTTGTTTTTGACGCGAACGGCGAACGGGTCAATCTGTGATTGGTTAATCCGGCTGTCAATCACACCTTCTGAAATCAGGGAGACAGGATACAGCTGCAAGTTTTGTCAAAGCATGTGGATCTAGCTGGTCAGGTAAACCACACACAGTCTCATAGGTGCACCTGGATCACTGCTGAGGGGGTGTAGTGTTGTAGATAGTAGTCTGCAGTCTGGAAAATTGTCAATGGGTTCTGCAGATGTGCTGCACAATCACAACTTAATGCTGCCTGATAATAAGGTTAATATTACTTGCAGATGTGGATGTAGTGTTTATCTGATCAGTAATCGCAATTTGTTCTGAAGTAATATAATAGCTGTCGAGTAGTGGCGGAAGAAGTACTCAATTTTGTTAGTTAAGTAAAAGTACAGATACTGGCGCAAAAAATTAAATAAAAAAAGCTCAAGGAAAAGTAAAAGTATCACATGAAAAATCTACTTGCACTGTGCAGCTTTTCAGGATAGGTGTCCACTACCATTGCTTTGTCTGTAATGTTTCACAGTATGGTTTTAAACTTGCATTTATTCAGTTATGGCTGTTTTTATTGCTCAAAAATACATTTAAAACATGCCTTCTTACTGTGAGTGGGGTCACTTCTTCACAGATCTCACTTGTAAAATGGCACGGTGGCATCTCCTGCTTTTTTCTGTGGAGATTGAAAAGTTTAATGCCATACTTAAAGCAATAACCTCTCCAGGGAGACAAGTAACTGACAAGCCCTTTACTAGAAATATTACACAGTGCACCTTTAAGGAAAAGTATTGAAGTATCCACTTAAAAATGTACTTAAAGAGTAAAAAGTATAAGTATTTTGAAAAGATTTTGAGATCTAATAAAGTTTCAAATGTCGAGATGTTGATAAAGATTTATGCATTATTTTGTTAAATAGAAACAACTGAATCAATGTTTGTACAGTATTTTACAACTTACTTCATTACATTCCACCACTGGCGTCCAGACAGCGAATCATTTGGCAAAACATTTTCAAAACAGGATTTTAATTTAATAATCTCTATATTGAAATAAAAGACAAACGGACCAGTCTGTATTATTGTAGATGTTTGAAATATAAGCACACGTGTTTTTGTTTCTTTTAAAATAGACTCAGATGTTGGATATTATTACAATAAGCTCACTCACACATAGATTAAGAGGCTCAGATATTATGTGATTGTTAGCTGTGAGTTTTATTCAGACAAAAACATTGTTTCTCAAGTCAACAGTGTAATCAAAAAGCAAAATGAACTCCTTTCTTTGGGTTGCCAGATCCTGAACTAAAACCAGTTTGCAAACAACCCAAAAGGGCTATAATATGACATGTCTTCTGCAGATGACAGCTAAAGGTTCAGTTGTGATTGTATTGCTCTTTTTAGATATAAAAACAGCAATACTGAACAATGAATAATATTGTAGTTGTTCTTTTGGAGATCTCTATAAGTATATCGACTATAAATAAGATGACCTCAAAAAGAGACAGAAATATCTAATGTAAACCAAAGACTATATGTAAATGGACATAGCTAACCCGTTATGCAATCCAATAGGAAGTGTTCATGGGTGCGCTTCCAGCTCCATCGACTTTACATTGAAAAATGGTCGCCCATCTCTCTGTAACTGCTGCCGTGAGCCTCGTCATTTTGGTCTTAAAATGTTCAAATTCACCCACTCTACATCATCCCGGTGTTTATATTTCACTATTTTGTACGTAAATTAAATTCCTATTCCTAACATGGAACTGACTCCAGATTTGCCCCTATAACTGCTAGCCTCGTGAGCTTCATTTGACTGGAGCCGAATGCTATGGGGGATGTCACACTCCCTTAGTCCACTTATTTATACAGTCTATGGTATAAACTCCCATATAAAGAGATTATAACGTCATATTTGTGCCCATTTGTTGTTTGTGGGACATTTTAGCACATTCCTGAAGCATTGTTAAAATCTTCTGAATATTGTTATCATCATTACCTTTAATTTAACATTGACCATATCTTGTTTTGTCTGTACAGTCCCAGCCGCTGAGCCCATCGAATACGCACAGTTCCCCTTCTACCTCAACGGGCTCCGGGAGACGCCTGAGTTCGTGGAGGCCATTGAGAGCGTGAGGGCCATCTGCAGTAACTACAGCCTCCAGGGCCTGGCCTCCTACCCCAACGGATACCCCTTCCTCTTCTGGGAGCAGTACGTCAGCCTGAGACACTGGCTGCTCCTCTCCATCAGTGTGGTGTTAGCCTGCACCTTCCTGGTCTGTGCGCTGTTCCTGCTCAACCCGTGGACCGCAGGAGTCATTGTAAGTAATGCAAGTGAAGTTATGATGGTCTTGAGCAAAAATATACTAGAGAAACGGTCCTATATTACGTAAAATTGGCTCTTGAGAGCTTTAAGCCATGTTAGAATGTACTTACCTCCTCAAAAACATACCTAGAGTTGTATTATGTTTCATTCACAGACGCTGAAGTAACCCTTTATTATTAGTCTGTCTATATCACCAAAGCTCAAAAGGTCCTTTTCCACCATGTGATGTCATGAATCGGTAGTTTTCAATTTAACAGCTTCATTTTACCTTTAGTTCAGCAGAGACTGGGTATTCCAGGGCTCAGATTGTCCAAGTGATTCCAAGTGAAGGTGTATGGAGTTTAAAAACACAGTTGAGCTCTTCTTGTATTACCATACAGCATCACAGGGTTTCAGTTTGAGAGAAAAAAATGCAGGAATATGCAGGGTTTATGTGTTAACCATGTGTGAATGAAACATAACACAGCCCAGGGTATGTTTTTGATGAGGAAACAACATTATAACATCAGAAAATAGCGTAATATAGGCCCTTTAAAAATAATACTGCTTGTTCTAATATTATGTATAAACCATATGAGTGATTTTTAGATTGTAAATTCACATTCATAAATGTATCTACCAGAGGTGACCTATTGGAGTTGTTCCATGGCTCTTTTACGTCTTTATATTGTTTGACATCTTTATAGACGTCTTTCCTGCTCACAAATATGGCGGTTTTCCCAAAAAATGTGATATATGATATATAATCGCTACAACTATTAGCCTCAAAATACAAAAATATTTTTAGAGTAGAGAGGCTCATGGCATTTCCCTGAGAAGCTTTTTGTGCAATTATGGTACAGTTCTGAAGGAAAATAAGGAAAGATTCTTCTTATATTTAGTTTTGTATAGTCATTTTTGTGTCAGTAGCTAACCATTTGATCAGTTATATACATTTTGATTTGTAAATTACATATTTATAGTCTGCCTTATATGATGAAAGCATTCAACATGTCCAGAGCGATGCAATAACCAAAATATGAAAAAGTAAACCAAACAGCCATGATAAACCAGATGAGCTGCTGGGTACAATAAATAACAATCAAACTACAATTTCAGTATACTTTTGAAAGAATATTAAGGTAAGTAATTGATACTTTGCAGCTGATTGCATCAATATTCCCTTTGAGTGTGATGCTAACTGTAAGCACTGCTCTATCTGAGGTTTATTTTAACCTAATCTGACCAGAAAGAGCTGGTTTAGTGCTCTTAAAATCACAATCATAAGTTTGCAACCGTTTTTCAGTCAGTCCCTCTCACAGTTTTTGTTGAAAATCAAACACCTAAACAGGACAGTGAACACTCGTATTGATCACAGGCTCATGAAAAGTTTTTCCTTAAAACTTTTGGCAGTGTTCGCCAATGTGCGCGTCGTGTCACCATGGTAACTGCAGAACATTCCACCGTAGGAATACATGTAGCAGCATGATCTCACTGCAAATATCAAAACAATATCAAACAAAATTTCCACTGGTTTAATATTGTGCTGAACTGATCTATGAGGTTTGACGACGCAATCAAATCTTAATTAAATATCTACATTTTAACTGTCCTTCACCAGATGTGTTTCTTAACAGTCTCTCTGGGGCTTCCTGCGTTAATGTGTGGTCCCTGCTCAGAGAAGGCACTGCTGCTTGTTATCACAGCCCCAGTCACCAGTGTTTATCTTGGGCTGTTTTGTTAGGGCCAGTCTGTTTAGTCTAGTCCAACACTCCCAGACACCAACCCTGAAATAAATGAGGAGAGGACACAAAGCTGCTCTGGCAACCCTCTCCCTCTCTCCGGCCTAAAAAAGTCATATTTAACGTTCATGCTTCCAGCCCTTATATACAATAAGAGTTTCCCCGGATACACACAAACAAGCACAGAGCTGACATGTTTACTTTCAGATATACAGTGGTAACGTGTAAGGCGTGTAACTTAAACACCTCTCTGGCTTTATTCACTAGTGGAGTGTATTTGCAAATCCAAGCCACCCCAACCTCAAACCCAGAAAAGTAAACCTCATGTTCATTCTCCGACCTGTTTAATCTGACCGAGTGTTGCTGTGATACCAAAATTATAGATTTGATTTTAGTATCAAGGAAAAGGGTTCATATTCTGTACACATTGTGATACCGAAATGGCAATAAAACACTCTTTGTTATATTAATATGATGTAATTTAAATGTCCTATATTAAGCAAAATTGACTTGTGAACTTTAAGCCATGTTGTTGCGTTACCAAAAACATACCTGGAGTTGTGTTGTATTCACACATATTTGAGTAATCCTCTATTATTAGTCTGTCTATCTCCAAGGCTCAAAATGCTCTGTTCCACCTTGTGATGTCATGAACTGGTAGTTTTCAGGTTAACAGCGTCCTTTTATCTTAAATTGGCAATTCTAGGGATGAAATTATCCACCTGCAACTTTTCTGGTGGAGGGTCCGTCAAATGCTTTTCTCCAGGGAGATATTGTTGTTACTTTGTCTGGAATGTTTCACAGTATGGCATTAAACCTTTCTGTTTTCATGGAGACCAAACTAGACCAAGTTACAGGTCAGATCTGGGGAGAGGAAACCCCGCTCACCGTACCTGTTTTTCTAGGTTTTTTTGAGCTATAAAACCACCTGTAATTGAACAAATATAGATAGACAAAGATACATCTGTTTAATGTCATACTGTGGAACATTCCAGGCAGAGCAATGACATATCCATAGAAACAAGCAGGTGACGGACCCCCAATCAAAAATCAGACAATTCAAGTTATTTTCCAGACTACAAAAGTTAAATTAATTTGTTCTGTTGGTTCACTGTTGCCCGTTATCTGGCGTAGCTCGTTGCTTCTACATTATCTAACCGTGTGTAGAAATACCTCCATCAGGACACACATTATCTGAGAGTTCGCAGCTCAGTTGGACTCACACGAACCCACACAGCACTGCCCGCCTCAGCCCACTTCAAAGGACCCAGGCCCCATGAAACCGGACACCTGTCAGCTGATAATGGCATTCACTCCCTGCTCCTGTCCTGCCAAAGCCTCTTAACGCACACATACATTCAGCCGATATGAAGGAATGCGGTCATATGTGGTATTAGAGGGTTAAATATTGTTTGTAAGGCAAAATAGTTGATTTGAAGGTATGCAAAATTAGAATATTTAGTATATTTTTAGGAGAAAACGTTGCTGAACAAAAAACTTGTAGTATAATTTTCAGCACTTTTGTATTTATTTATATTTATTTATTTGGGATGACAGTAGCTCAGCTGGTAGCGTGTTTGTCCACTGATCTGAAGGTTGGCAGTTTGAATCCCGCTCTCATCATAAAATAAAAACATTATTGGCTGAGCGTTCAGATCCACTGACACACAGGTTGGCGGTGCGATTCCAGCTCCCACAAATGAATGCTGTCATTGTGGCCTTGGGCAAGACACTTAACCACCCTTGCCCCCAGTGTCTGCGTACACCGGTGTATGAATGAATGTGTGTGTGAATGTGAGTGGTTCCTTGATGTAAAGCGCTTTAAGTACCTTGATGGTGGAAAAGCGCGATACAAAAACTTGACCATGACGATTTAATGAAAAACATGAACATATTATTTTTGTCCGCTCTTCACAGTTACGCAGTGCATGTTTAAATCACACGTTATCTGCCATGCTAACTGTTCTCTTGTTTATTTAAAGGTGCTGGTTCTGTCTCTGATGACGGTGGAGCTGTTTGGCTTCATGGGGCTGATGGGCATAAAGCTGAGTGCGGTCCCTGTGGTCATCCTCATCGCCTCTGTGGGCATCGGAGTGGAGTTTACAGTCCACGTGGCACTGGTATGCACGCGTTTATGTAATAGTAAAGAATAGCAGATTACCCAGTTCCCATAGGAGAATATTAAAGATTTTGACCATAAAAGGAGAAGGAACAGTGGTCTAATATGTGTAATGACTGCACGATTTGAATGCATTGAAATGTCTACTGTTGCAATATACAGAAACTCATTGAATTGCAAATCGCTTTAAGACTTTCCATCAGAGGTACTATCTTATCAAGATTAAAGGGGAACTGTGAAATGATTTAAATTATGACAATGTACTTATAGTCCTGATCTTGGTATTGTAGCTGCAGTTTAACCCTGTTTAGTCTTACGTTTTCATGTTGATACTAAAAAGGAGATTACGAATTTACATTATAATTAATGTCAAATTGCAATTCTCAACAAAATGTGACTTTAGTTTCATTTAGCCTGGCATTATACTTAAAGGAAATCATGGTCTCAATATAATAAAAACACTAACATTAACAGAATAGTAATCAAATTTGAGTACGTACAAATACCAATATAAAATGTGCATTTTCAAAAATAAAACCCTTTGAATGTTTGTGTTGCAGGCTTTCCTGACAGCCATAGGGGACCGTCACAAGCGAGCGGTGCTGGCCTTAGAGCACATGTTTGCTCCTGTCCTGGACGGGGCCTTCTCCACACTGTTGGGAGTGCTCATGCTCGCAGGCTCCGAGTTTGACTTCATCGTCAGGTAATACAAAGAAACACAAACACACGTACACATATGTGGCGTTCGTTTCCTGGAGACTGAGCCTAACCTTAACCATAGTCACTAATTGCTAAGCCAAAAGCCTAACCTTAACCCATTTTAACACATATCTGAACTTTAAATCATGTTGTGTTGTGTAGGTTAAGGCAGTGTTCCCCAACCATTTCTGTCTTAAATACGCTCTACATACTGTCAACAAAAACACTGGTATTGGTTTAGGTTTTGGTATTGTTTTTTTAAACTCCCAATAATGTGTAAATATGGGCAAGGAGGGACTAACCCTAACTTCAAGGTTGCTTTTCTATTAAGAGTGCACTATGGAACTTTTCTGGTCAGTCTGCCACCTGTTTGTCTCTACGGAGATGATTCCTTTGGCTGGAATGGATTTTAACGTGTTTTTCAATGACCAGCGTTTTTAATTATCTAAAATACCTTGAGAAACATGCATTCTTACTGTATGTAAAGTTACCCTTCCATAGATCTGACCTGTAACCTATAATCCATCTCCATGGAGATAGATAACCCTCAACCAAAAAAAAAGATTTAGTCCACCTTTAAAAGCTCAATGTTTATGCTTCATGTCTCCTTTATAGTCATCAAATTTGTTACTAACAACATTATTAATTCCAGTACTGTTCGCAATTTTTTATATACACTATACCTGAAATACAGGCTCAAAAAATTTGAATATCATGAAAAAGTTAAATATTTTTTGTCCCTCATTTCAGAAAGTCAAACCCATACATTATATAGACTCATGACACAGAGTGAAGCTTTCAAGCCTTTATTTCTTGACATTTTGATGATTATGGCTTACAGACAATGAAAACCCCAAATTCTGCCCGTTTTTTTTTTTTTTTTAATTGAACGGCGTCGTCGTGGCGTCGTCGTGACCACTGAGCTCATGCTTGGACCTGTATGTCACTGACTCCACCTGAGCTGACCAATCATGCATGAAGGCTCCTCTCTGCCTCTGTCCTCCTTTTAGGCTACTCTTACACCCGCATCTACCCTTTCTCTGTACACCTCTGCTTTTTCCTTTCTTTTTTTTTTCTTTTTTTAACAAGAAGCGCCATAAACTCTTGACTTCTCTCTTATTCTTCTACTTTCTATTGATGCTTGACGTTTTAAGGCCAGCTAACTAAGGGACTGGGAGTTGAAGGTCGGATGAGAGCGAGGAGGGAGAGAAGAGGGAGGGCGTCTGGCTTTTGTAATGTGCTCCAGCTACTTTAACTGTTGTGGCTGGACATTTATATGCAGGGGAGCACTGACGGGGTCCAGAGTAAGTAGTCAATACCAGAATGACAGGACAAGTGGAAATGGAAGCAAACTCAGTGTGGGAGGGTCTGTTGTAATAGTTTTCGAATATAAAATAAAAAGCAACTTGATAACACTATACAGAACTGTAAACAAAAAAAAACAAAAAAAACTACACTTCAAGCTTGTTTAATTAGGTAGGTGAGTCAAAGGCACACTATGTAACTTTTCTGCTGGTCTCCATGGAAATGTTGGAACAGTGTATTGTTATTAAAATGTAAACGTAAGACTTGATAACACTTTTTGGAATTGTAAAAAAAAATATGTAGGCTACAGGTCAAGCTTGTTCATTTAGGTGGTTGAGTTAATGACGCACTATGTAACTTTTCTGCTGGTCTCCATGGAGATGTTCTAATAGCGTTCAATGTAATGTTATAAAAAGTATAAAATATAAAGTATAAAATGTAAGGCTTGTAAACACTATTCAGAATTGCTAAAAAAAAAATGTGTAGGCTACAGATCAAGTTTGTTCAATTAGATGGTTGATTTACAGGCCAACTATGTAACTTTTCTGCTGGTCTCCATGGAGATGATATTACTCTGTTTGGTTCTTCACTATGGCGTTAAACTTCTCTTTCTAGCATTTATTTCAGTGTTATTATTGCTCAAAAACATGTAATTTTATTGTGAGTGTGGTTGCCTCTCCACAGATCTGACCTGTAACTTGGCCTGGTGTCAGCGCTAGTCTCCGTGGAGATCGTTTAATGCCATACTGTGGAACATTAAAGCAGTGCGTGTGGTTGTACTCTCATGAATGTGAATATGAAGGAAAACATAAACCCAGAATAATGGCCAGCAAAATTGACAAAAACAAAACAAAACAAAACAAAAAACGTTCACTGGTTGAGAATTGAACCAACAACCTCCTTGCAGCCAAATTTCTATAGATACATTAGCCAAAACAAAATAATATTATAGTAATAGCATTTTAGAACCTCAAAATCCCCATTGGTTCACTACTAGGCAAACCCTGGGCTCTAGTCCCATAATTTCCAGTACACATTTGCAGTGTAGTGTAGCATTAAGTCTATAACTCACTTTCCCAGTTGTCTTGATAGTGTTTTAGTTGGATGTAATGACTTTAAAGGGTAATATATCACATTTTTGGAAGACTACTACTACTTTGTACAAAAACTAAGACCAAGTCACGACCGAATCCCAAATGGACCAGAGCCAAAATCAAGAAAGTCAGACTAAGAGAAAAGAGGGCGAGACTGGCTCCGCTTACTGCCAATACACACATGGATAACAACAGTTCTAGGAGTTTAAGGGGTTTAAGTTGGACTACGTCAATTTTAAAATGTAGTTGTGAAGCTGTGCAGAATTAGAATATTGTGTTTATCATTTATAACAGGAAAATTGTCAAAGATGCAAAATGAGTTGATACAAAACCATGCATAAGGGGATGTTTTAGCACTTCTATGGTGAACTTAAAGGTGCATTGTGTAACTTTTCTGGTGGAGGGTCCATCACCTTCTTGTTTCTATGGATCTTGATTCTATTGCCCTGATTAGAATCTTCCACAATATGATATTAAATAGATCTACTTTACTTTTATGCATTTACAGGTAGTTTTATGGCTCAAAAATACCTAGAAAAACAGACATTCTGACTGTGAGCGGGGTCGCCTCTCCACAGATCTGACCTGTAACTTGGTCTGGTTTGGTCTCCATGAAGATAGAAAGGTTTAATGCCATACTGTGAAACATTTCAGACAAAGCAAAAACATCTCTATGAAGAAAAGCGTTTGACGGACCCTCCACCAGAGAAGTTACACAGCAATACTGGAGCATAAATCAAGACGTTTAAATATAAATGTTTCTGCACATTTATGGTGGATTTCAAAAATATTATCAGATTATTTTTGTGGGAGTATTAAAGACAGTAGATGTTTATTTTTGTCACCCCTTCCCAGATACAGTATGTACTTTCAGGTCAATGTAGTACACAAGTTAGTGAGTATTTTACAAAGCTTTGTGAAAGTAGGAGCGCTGAAGATCTATCTGTCTGTCTATCTGTCTGTCTAGTCCTGATGTAGACTTGGTGTGGTCCTGGTCTAGTCCAGATTTATTCCAGGTTTTGGGTGGTGTGTGTGAAAGTTTGAACGCTCTCTTAATAATTTTTTTTCTTTCTTGATGTGAAAGTGGGAGCTCTGAAGTCCATGTGATCTGCAAACATGCTAACAGTGTCATGCCCGGCTGCAGTCTGCCGCTGTAATCATGGGGGTCACACACACACACACACACACAGACGCACACAATTTGGGTTTGCATGCTTTTTGGAGACATTACATTGAGTTACATTCATTTCCTGGAGACCAATCCTAACCTTAAACATAGTTAGTTTTTGCCCAGTGTTAACCTAAACCCTAACCTACCTATTTTGACTCAGATCTTTACGGGAGGACATTGTTCAGGTCCCCGTGATGTGAGAGTGTTACAGATTTGACAAATACCCATTCACATACACACATACATATCCATGAGTTTCAGAATGATGAGTTAGGACTGTTGACGTAGCAATGAACAAAACAATGATCGGTCAACCGTCCTCAAAATGGCATCATGTAAAAGGAAGCTGAAACACTTGAATACAGATTTTAGTCCCCGTAATGTGATAAATACCTGCCCGTACATATATCCACGGGTTTCAGAATGATGAAACGTCTCTACTGTTACCATAGCAATTAACAAAACAAAATATTATACCTTTTGACTGGTCAATTGTCCTCAAAATGGCACCATAATAAAAGAGGAAGCTGAAATCCTTGAATACCCACACGGAGCCTCTCTCCTCACCTCCAGTGCTGCGCTCTGGTTTCTGGCCTCCATTTAAAGTTTCTGCTGTTGTCTGAGCAAACAAAGCAGCGCCCCAAGACGGTTCAATAACAACAGACACGCTCGTATTTTTCTGCTTGCGCTGAAAGAAAAGTTTCCCTGACTCTCCCCATTCGCCTTGTGAATGTTTGGAGTGTAAACAGCGTGGTAGGGCACAGGGCCTGGTATGTGACCACTGCACACATGTACATATGCGGACAGAGCAGATGTGGAAGGACACACACCCCCTCTGCGCTCTCTGGATCCTCTGCCTCATCCACGGGCCTGAGGATGCGCTGCATTTAGTCTGTCTGGGTGGTCTGTCTCAGGTTTATTTAGCACAAATTACCCCTGAACTTAAAAGAGAAACATCTTTTGAGTCCATGGGCTTCAGAATGATGAAAATCCTGGACCGTTACCATAGTATATTGTGATTATTCAGGTCACAATATGAAAAATCAATTTCAGTAGCACAATAAAAGGGCCGGTGTTTTGTTTTTTTTATTGTTCCAGTTACAATATAATATTATAGTCTTGTAATCTTGTAAATTAAAGGACCTGTACCAATTTTTTCATGTAATTTAGTATCTGTTTTGTCCCAGTACAGATACATTGTAAAAGCAGCTCTTAGGATGAAAATGAGAATGTCTGCTGTCTGCTCAGTATAGATAAGGTAAAAATAAGATTAGATATAGTTGTTGTTAGCTTTATAGTGACGGTAAACTCCACTCTGGCCTGAATTTTGTGAACTCTTTGCAGTAGATACTCTTAATGCCTAAGGTTAGTGAGGAATAACTGGACCACTGCAAATAGTTTAAAATGAAAAAGTTCTGTTTTTCATGTTTTTAGGACATTACAGACCAGGTACAGCACCTTTAAGTGTTTGTTGTCATTCCGTGCTCTAAAAATTGCAAACTTAAATGAACCTTTATTATATGATTGTGTATGTCTCATTAACTTCTCAACTTTTTACTGAGTTTGACTTCACAAAGTTGGTCACATAGAGGATAATCTGATGTGGATGTGAATGAAAAGTTAATTCAGAACTGCACAAGTTTTGGGCAATCGTGCCAATAATTGTAATAATAATTAATTAATTAACGAAAACATAATATGAAATTGCACCTTTGCTCACTGTGAGGAAGCTGCTTTGAAATCCACGTAGAGCATTTTTATTTGACACCAGACGTTTGTGGAGGATGAACTTGAAATTGGTAGAAAATCCAGTGGTAATGAACTGTGATGGTCCGTCGAGAGGGCCAGCGCTGAGGATTTAGTAGGAGAATGGGGGGTCTTACCTGATACATGTGAGATTTAATTAGACGACAGGGATTGTGGAGCAGCCGGGAATTTCACAGGGGCTTAGTTTGGAAAAAGAAGGGAGAGAAAAGAGAGGGAAAAAGAGAAGAGTGAAGAGAGGAGGAGGTCATGTGTGTGCGTGTTAGCGGGTATTAATCACATTGTGGGGACTGAAATCTGTACATACTTTCTATGTGGGAACCAAAAATGAGACCAAATAAAATTTTAGATCAGTGTCATGGTTTAGCGTTAAGCGTTCAGGTTAAAGATGCACTATGTAACTTTTCTGGTGGAAAGACTGCCACCTGTACCCATGGAAATGAGATTACTTTGCCTGGTATGTTCCATAAAATTGCATCTAATTTATTCAATTAACATTTAAAGTTTATGCTCAGAATACCTTGAAAAACCTGCATTCTTAATGTGAGTCGGGTCGCCTCTCCACGGATGTGACCTCTACCTTGGCCTCATGGTGCCACCTGCTTGTCTCCATAGAGATAGACAAGTTTAATGCCATACTGTGGAGCGTTTCAGTTCAGTTGGCTAAATCTCCACCAGAAAATGTATATAATGCATCTTTAAGATTATTAGACAAGTAGTAATTATGGTTAAGGTTAGGATCAGTCTCCAGGAAGTCAATGCAGTGCCCCCTAACAAACACACAAACCTAACGTGTGTGTGGTTTGGGATGTGGGGGGCAGTCACTGGTCGAGTCCCTTCTCCTCTTCCTAGACTAAATTGTTTAAATTCTATAGCCCTCACTTCATTTGTTTGCCTGTGCTACTCAGAGGAGAGAGAGAGAGGCCCCGGTCCCTGCACATTCCTGGCTGCTTTGTTTTCTCTGTGTTTGCGTATACCTCGAGAGAGAGTACCCAAGTCGCCCCCTTTACCCCACCCACCCAAACTTCTTTTCTTTCCTCCATTGCCTTTGAATTAACCAGCTCCGGCTAATTATATGCTCCCTCCTTTTCTCTTCTTTGTGTGGCTTCTTTAAAGGCGCTGTACCTGATTTTTACGGTCTTAAAAACGTGAAAAACAGAGCTAGTTCCTTTTACACAGGTTGAAATGGTCCAAAGTTGTTCCTCACTTGTATCATGCATTCGGAGAAGCCTAATTTAATCACTGTGATGAGTTTTTCACAACTTTCAGAAGCCACAGCCGAGTTTTGCCTTCACAGTGATATTAACAGCAATTAGTATGCAAACCGTACACTTCCTGATTCTGATTCCTGATAATAAAAGCTTTATAATTAGATGCAGACAGTGTACAGTAGACTTATTTTGACCTCAAGATCTGCTTATACAATATATCTGTACTGGGGAAAGACACATTTTGTTCAAATACATGGAAAAAAGAAAGAAAAATACAGGCTCTTTAAGGCCAACATGATTTGAAATAGAATTGCACAATGTACTATTTTATGTCAATCCAATGATCAGTGTTGAGAATGTACCGAAAATATATATTCATTATACTAATCTTTTTAATTTCATGGTATTCAGAATATAGTTTAAAAATCAAACGAATACATTTTGTTTTGATCGTACAACTTAGGCTTCAAACTGCAAAGTATGACAGTAGTACATGCAATATTTCCTTCTCTAATTGAGGATAAGTAAATTAAGAACCGTGTAACAATCAAATAAAATATTACACTATAACATAATGCAACTCAACAAGTATTCTAGTACTCAGAATACAGTACTTTGCAAAACAAAACAAAACAAACAAACAAAAATACACTTTAATGCAGGTATTCAGTAGTCTGTAACTAGCATTCTTTCCAGGACTGTCTAAATGTGTATACAATTGTCAGGAATGTAGTTGAGTTTAAAATAATTTGACATATTTTTGCAGTGAGGTTGTGTGCACTGAGAACAATGCCTATGTAATCACAGGGTTTTCACTCACTATAGGTAATTTAGACCCACCCAACCGCACTTCTGCCATTGCGCTTTCTCAAACGCTTCACGCCTGTCTGTCCCTATACTGGTCCATATACTCTGCTTGTTATCTCAGATGGTGATGATCGGTAATGATTCTTTCTTTATCGTGTCTGAAATGTTGTGGTTGAAGCAGGTATTTCTTTGTCTCCTAACCATGCTTTGTTTTGTGTACATTTACAATATGTCATTAAAGGTTTTCACGCATCATAGTACCAAGTTAAATGCCACGCCAGCCAAAACCACACGCTTTGACAGTACTTTACAAAGACATGTGGGTCTGGAACTATATTATGTCCCCTGATTTTAGATAGGTTGATTGACAGGTGGATTAACCAATCAGAGACACGCATGATAGTTTCATGTCAAAACAAACAGCATCTTAAAAAGCGATTATTAATGTATTTTCTGATATATGCTATAATATTGTTTCCTCATCACAAACATACCTGGAGTTGTGTTTTGTTTCAGTCACACATTTAACATTTAACACACAAATCCTGCATATTTAGGCTGAGTTCTTTTCTCAAACAGAAAACACTCAGTTGCACCTTGTGATGTCATGTGGTAATACAGGAAGTGCTCACTTTTTGATCTCCATACAAATTCACTAAACCCATTTGGATCATTTCAGACCTGGAATTTCCCATCTCTGCTAAACAAAAGGTAAAAGGTAGCTGCTTTATGACATCACAAGGTGGAACAGAGCATTTTGAGCTTTGGAGATGTAGACAGACTAATAATAAAAAGTTACTCAAACATGTGTGAATGAAACAAAACACAACTCCGGATATGTTTTTGAAGAGGTAACAACATTCTAGCACGGCTTAAAGCTCACAAGAGTTAATTTTGCGTTCTATAGGACCTTTAAAATAAAATCAAATTAATACAAAAGACTCTTCTATCAAATTAGCAAGCAAAGCACTAAACTCCTGTGTATCTGAGGTAAAAGAAGTTATAGATTTGGTTCTGAATGATTTAAAAAAAATATTCAAACAACACCATTTCACAACAGAAGCAGTGTCAAACATTTACTTATCTGACCAAAAGGTTCCTAAAAAGCGTGTGAAAGCTGGAACTTAAAAAACGGACCAGGAATTACAAAACTGCTGTTGTCTGTGTTTGATAAATCTGATGTTTAAACTTGGTGACTAAATGTAAACTCTTTGTCTTTGCAGGTATTTCTTTGCTGTGCTGGCCATCCTCACAGTACTGGGAGTGCTCAATGGCTTGGTGCTTCTGCCGGTGCTACTGTCATACTTTGGGCCATATCCAGAGGTAAGTTGTAGATTAAACGTCCAATATTATACAAAATGGATTACTGTGAAATTTAAGTCACGTTATAATGTTGTTACCTCCATAGAGATTGGCAGTTCCAGGGCTGAAATTAGTGAAGGTGGAAGTGTATAGAAACACAGTGAAGTTCTTTTCTGTTTGAGAGAAGGACTAAACCCAAATATGCCTTTCCACCATTCTGACCTGGAACTTGGCCGTGTGGTGTCACCTGCTTGTCTTTAATGCCATACTGAGGAACATTCCATGCAAAACGATCACATCACCATGGAGATAAGCAGTAGAAAAGTTACATAGTGGACCTTTGTAAATAGTTATAGTTAATAGTTAATAATATCGTCGTCTTTTCTCTCTCTCTCAGGTCTCTCCGGTGGACGGACGCAGTCGCCTGCCCACTCCAGAGGCCCCTCCCCCTGTGGTGCGTTTCTCCGTGCGCCCTCAGCCCCACACCACCGGGGGCAGCACCCACGCGTCAGGGGCCACGTCGGACTCCTCGGACTCAGAGTACAGCTCCGTCAGCTCAGCGTCTGCGACCAGCCAGGGGCCCCCCTCCCACAGAGTACACACAGACAACAGGAGGGGCCCCAGGAGCAGACACAGGCAGCAGGACCCTCCAGCTTATACGATATCCTCAGTGAGTACAAAGATTTAAGTATGTGTCTATTAATAAATATAAGTTAATACTGTTAAATATGCACTATATAGACGAATTGTGAACGATCAATCTAATGCCAATATTGACAGGTCAGAGCCGACACTGAACCTTCATTTGTGATTTTTGCTGTAGTTGAAAGCCAATAGAAATGTTCTACAATATAATATCACGTTTCTGTTCAGTTCTGATCAGAGATGGTTTCCATGTTATGAGCTACTGTAATTCATCCTGGTTGTTTTCCTCCACAGAGTGTTTCTCCTCAGGGCTGTGATTCAGGGCCTCACTCTGGGGCCCCTCAGTGGAACAGGGACGACAGAGACTCAAAGAGCCACAGACATGCTCCGCCCTCAGCCCCGCCCTCAGCTCCGCCCCCAGCCCGCCCGCGCATGGACGCTTTTGAAACTGCTACTGAGGCTGGGGGCCATAGAGAACACTTATCGGGCCGCAGAGCCCTCTCCTCACATCACCTCCAGCCCATCACCACGGTAACAGCCTCAGCCTCTGTTACCGTGGCTGTCCACCCTGCCCCTCCCACCACCTCCTCTTACCCATCATACGCTGCGACGGACAGTTACAGCTCAGCCAGCTCCCGGGCGCCCGAGAGCACCTTCCACGACCCCCATGTTCCATCAGACCCTCAGTCCAGGGTCCGAGGGTCCCGGGGGGCTCGAGGAGCCAGAGGAACCAGAGGAACCAGAGGGGCCAGGGGGGCCCGGGCTGAGGCCATGGAGCTGCAGGACCTGGAGGCAGGGGACCACAGCAGCAGACCAGTCAGCTGAGGTGAGGCCCGTTTACTTTTCCTATGGTCAGACCTAACTGACAGAAAACCAGCTCTAGTTGAATTTAAGATGAGGTTTAGTTTTAGATGAGCACTCATGAAGTATGCTGTGTTTTGTGTTTCAGTTATGCTGATGGACGTCAGAACGGCCAAAGATGGGTGTTACTCAGCAGTGAGCCTTCAGAGGAAGCTGCCAGTGTTGCCGTCATGGTGCTCATTCTTACTGTAACACAGTGGACTATTGTCATAGATATTTCTATCTATATTTAAAGTGTACACATATGTAAATATGAAAAGAAAGTAGCTATAATTTAGGAGCTGTACAACTCCTCATAAAAACTGGGGCTGCCATTTTATATAATGTGCGTGTGTGTGCGTGTGTGCATGTGTGTGCATGTGTGTGCATGTGTGTGCGTGTGAGAGAAAGGTTACTGTTCTTCACTGTGGATCTGTGCCATTTAAATCTTCATTCAGACAGAACCTGAGCATCACTGCTGCTCAGACATGATTAAAAAAAATACTATAAAAGTCTATGCAAATATCTGTTCTAAACACCTGCCCACAGTGTGAGTGACTGAACCTCCATCAGACCCCGTCAGACATGGGGGTCCACTGGTCACAAGGTGATACATGGATGCCTGTTTACATGTGAATGAATGATTGTTTTATATAAAGGTACGCATGGTTAAATATGAATTTATCACAAACCTGTGGTAGTTATAAATCAATACTGTTAACTTGACACGCTATGCGTGCTATTTAAGACGAGAAAATATGAAGACATTTTGGGCTTTTCATTTTGATTCTTTTAGTTGCTTCTGCATTGAACCTGTTTCTCCTCAGCTCAGTATCACTGATGTTTTTAGTCATGTACAGTTTAACCTTAGCAGGTCCACCTCACAAATGTTTTTACAGGGATTCTCTACAGGGTCCACATGGGGCCCTCACTGCGCCCCCTGATGGCTGTGTCTAGTATAAGCTAAATTCTGACCATATACTGTACATTCAGTTCAATAAGGCACTTGACTGCATCAAAGTCCACTCACAGATTCTCTCCTTCAGTAGCTCTGCTCTTCCTCAGTATCCAAGTATAAGCTGAGCTGTGTGCAGCCTCCTGGCCCCAGTGTTACTGTACGTGTGTGTCACATGACACCAAACACAGACTGGTCCTGACCGGTCCTCTGTCCCGCTGACCACCGCTCATAGCATCAGCCATGACACCTTTGTGTCAAAGGTCAAGGGTCAGAGTGTACATGTGACACTCGGCCTGTGGAGATGTGCACAGTTGTGTTTGTGTTAGCTGCCTTTAGCCCGCCCTCCCTCTCCTCCTGTACTTTCTCTCCTCATTACACCTACATTACTCTGGTACTCTCCTCTAGTGTTGTTAATACTAAAGTCTCAGTTTCAAAACCAATGAAAACGACTTGATATTCAAAATGAATTCCATTACCCCACTGATGATTAAAACACTCTTGTTAAACAATAACATGTACATTTTGGAACAGTTCACAAAAGTAAACCTTAGTAGTTTGTTTAATGTTGCAATGTGGTCTAATTCTAGTTCTGATATAGAACTACCAAAACAAAGCAATTTTATTCAGGAAAATATATTTTTTTCCAGTATCATTCTTCAAAATAGTATCATTTTTGTGAAGCCTCTCCTTCTGTCCTCTCTTCTTCTCTCCTCACAAATGTAGCTGCTCCTAGACCACGTCTGTCTGTCAAACCATGTTGCGTCCGCTGCTTGCATGAGTAGGTTTTGTGTTCGTTCCTCCCTATGTCACATTGGCAATTATGGAGAGAATCATAGCTGGCAACTATTTTATCATTTGTAATTTTTTTTTGTTTTTGAGGTTCAATTTCAATATTTATATTTTTGTAATATAAAATGTTTTTTTTCTGTCATTCTTGTTGTGATGCCAGTGGTTAACAAATGCAGGGATTATGATGTCTATTGAAAAACACTATTACAGTTTATTGTTTTACATAATGGAGTTTGATCTGTATAAAGTGCTTACTAATGTTAAATAGGAGAAAGAGTATATAACACTACATTACAGGTGTCATCATAGCTCTTAGAAGATTGAAGTCCGATTCAGTGGTTCAGACTCGGTTTGCTTGGATGTATGCTGTTTCCAGTTACAAAGATAAATGTATGCCATATAATTTATTTATATGAAAATTTATTTTTGTAGTGTACATAGTAGCGGTCAAGGTATTTGACAGAAGTATATTTTTAAAGAGTTTATATGTAATGCTATTCCATAACAGAAAAGGTTAAAGGTACACACTCTCATTGCTAAGCTCTTGTGGACAACATGGACACCTCCGATCAGTATTAGCCCACTAGCTGTCACTGTGGGTTTGTCAAGGCTAGCCATGAAAGTAGACTATGTACTAGCTCTCTAAATATTAATGTTCAAACACTGATAGAATTCTAACATAAAAATATAACTTATTTGTCTTTTTTGTTCATACCTTTAATAAATGAACTCTTGAAAAGATATGGATTCAGTTGTTTTCATTGTTGTTGCATTCATTGTCTTAACAGTTGGGTTTTAAATATATGTAAAAGATTTAGTTTACGTTAAAGTTTTCTGCTTTCTTCCAGTCTACAGAAATTCTCAAAACCCACCAGGATATACTTGTGCTTAAATCTCAAATTATCAGTTAGTATATCTGGCAAATACCTACACTGGTAAAATATATAGTCTGGTAGAGTCACATACACCTTTTTCACACTTGACTGACAGTATAAATATATGAGAATGTTCTTTTTTAACTGAAATAAGTTTTACCCATATACCAATATACATGTATATTGATTTGGGATGCTATTGTGTAGTCAAAAAATATAAAATATACAAAAAGAATACATTTTATGTGCAAATATGACATTTTATTCCAAGTTCAATCAGGGTAATTCCATTTGCATCTACGAGTGGAGCAGGTTTCACACCAAGTACCATTTATGAAATGATGTGGCAATCCAAGTACAACCAGATCTGGTGTTTGTGAATGTTTTTGAAGATACTGGTGAGGGGTGTGACACCTGCTTGTCTCTGTAGAGATGTTAATGCTTCCTGCAATGTTGCCCAGTATGGCATTAAACTTTTCCACAGCGACAAGCAGGGGTCGACGCCAGACCAGGTTACAGGTTAGATTTGTGGAGAGGCGACCCCACACAGTATGAATATTTATTTTTCAGGGTATTTCTGAGCAAATGCAAGAAGTTAAATGGCATGACATAGCAAGACATCTCCACAGAGACAAGCATACCAACACAAAAAGTTACATATTGCACCTTTAAATCAGCATTCTAGTAAAATAAACCAAGTAGAACCAGATCTAAACCAGGTCTGTAACAGGTCTACATCATGGCTACAATAGGTTTGCTAGTATAGTAAGATTCAAAACCACATATGTGCTGTTATTTATCAGACATTACTGCAGGTAAACATGACCTTCCAGGCTTCCATACACCTCATCCCCCTTCCCCTCTCTCCTGGCTCGTCCCATCTCACATCTGGATCTCACCCCCTCCCCCAAAAGCCCACCCAGCTCCGCCCCCTGCCTCCACTCCCTGGTCCGCCTGATTTTGATTGACAGCTTTATAGACTGCAAGGAAATTGGTTGTAGTTACAATACAGCCAGTCTGTTCGGAGTAATGAAAAGGGGCATGTGGTCTACAGCATGCGTCCTGGGACAGAGAGAGGGTTATGGAGGGAGAGGAGACAGAGCCGAGAACTGCATGGGTGGCATACATTTGTTTTGCCTGGAATGTTTCACAGTATGGCATTAAACATGAGCAATTCCAGGCAAAGCAATAAAATACCTATGGGTACAAGCAGGTGGCAGGAAAAAGTCTCATAATGTTGCTTTAACTGAGGTTAGATTACTGAAGGCCTTCTTGTTTTTCCATATTCAGTATTTTAATTTTGTGATACATTGAAAAGCAAGAATAATGCATTATACTTGTATGACCTAAAAGTTAATAATAAATTCATTTTTTTCTCAATGGAAACGTTATTGCTTTGTCTAGAATGTTCCACAGTGTAGATAAAAACTATTTATCATAAGAGAGACAAGCATGTTACAGCCCTGCGCTACATTACAGTTCAGATCTGTGGAGAGTCGCCCCTATTTACAGAAGGAATTACTGCATTTTGAGCAATAGAAACACTCGTAATGAATAAATACTGTGTTTAATGTTGTACCATGGAACATTCCAGGTAAAGCAATAACATCTCCATGGAGACAAGTAGTTAGCGGGCCCTCCACCAGTGCATCTAAACAAAAATATGTCATTTCTAACCCACTACAGGATGCTGAGTGAGCTGGAATCGATGGTTTGTGGCTGCATAGGAGTGAATATGAATTTGTTCCCCAGAAAAGTTACATAGTGCACCTTTAAATCAGCATTTTAGTCAAATGTAGCTTGTGGTTTCCTTGACTGATTTTCTGTTCTGTATTTTTGTATGTTGTTGTTAGCCTATATCCCTATATTGTGTTTTTTTTTACTCCTGTTGTGAAGTAGTTTGTGTTCTTGGTCTGTGAAAATGGCCGTAGATATACTTCACCAAAAATCTTCCAGTATCTTTAAGAAAGTTCCCAGCTGGCTGACATAAGCTTAGTTTGAAAATTTCAAAGACGCTAATGTGAAAGTAAATGATTCTGACGAGTGAGTGTTTTTTTTAACTGTCTGTATAAACAAAAATATGAAAAAATATGCATAAAATAAATCCTCTTTTTGGCTGTAAAGTGCTTTCAGTTATCACATATTTAGTTGTGTTTACATACTCAATACAACCTTGCGCACAAGATCTAAATTGACATAGACTGAACTGATTTCCTGATTTCCTCCCATTGTAATCAAACATCATAATCCACATCACATGAGCGGAGCACAGAGGAGTACAGGAGCCTGAGTGCTTTCCAAGGCTCTGCTCAGTGTCAGGACTCAAGTCTATTTGTCTAAATCTGCTCTGTATCAACAACCGCGTGATGCTTTGGACTATTTTTTGAGAGAATGTGTAAATCCGGCCTCACGTTTGGCAGTGCTGCGGAGGTGTTCGAGGATTTATCACATTGTGGGGACTCAAATCTGTACACACACTCACATCACGGGGGCTTATTTACCTGGCCAGTCAGAACCACAACATTTGAAAAATATCTGACTCTTACTGACTTGCTTACTGCTTGTTCCAATAAAAATATAATTCCTTTCACTATGATCTTTCACAGTACGGCATAAAACTTATTTATGTCTATGAAGAATGTTCCAAAGTATGATTTTAACTTTCTAATTCCATAAAATCATCCAGGTGGTGACGTGCCATCTCCAGAAAGTTACATCCTGTATTTTTAAAGGGCCCTAGAGCTGTATTCTCCCTGATTTCAGAAGGCGTGGTTGACAGACGGATTAACCAATTTGAGAGACACATGCTCATTTCTAGCAAAAACAAACAGGACTGAGAAACTGTGGATTTTTGTAGAATCAACAATCAAAGCACCAAACTGTTATTAATCTCAGGTAAAAGAAGTTATATATTTTGTTCTGAATGTTACAAGATTTTTTGTGAGGAGATGTCTTCCGCATTTGAGAGACACACTTGATGCAAATTAGTGATTGTGGTTGGATCATCTAAAGAGATTTTTCACTCTCTATTGTCCGGTTCCAGACCCTTCTGGATTTGAGCAGAATGTAGAAGGACTGGCTGGTCAGGCAAGAAGCAAATGGGGACAAAAATCAGATCACCATTATGCAGACCTATCCTGCTATTATAATCAACAGCATGTTTTAGATTTCAGATATGGGTTATTATAAGTTAAAGATCCCGAAATTGTACCAGATTTTTTCCCATGTATTTGAGCACAATTTATTATGCCCCGGTACATATATATTGTGTAAGCAGGTCTTGAGGTCAAAATATGTCTGCTGCGTGTTGTCTGCATCTCATTAAGAAGCATTTTACTGTCAGATATTAAGGAAGGGCGCGTTAGCAATCCAAGTTGTTGTTACCATCACAGCAAAACTCTGCTCTGGGCTCTTTTAAACTCATCACCGTGAATAATTAGGACGCTCTGGACGCATAAGGTAAGTGAGGAATAACTTTGGACCACTGCAAACTGTTGAATGAAAATGAACTAGTTCTGTTTTTCACATTTTAAGACAGTAAAACACAGGTACAGTGCTTTTAAGGATAGGGTTTAGGATAAGGTTAGGTAAGTAATAACTATACGACTATGTGGTTTGGGTCTGTAGGAAATTAATGTAAGCCAATGTAATGTCCCCAAGAAGCATGGAAACCCAACATGTATGTATGTAGTGGTGTGTGCGTGTGTGTGTGTGCGTGTGTGTGTGTCTTGCTGTACATGTCAACACGGCAATCCCTCTTATACAGCGGCCCTACACTGAGGCTGAGCTCTGAGGCAGCCGATGATGGACAGAGCTTTCAGGAAACAGAGGAGCGATGGAGGAGGAGAGGAGGAGAGAGAAAGACACTCAGAGGAGATGAAAGAGGAGAGGGTCAAATCTGCTTACACTGTCCAGCTCTGGGTGAAGTGGAACGGCTTTTGTAGCTTTGCCCTTGACAATCGAATCGAAATCGGGTTGTGTACAATGGGAACTGTTGACATTTCTCTAGAGCTTTTCTATCTCAAATTGCCTTACATCAAAGAACCACTCACACATTCACACACATTCATACGACGGTGTATGCAGACACTGAAGCGGAGGAGGGTTAAGTGTCTTGCACAAGGACACAACAGTATACACCTACTTATGGGAGCTAAGATACTGCCAACAGCCATGGAGAGAGACTATACACTATTATAAGTTATACACTGTAATATTTTATTGCAGAAGATAAATCCTGAAGAACGTATCAGTTTGTAGTGACAAGAGCATTTCCACTAGGTACAAATTTCTACGTTTGTGCTGCCTTCAGTGGTATCTGCAGCTTCAAGTAGTTGGTGACATCACACATGACTGCCCTGATTACACCTGGCTGCAGGGGCGGAGTTTGAAGTGTGGATACCTGTTAGACCAATCAAACTGTTCCTTATACATCCAGATCCCGCCCCTCCTCCTCCATCACTCCCCCCTTACTCCCCCCTTTAGTTCTCCAGGTACCGCCCAGTTTTCCGGCTCTGTTTAAAATGTGATTGTGGGTGGAGTTTTGCTGTTTAGTCCCACTTCAATTTCAATTCTTTCAATTCAGGTTACGAGACATGTGTGGTGACCCATCTGCGTACATACATTTTGCACTATACTACAGTGATGGAGCAGTGCCAGTGGAATCACAAGTATTTTTATGGCCACACATTCTCTTTTAATAGACATGTGTTTTTAAACAATCCTGGAGCATATTTTACAGTATACAGCTCTCCAGGAATCCTGCAAGACACATCTACAGGGAGAGACAGAGGGAGAAGAGAGAGGGGGGAGAGAAGAGAGAGGGGGAAGAGAGCGGAGGAAGAGAAGAGAGAGGGGGAAGAGAAGAGAGAGGGGGAAGAGAGGGGGAGGGGGGTAGAGGGAAGGGAGGAGAGAGAGAGAGGGATGAGGGGGGGTAGAGGGAAGGAGAGAACGGGAGAAAAGAGAGGGAGAAAGAGAGAGAGAGGGTGAAGAGAGAGGCAGAAAGAGAGAGAGGGAGAAGAGAGAGGCAGAAAGAGAGAGAGGGGGAAGAGAGAGGGAGATGAGAGAGGGAGAAGAGGGGAAGAGAGAGGGAGAAAGAGAGAGGGTGAAGAGGGGAAGGGAGAGGGAGAAAGAGAGAGGGTGAAGAGAGGGAGAGAGGGGGGTAGAGGGGAGGAGAGAGAGAGGCGAAGAGAGAGGCGGAAGGAAAAGAGAGAGGAAGATGAGAGAGAGGGGGAAGAGAGAGGGAGAAAGAGAGAGAGGGGGGAAAAGAGAGGGTGAAGAGAGAGGGAGAAGAGAGAGGCAGAAAGAGAGAGGGAGAAGAGAGAAGGGGTAAGAGGTCCAACAAATATCCAAATGATAAAGTGGCCTGTGCAGACCACTAGAGAGATTTCAGTAAAACTTTGCGGTTTAGTCAAATATATATGAAAGGGATCTTACTTTAAAAGCAATAACTAGAAGCACATGAAAGTGAAAACGTGTTCATGTCAAGTTTGACACATACATTTTCTACAAGGAACAAGGAAAACTTTAAAGAAGACATATTGTGCTATAAAGTTAAGATCTATGACACCCTTGGATCATTATGTTATAATTTGCACTTTTAAATCTCAATATTCATCTAAAAAGACTTAATAAAAGAAACAAGTCTGCCGTCTTCTGCATTAGAAAACTGCAGTGCTCAATGGAAGCAGACGTTGCCGTGAACGTCATCACAACAAAGAGTCTGCAACTCCTGCGGAGAGCTGCGCATCAGAGCAGTTAATTTTTTTTTTTTTCATTTGTACCAAGATGACCACGCGACACTGCCAAAACCTGCGCATACCACCAAATAAGAAAATAGAACTGAAGAACAAAGTGGTGCTGGTGGTGCTGAAAATGCGGTTTGATCGGCAAAATGCTATCTTGAAGCAGTGCTAGAATTACAGCAAAAAATACATTAAAAACATGTAAATTGAACAACACAATTTAGTTATTATAAATTGTGTCAAAATCTCGTCTTGTCTCGATTTCGTGGACACAATCTCGTGTCTCGTCTTTGGGAATTCTCGTCCTAGAAACTATAACATAATTAAAAGCTCTGAAAAGTCGATTTTGCATAGTAGGTCTGCTTTAATATTAGTTGTATGAATTAATTTAAGATGTAGCTCTGACTAAACTGACTATGCCGTATGTAAGAAAGTTTTAAAGGTCTGAGTTTGGTACAGAGTTTGACAATAGCTCTTTTAAACTCGTCACATCGGGCAGAAAACAAAGACAAAGCCGAGGAGTGCTTGGTGGTGGTTGGGTTCAGAGCTGGATCGGGAGAGAGGTGAGAAGAGGGGGAAGCGGAGGAGCGGGGTAGAGAAGGAGAGGAGGAGAGGAAGAAAGGGGGATGGGGAGGAGAGAAGGAGAGAGAGAGTGGTGGGTGGGAGTGTTCGTCTGAGAGTAATTAGAATGACTGATGTTGTTTACTCCCATTTCCCCTCGCATCATTTATTTTGGATTTGTGGAGAAACTAGTCACCCCTCTTTCTCTCCTCCTTTCTCCCTACTTCTGACTTTCTCACGATATCTCTCGCTCTCTCTCTCTCTCGCTCTTTCTTTTTCTCTCCGTTCCCCTCTCTCTCTCTCTCGCTCCCTCCTTCCCTCTTTCTTTCTCTCTCTGTCTCTCTCCCCCCTCTTTTTTCTCTTTCTCTCCCGCTCTCCTTCTCTCTAGATCTTTGTTTTTGTAAATCGTGTAAATAGTGTAAATAGTGTTTATATGTAATGTCAATCACTTTTATGTAAATAGCACGAGGTGTAGATGGAATTCTGTGTAAAATGTTTTTGACACAATAAAGGTCTGTTAAAAATCAAAATCTCTCTCCCCCCTCTTTTTTTCCTCTCTCTCTCCCTCTCTCCCTCCCCATTTCTTTCTCTCTCCCTTTCTCTCTTTCTGTCTCCCTCTTTCTTTCTTTCCCCCTCTCTCTCTCCCGCTTTCTTTCTCTCTCCCTCTCTCCCTCCTTCTTTCGTTCTCTCTCCCTTTCTCTCTCTCCCGCTCTTCATCCCTTTCTCTCTCTCTCTCTCTCTTCCTCCCCCTTTTTTCTCTCTCCCTTTCTCTCTCTCTTTCCCGCTCTTTGTCCCTTTTTCTTTCGCTTTCTCTCTCTCTCTTTCTCTCTCTCTCTTCCTCTCCCTTTTTTTCTCTCTCCCTTTCTCTCTCTCCCGCTCTTTGTCCCTTTTTCTTTCTCTTTCTCTCTCTCTCTCTCTCTCGCTCTCTCTTCCTCCCCCTTTTTCTCTCTCTCCCTTTCTCTCTCTCTCCCGCTCTTTGTCCCTTTTTCTTTCTCTCTTTCTCTCTCTCTCCCTCCCCCTTTTTTCTCTCTCCCTTTCTTTCTCTCTCTCCCGCTCTTCATCCCTTTTTCTTTCTCTCTCTCTCTCTCCCTCCCTCTTTCTTCCTCTCTCCCTCCCTCCCACTCTCCCTCTCTCCCTCCCTCTCTCCCTCTCTCCATCCCTCTGTGGTGCAGATGAATCCTGCAAACCTGTTCCAAATCATGTCATAATGTCTGTTCTCGACTCACACGTCAAACTTTCGCACTGCTGGAGTTTGATTTCTGAATAAATGTTTACTGAATATGTGGGAGAGATTTTCAGGGTTAAGTAAGTATTCTAGTACTGCAGTGAGTGTCATTAATACTTACCAACTGTGACACAGAAACTTCTTCTCTACGTTACAAGTTTTCAATAACAGGTGGTTTTATAGCTCAAAAATACCAAGAAAAACAAACATTCTGACCTGTAACTTGGTCTGGCTTGGTCTCCATGAAGATAGAAAGGTTTAATACCGTACTGTGGAACATTCCAGACAAACCAATAACATCTCCATGAAGAAACGCTTTTGACGGACCCTCCAAACGAAAAGTTACACGATGAACCTTTAATCTGGTGTGGCCCGTACCTGTTGTAATTTAGTTCTGTATAACTTTGATTCCTTAAAATTGTTCAGAATTTTGGAAGAAGAATGACCTGTTTGCGGCATTGTGGTTGAGTGGCTAAACTATTGCCTTACAACATGAAGGTTGCAGGTTCGACTTCCAGGCCAAATCAGGACTTTTTGTGTGGTATTTGTGTGTTTCTTTCCATGTCTGGGTGGTTTTCCTCCATCAAACTGAAACATGAACCATAAGTCAAATCCTTCAGCCAAAGTAGTCCTGACCAAACCAAGCTCAAGATCTGGAGATGGGTCCCTGGGCTCAGTGCTCCTGACAGCTGTAATCCAAAGTGGCATTGAAGGATGGGTCAAATGCAGAGGACAAATTTCAATACAGAGACGAATGTGTACCTAACCTTTATCATCAAAGAACTGAGGAGGTGAGGAAACAAAATCCACAACCTGGAAAAGTGCATTCCAATGTTATCCCATCACAATCTTTGACTTTCAGCAGTTCACCTTTTGACCAATTCATATAAATGCACTCTCTCTGCCCTCTTTTCGACACCAAATTGTAGCTACATGCCATGACCCTCCTCTCCTCTCATCATTTCTCATCTGCAGCAGTCGAACCATCATCTCCTCAGCCTCTTCAGCTCCATCTTCCCTTCTCCAATAGTGTCAAATCCGTCCCTTTAAAGCTTCTTAGTGGGTCTGTTAGATGCTTGCCTCCATAGAGATATTATGGCTTTGTCTGAAATGGTTCACAGTATGGCATTAAACCTTTCTGTTGTCATGAAGACCAAACCAGACAAAGTTACAGGTCTGATCTGTGAAGAGGCAACCCCGCTCATAGTCAGAATCCCCGTTTTTTGGTATTTTTGAGCAGTAAAATGACCTGTAACTGAATAAATGTAAGATAGAGCTGTTCAGTGTCATACGGTGGAACCAGGCACAGCAATGACGTAGCCATAGAAACAAGCAGGTGACGGACCTCCAACCAAAAAGTTACATAGTGCACCTTTAATGCATGGCTGACTCTACCTGCAGGGGGTCTTTGCATCTCAATAAACTTCCAATCTCACCTCGGTCATTTGTCTGTGTAAGTCTGTCCTGGTTGAAATAACACTATATCTGAGGAGGGTCTTTCCTTTCTGGTGATGGTCAACGCTTCGGAATTCGCTAATGATCTGCCCATTCATCGAGGGAAAGGAGAGGAGAGAGAGAGTGAATTTTTCTTTCCTCTTCCATGTGTGCTTATTGATTCTGGCACCATGACAGAGTCCTAATGAGGAACAGGGCTGGAGGAGAACGCCGAGGACCCAGAGGGAGGCTACATACAATCTCTCTCTCTCTCTTTTTCTCTATCTGTCTTTCTCTTGCTCTCTTTTCCATCTTTCTCTCACTAAATCTATCTATCTATCTATCTTCTCCTCATCCATCTCTCTCTCTCTCTCTCTCTTTTAGACTCAGTTGCTCTTTTTCATCTGTCTCCCTCTTTCTCTTTTCGGTTTATTCTCTCTTACTCCATCCATTCCCCCTCTCTTTCTCTCTCTCTTTCTCTCTCTCTCTCTCTCTCGCTTAATCTATCAATCCCTGTTTCTCTCTCTCTTTAGTTCACTCTCTTTTATCCCATCCCTCCCTCCTCTGTCTCTCTTTTTTCCCTCACAGAATCTATAAATCCCTGTTTGTCTTAATCCATGCCTCTTGCTCTCTCTCTCTCTCTCTCTTCTCTCTCTCGCTGAATCTATCAATCCCTGTTTCTCCCTGTTTCTCTCTCTTTCATTCACTCTCTCTTATCCCATCCATCCCTTCCTCCTCTCTCTCTCTTTTTTTCCTCACAAAATCTAGCAATCCCTGTTTGTCTTAATCCATGCCTCTCCCTCTCTCTCTCTCTCTCCCTCTCTCTCTCTCTCTCCCTCCCTCTCTCTCTCTCTCTCTTTTTTTTTTTTTATCTACCTTTCACACTCATCTCAAATATGGACACTTGACTCTCCAAAATGATGGAAGTTGCCAAAATGCTGCCAGACTGGAGCAGTGTGGTTCAGTGTTTCAGCAGTTTATTATTATTTGTTTATTTTGTATTTGTATTTTGTATTGTTTTATTTGTGTTTTCTATTCAGTTATACCCAAGACAGATAATAAAGGGGATAATAAATAAATAAAGCGTATCTTATCTTAGAACTTCCTTGAGGATACTTGGTTTGATCTTAGCTCTGTTCCATTGTTTCTTTGGGCAAGACACTTCATGCACTTTTCTAACGCATGAATGTGGTGTATGAGTGAGTGAATGGTGATGGTTAGAGGGGCCGATTGCACAGATTGGCTTACCTGGCCAGCCAGAACCACACGCTTTTGACAAAACAATGACAAGGAGGATCTGGAGGCTTATCCTGTCTCCCTGATTTCAGAGGGCGTGATTGACAGGTGGAATAACCAATCAGAGAGACTCGTGCTCGATTCACGCCAAGAACAAGCATGGCCGTTTACGCATAAAAACGGAGAAAAAACAACATAAAGGACTGAGAAACTGCATGGATTTTCTATGAATTAACAATCGAAGCACCAAATTGTTACTTATTTCAGGTATTTAAGTTTTATATTTTATTTGTGAAACATGTGATACAAATTAGCGGCTGTGGTCAGACCGTCGTAAGTTTGGACAAAGGTTTTTCCCACTATATGGTCCGGTTCCAAACCCTTCTGGATTCAAACAGAATGTAGAAGGGACTGGCTGGTAGGGCAACACATTGGCAGCCTTGCTTACGTCAGTCTACCCCAGGGCAGATGTGGCTTCTAAAGAAATTTACTACCAAGTATGGAGTGAATTAATAATGCAATGTAAAATGCTTTGGGTGTCTTGAAAGCCGCAATATAAATTCAATGCATTATTATAATTGCAATATAAATCCAGCATTTTGATCTTTAGGACTACTCAAAAAGGGACTACTCAAACATGTGAATGAAACAAAATACATCTCCAGGTATGAAATAAGAACATTATAACATGGCTTAAAGCTCACAAGAGTCAATTTAACATAATATAATAATACTTTAAACCACTTCTAACGTCTTCTTGATCCATACAGTTTGAAAAGCCATTATTAGAAGCATCATTCGTACATGTCGTCTCATCTGATAACCCGGTTCACACTCGAGCTTGAGCCCTTTCAGCAGAACGGGCCCTGACACGGCGCTCAGAGAAATCCAAACAGAGCTGATTGGAGCAGAGGCTGTCGGGGAGAGGAAGTGCGTAATTATCGGGGACAGAGGGGCAGATAGACGAATGACTGTGAGCTTTACACTCCCTCTCCTCTCCCCACGATCTGCACTCCTAATAGAAACCAGCTGTGTCCATGTGTCTGCGCTCCAACACTGCACAAACTCATGTACGCTGTGAGGAGGGTGATGGTGTCTTCTCCGGGTGGTCAAATAAACCACTTTCAATAGGAGTGACAGTTGGATTTGGACAGTTAACCTTGCCCTGAAAATCACCGCTCCTCATGGAAAGTTCATGCAGTTTGTGGAGGAGCACGCAGAAATTCTCAAAACTGGGTCACCAGAGAATTTGAGATATAATTTCAGACAATCAAGAAAAAAAAGTCAAAATTGGTTTGTCTTAAGATCCAGGGTGCACTGTATTTTATTTTATTTTATTTTATTTTATTTTATTTTATTTTATTTTATTTTATTTTATTTTATTTTATTTTATTTTATTTTATTTTATTTTATTTTTTTGTCTCCATGGATGTGCTAAGGTGTTATTTCTTTGCTTGGAATGTTCCACAATATAGCATTAAACTCATGTGTGTCTTTGATTTTCAATAATATCTTGAAAAACATTCTTATTCTTACTGTGAGCAAAGTCGCTTTTCCACTGATATGACCTGTAACTTGGCGTGGTAGTTTCATCAGCTGGTCTCCATGGTGACAGATAATATTTATTCTATAGTATATCTCCGTGGAGACAACCAAGTGACTGACCCTTCACCAGAAAAGTGACATAACATATACTTTTTTCACATATCTTTTGCTGTTCTTGAACTTTGCATTGCAACGATGTAATTTCCACATTGCGGGACAAATAAAAGTTTATCTTACCTTATTACCATCACATATTTACAAGGCATGTCTTTTTATCCATTGACTCACTGATAGTATGATGCAAGACTTGAACTCGCTAGCCTCTCGTTGGTGGGTGAATACTTTAACTTCTGCTGCCCCATTAGGAAATACCACAGCTCGGTTAAAAGCTCCAAAAGTCAATGGTGCATAATTATGGGACCACCACACTTTAAATCTATTATCTATCAATCTTGGCACAGATCACTGCAACTTCTAGGAATCATTTATTTATCATGAGCGTGTGTGTGTGTGCGTGTGTGTGTGTGTGTGTGTGTGTGTGTGTGTCCTGTTTTACATTGGTCACAGAGCCACTCATCTGCTCTCAGCCAATCCTCGACACCCTCTGAGGCGGTTAAGAAGCTTTAAAATGCCTGGAATTGCCGTAAAAGTGGAGAGTCCTTTTGCCACATGACGGAAGAGAAAGTGATAGTTTATAATATGGACACTTTTTATATATAGGAATAAGATAAGATAAGGAAAAAATTAAGAAAAATAATAGAAATAGCTATATACTGTTGGGCAGTTGTGGTATAGATATGTCAACTATCCAGAAAACCACTAGGGTTGGTACTTTAGGATTACAGCAAGAACGTTTTAAGTTCAATTCCCTGGCTAGTATACATTTTTACATATAGGCATAAGATCTGAAAGAAAAAAAAAAACTAGGTAAGAATAAGATTGGGATAAAATAAGGAGAAAATACACAAAATAATACAAATAACAATATACTGTTATGGTACTGATATGTTAAAAAATATCCAAATTATCCAAAATAGTGGTTGGTACTTTAGCATTACAACAAGGTTTTGAGTTCAATTCCCTGGCTAGGTAGTATACATTTTTACATATAGGCATAAGATCTGGAAAAAACAAAAAACAAAAAAAACTATCCCAAACTATCTCATTTTCCAGTTCTCACACAGTGGCAGAGTGGTTGAGTGGTTTTGCATTACAAGATTTTGGGTTCAATTCCCCGGCTTACATATAAGAATAAAAAAATAATAATAAACACTGCAAGTGGTACAGATATAACTATCCAAAACTATCTCATCTTCCAGTTCTCACATAGTGGCAGAATGGTTCAATAAGGTTTTGGGTTCAGTTCCCTAACTAGAATAGGTTTTGCCCTTTGATTGTATTATCTACTATTAAAACACACATTAATCCACCAGTACTGACCAAAATCTAAAGATCTAGGTTCCAGAATATTCACTATGGTAGCCCAGTGATATGCAGGGTATTTAAGGATGGGTCAAATGCTGAAAATAAACTGAACTGCATGTATTTTACGGAAAACTTTGTTAACTTTTCCCAGTGAAAATACTGCATGCATGTCCAATGGTAAGTGACAGTAACTGCAGCCCCACCTCTTGTAAATGACACAAAGCTCCACATATGTGCGGTGAGAAAAAGCACAGTTAAGTTTGTTTATGAGAGCCTGGCCAACGCACGAAGACACTTTGGATGGATCTTCCTCTCTCCTTCTCTCCTTCCTTCCTTCCTTGCTTCTCTCTTTTCTCTTCTAAAAAGCCACACACATAACCCCATGCTAATCTGCTTCAGTCTCTATGTCTGTTGTTTTTGCTTATCGTGCTTTTTCTATAATATTTTTTATTTTGGAAAACATTTAATTACCAAGAAAAAAAGTTGACAAATAAGACAGTTACTATTAATATGTCATCCACATTGCTTTTGTAATTGAATTTATCTGCCCACACAGTAAATGATTTCCCTTGAGTATAGCTGTAGCAGAGTGGTTCATGACTACAGTTTATTAAATGGAAACACCACACACACTGTCACTGGTAGAGCAGTTTGTCTAACAGAACAGAAAATATTGGGAGTTAAATTCCTTGAAATGACAATGCAGGCTGCAGCTAATATCTCCTCTTATAAAACACAGATAGATATGAGAAAGCTTTGAATAAATGTGACCACTACTCTGCTTAGGAAATCTTTATGACCGGCCACAATCTCCTAAGATAGATACTGGTATCTGAACCATACTTTTTTCAGTGTGTTTTCCTGTGACCTTTTCTGTATTTATCTTATAAGGACAAATAACAATTATTATGTTCATAAATTCCATTGAATACAATAATACAAATAAAATACTTAAATACTGTAGTTTTCATCATTTGTAGTCATACAGCATTCGGGTTCTCTCCCATCATCCACCAGGCATAAACTGTCCCTGTTTGGGACCTTCTTGCTGTGAGGTGATAGGCCAGCTCTTCAGTCGCCAGTGTGAGTGTGAAAGTGTTCACTCTACAGGAGATGAGACCGGCAGCAGGTCACATGAGGTGAGAGTCTGGACCAGGACCGAGACCAGGACTCAGATCAGATCTGGACACATTCATCTGCAGCTGCACAGCCTGTGCTCTCATGAGCCCCAGTCACATATCCACACTACAGCTCTTACTGTTCACTAGATTGTTATCGTATAATGTACACTATACAGTTGTGGATGGATTTACTGAAAATGACTTGGCAAACAAAACAAAACAAAACAGAAGAATAAAGACAACTGAAGACTTATTTTGCTTAAGGAGTTGTAAAAGTGTCATTAAAGAAATCTGCTTAAGCTTGTCTTCTTGTACTGTTTTCAAATCTCTTTTAGTAATAAAATTAGCTGTTCCTTCTAGATTCACTCAGCGTTAAATAAACAGTATTATTATAAATCGCTTTTCCAGAAACTTAGAAATGTCAACGGTCCAGGGCCAAAGGATCAAAGGATCATGAGTGGCTAGCACTCATACCTCACAGCAAGAAGGTTCCAGGGTTGATCCCCGTGTCGCTCAGGCCTTTCTATGTGGTTTTTCCCATGTTTCTTTTGGTGTCTGAGTGGGTTTAGCTCAAGATCTGAAGATGGATCCTCAAATGAAGGCATCTTCACTGAGATTTGGACAGTGGGCAAAACATTATGGACTTAAATCATCATATAATCCAATTAATACATTGAAAGGCTATAGGCCTAGTGTTATTCCTGTTTCAACAAAAACATTATATTCAATACAGTTTGTCTCAGAGTTCAAATTCACAAATAAAGAAATAACAAAGCAATAATAAGTCTTACCAACATTAACCTTAATAAACCTTTTGTTATTGCTGACCAACCAGACCCCTATAGCCCTATACATTCCCATGTGTGCTATTGTGACTGCGCTTGGTCACCCATGCATGCATACAGTACATTCCACAGCTTAAACCTGGACATTCAAAGGTGCCTCATCTGACCACACACATCCACAGCACTAAACCTGCCACTCCATTCTCACATTGGCCAGTGCAGTAATCTCTTTCACATGCAAAACCTTCATAGACCACATTATTACACATACGTAGCTGCATTAGGCCTACTTATGACTTTACAGTTGTTTCCTGGACCAGTGTTTTAGGGCATTTTGAAGTCTGGCTGGTGTCCCTAGGCGATTTGCAGGCCAAGCAAGCCTCAAAGTTTGTGTTAGGTTCCAGCGGGACACAATCCTGGACCCCCAAATTCCTGGTCATGGTTTGCACTTTACTTAACCCCGTCAATAGTAGACGTGTGACACACTTATATAAACTCATAGGAAGACATAGAGAGGAGTGTTGTTGCATAGTTTAGAGTTGAAAGATCACACATTATGTTATCCATACTTTTTATTTGCATTTGATCATGATTTATATTTCACTATTGTTACGTTAGGTTTCATAGTTTAATGATGCACCATCGCCAAAGTATATGCCTAATTTGTGAATTTGAAAACTGACAAAAGCCTTTTCTGATTTAAATTCATTATAGAACATTTTAGACATGCCTACAATATAAAATAATAATATTTTAAATCACATTGCATTGTTTATCATTTTATTTTAATCCGTCATTGTGCAATCCTACAAACAAATTTACTATTACGTAATTTTTTTCTGACTATTTTCGCCTTTTTCATAATAAAACTCAATTTCCCAGAGTGCTCCGCGGTCACGGGCGCCGACGCTACTGCTCTCAGCCAATCAGCGTTCAGTCATATGCGGAAGTCCTCAGACAAGAGGGAAGTTTAGTTCGTTTTCGGCACAATGAAGAGATATCTGCACATTTTACACAAAAATATGATCAAACAACGCCACAGTTCCGTAAAAGTCTGAAGTTTGATGCTGGTAGCTGTTGTTTACTTGTGGTGAGTTGACTTAAAAGTTAAAGTGAAGCGAGTCTGTGAAACTATGACATCAAGCTAACGTAATGTTGAGTGAGTGTTGTTATCAGGATATTAAGTAATTTGAAGTCGTATCTTGGTATAAATGCCTTACTTTAATACTACTATTTTTTAAGTTTTGCAGCCTTATCTTCGTATTCTGTGTAGAGCAAACCTGTGTACTGAACAATAGTGGAAATAGCAACATCTTGTGGTCATTTATTGCATATTCACGGACAAAACATGAGTTCTAACATACTTTTGGTTAAACCTGTACTTTTAATACATGCACCCTACTTGTAACATTAAGGAAAACTATTTGAGGTACTCAGACTGGCTGTTTTTGTTATGTGATGTGAATTTTCTATAAATGTAAATGATCCAAACTAGAATATTTGCACTTAAATTTGTAGTGACTAATATCAAACAAATCAGATTCAATTGCAATGTCAACAGTCCTATAATTGGAACAGCAAACGTGCCCTTTCCCTTAAATCCACAAGCGAAGGGTAGGGAAGTCTTCTAAAATAATATTTGCCCCGCTCCTGAGCCAAAATAGCAAAGCAGTGGAGGTCCATATAGCTTATTTTTATGCATAATACTGTGAATAGTAGTGTTGTTGCGACATTATAATTTCAAACTTGATTTCAATACTAAGGAATTCACCAATTGCGTACTGATTATGATACCACAGTGAAGATAAATGTTCTTTTTTTAGTAATTGTCATTTATTAAGGGCAGTTTTATTGACCAACAGTACAACTGCAGAATATGCCAGAGTTCGCCAAGAGACTAGTTTCCATTTGTAGTCCTTTTGCCAGATGCACCCTAGAAAGACGGATCCCAATGAGATAAAACAATCAAACATTTTATAGATAAAAATGTAGATGATGTAGATAATAAGAGCAGCACAGTGAAACATGGGCAGCAGCAACAGCACCGTTTAACAGGCAGTGTGAATATAAGCAACATTAAAACATGCAGTTAAGAAACATTAGTAATAGCAGACATTGGACAAAACATGCATTATTTACAATTAAAACACTTATCTTATTTTGTATTTGTTCTGATAAAGCTCAAAATCATACTAAAACTGTTTAGGAAAGCGCAAATTTAGTCCTTTTTATAGTATCAATATCTGCTCAAATGAATCTAATATATAGTCTAATATAGTCTCTATATTAGGTTTAGTATAATTAGTGTCATTTTTACAACCCTAGAGACTGATAATACTGCTGTGCATTAAATAATCCACTATATGCAAACTATAAAAGCTGTATTTTTCCACCTCTGCTTCTCAGGTAAACTTCAACCTCCAATAAGTCAGCAAGAGGCGTTTGTTGTTAATTTGCTTGGCCTTTTTTCCCTCCAAAATGAGTATTTATATATTCACATCAGTGGGCCATAGGGGTTTTCCAGCAGAGATGATGGCAAGACATTAAACAAATCGTGTGTAACAACTTGATCATAAAACTCAACCCCGTGGTGTCCTACAAAGGCCTGTCATTACAGCAAAACACACACACACTATTCCCAGGTAATAGACTGGTCCAAAACATGTTCGTGTACACAACTCCGGGATGTGCCCCCCTACGCCTTTCTCCTCATCATCATAAAAGGTGAAGAATGTGCTGTTTATTTCTCAGTAGGCCTTCGTGAGCGCATGTGTGGAAGAAAGCTGCGTTGCCCCGAGCAGCAAATTTTGATCATTAGACTGTTTTAATAAGTGCTTAACATTATCCATTAACATTAACCACATTAACACACATTGCTTCACTTTATTTTAGCTTTTATGATTACTTCCACTTCTTCTGTTATCCATGTCTGCTCTTGATAGAAAATGTGGGATAAACTAGGCCACACATATGTTCACAAAGCTCAGTTTAAGCTTATGTGGGTTTTGTTTGCTAAAGCAATTTCCAAAATAGCTCGTAGTAATAACCTTCAAGTCTTGAAAACAACTTGCTGGAAAAACATTGTCTGACACTTTGAATCCAGTGTTAATGCTAGAGTTTAGCGTCTTACGATATTAACATTTTGTTTCATATGTTACAAATTACTTTTGCAATTGTTATTTGGCTCTGATTAAATACTGCTGCTAATGCATTATAGTAAATAGAACTCTTTATTTAAACTATATTAAAATTGCCTATGTGTATTTTTATTTATAAAGTTGAAACTGCTTTAGGGGTGAGCAATAGTTACACTGCACATGGCAAATTATATTATATATTCAAATGTATTATTAACCCCATACAAATACATCTGTGTATAATGGGCGATTTGACATGGTCCTTCTATATACTTGTTCTCTAATGCATGTGATTCTTCTAGTATAACAGTTTATATTATTTTTTCCCTCTTACATTTCTATGCTCTTAGACTAGTTTAAAATGTGCACAATGAACTGAATCATAGTAAAACATCATTATAATTGTTAAGTCCCAAGTCAATTGGCTCGTTCTAATGTAAATCTCTGTTTGAATTGCCTCTATTTGTTTCTTCCTTTCACAGATTCCCTTGTAAATCCTCTTCTTGAAGCACTATGTCTGACCCAGTGAGCCTGCAGACCCCTGACCTGTCTCAGGGGGAGGTGGAGGTCCAGGAGCTCCAGCTGTGGTTGGACACAGTGAAGACCTGGGACCAGACTGACAGCACACAGACTCATAAAGACATCTGTCTACACTTAAGGCCACTGAGGGATTTCCTGCACAAACTTCAAACTTACATTAACTGCATGGTAAGAATCAAGATCATTTATTATTCATCCAGGGTTACATAAAGTATCACAATTGAATTTGCAATTTGAGTTGGTACAATTTATCAAATCACAAAGGGTGCACTTATTTAGATGTTCTAATGCTCTGTCTTTTTTAGTGAAAAACTTAGACCTCTATTAACATGTTCTGTAATTCATTGAATTCTTGCATTAGTTTATCAGTTCATATTTCAGTCTCTCAAATGGTAATGCTCCTGGTATCGTTTACAATGTCCACTCTGAAAAGAATCCTTTTAAACATAAATCGAAAAAATCACAATTAGATCATTTTCCAAACTCAAATAATAAAATAAAATATTTATTTTGCACTTTTCAGGACACTCAAAGATGCTTTACAACACAAATATTAAAACAGTGAATCATATAGAGGAAAAAAATTAAAAGATACTCTAAATGGATTGGTTTTGAGATTTTTCTTTAAGGTGGAGACTTCAGTGTATAATTCCCCTAATTTCAATATTTTTTATCACTAACTTTGTCAGAGTGAGCAGTGGTGATCATTCTTGGCTTAATATAATATGGGAATGGGGCTAAAGTGAAAGAACCAGAGTGACTGATAGTTGGTAGTTTGAACCCTGCTTGGTCCAGTTCTTGTGCTTATGTCCTTAGTCAAGACACGTTAGTTTGTGAATTTTGTTCACTGGCAATGGCAATAAAAGTTGTCTCATTCTGAAAAGTACACTTTGTAGGATTAAGCTTTGACTTTATAGACTTTAATATCCAGCAACCTTCCCAGATACACTGTCATGAATAAATCTCAAAGTTAATTCCTACAAATCTACTGTGTAAGCATATATAAATTCCTTTGCTGGCTCTGAGTCCAAGGTCAGGTCTGAAAGGTAGGTTCTGGTCCAGTCTCTAACAGGGCTGTCTCTGTGCTGTTTGCTCCATGCACACTCAGTCCAGTCAGCTAACAGGCGCCAAGGGACCTCAGTGCTAACCTAATGTATCCCCACATCTGCCCCAGCTAATGTGGGAAGGGGCAGGGGCAAGAGGGCTGCCCACAACTCGACAGATTTCAATCTCTTTTTCCTCAATGTTTAAATATGTGAGCCCTGCTTTTAAGCCCTGATGAAGACCTCATAGGTGGAAACGTGTTGGCGTCCCGTTTGTAAGAATAAAGGACTTTTATTTTTGTAATCAGTGTGCCTCGGACACTTTATTCAAGCCCCATGTGACGTACATTGTGTTAGGACAGTAAGAGGCTGATCTTGTAATGTAATGGTGGGGCTGCGACAATTAATGGACTATAAAAAGTTGACTATAAAAACATAATTGTAGTATTATATACTCACGTAAATGGTAAATGGTCACATTTTTTTTATAGCACTTTTCCACCTCCAAGGCACTCAAAGCGCTTTACAACAAGAAACCACTCACCCATTCACAGATCAGTGTACGCAGACACTGGGGGCGAGGTAGGTTAAGTGTCTTGCCCAAGGACACAACGACAGCATTCATCTGTGGGAGCTGGAATCACACCAGCCAACCTGTGGGTCAGTGGATCTGACTGCCCAACCAACAATGTTTATGTCGAGCGCGGGATTCGAACCGCCAACCTTCGGTGCCACTGTCGCCCCTGTATACTTTTTTATACCAGATTAAGACGGTGCCATTATTAAATCAAAATGTCAAAGAATAATAATTTCAGATTTTCATCAATAAAATAAAATAAAATAAAATTAATAATGTAAATTGTGATTTTCAAAACACAATAGAAACAGTATTTTTGTAGTTTACTAGTTGACTACTAAAATAATCATTTGTTGTAGCACTAAATATTTGGTTAACAGGTTTTTGTCTATTATTGATGTGAATAGGTGTAATTAATAGAAATTGCTTTTAATTAGTAGTAGGAAGCAGAATGGATATCAACCACGTAGGGCATCCCACACAGACCCTCCCCAAAGCCCCCTCACCCCTCTCCCCTCTCCTCTGTCCAATCAGTCCAATCCCACATGGTACTGCTCGTGCGCATACATCTGCATTTGAGTTCTGGTGATTCAACTTCATAGGAATGTTCATTTACAATCGGATCTTTGCATTATGCGAAGCTGGAGACCAAAGTGCCCATAGGAACAAGAACCAGAGAGCAATTATTATAAACTACCACTGCCAGCCCCTCTAATCAAAGCCTTGTCAATGTAGTCCAAAATGACAAAACGCCTGGAAGTTCTTGAACTCTATATCTACAGCAAATTAGAGGCAGGCATCTGACACAGGACTGAGTGGTGACGTAGTGGTCGATGGAGAAAATGGACGTTTATAGACATTTGTGAGTATTAAAAGTGGAAAATGTATTTGATATAAAGAATAATTTGTTCTTGACATCACTGAGACCGAATCAAAGAAGAGATCCAAGAATAAGTTACTATAGAGACCAGAAAAACACGTGTAGTGTGTAAAGTCTCCAATCTGATATGACAGAGCAGTGTCCAGTTGTTTCTTATTCAGCACTAAAAAGGCTGTTCAGTGAACCATTTCCTCAAAGCTGGCTTCTGAAAAGATGGCCAGTCTTGCATATTAAAAACAGAAATGTTCAAATCAATATTTTTATTTGTTGTGGGGGATATTAAACATTGCTTAAAATATCTATATTCTCTTGATTCATGTATGAATTATGTCAATGGAAAACAGATATTCAATCTTTTCATTAAAATACAAATATATTAAAAAAAAATCTCAATGTGGGGGGAAAAATATATATATTTTTTCCATATCACCCAGCCACATGTGCATTGTGAACTAAATCTAAAAGAATATTAAAACTCTAAACCACACACCACAAAAAACATATTTAGTTATTATTTTTTACTGCGTAAAGTTTGATGAGCTGTGTGGGATGACGATGAGGGAAGCCCACTGCATTATAACCAATACTGACTTATTTTTATTGAACATAAAGTCTAAACCAGGTCTAAACCAGGCCTAAACCAGGTCTAAACCAGATTTTAAACTAAGTCTATACAGTCCCTGACAAAAGTCTTGTCGCTTATCCATTTTGTAGAAACAAAAGCTTATAACCTGACTTTAAATTAATCGATTGGTTTTAGAAATGTCTCATATGAAAGCTAAAACCCTCCCAAATTATGCTCAATATACTAAAATAAATTTGCTTCACTGAAGAAAGATTGATTATTTAATGAACACAGAAAGGTCAGATTTTGGCAAGACAAAAGTCTTGTCGCCTTGTCATATGATGCACCCAATCCTAGATTACAGCCTCACCTGTGATCAGTTACTGATCAATCAATTAGTGGGTGTGTATAAAAAGAACCCCAGCACACCAGACCTTCACATCAACTGCAACTTGACCTCTGACAACATGCCTAAGTTCCACCCTGAGACCAAAGCGTTAATTATCAAGAGGCTGAAGACCAGATCCACTGCTGAGGTGGCTGACACCTTCAATGTGTCTCAGCGTCAAGTACAAAGAATAAGAAAAAGATCTGAAAAGACTGGAGATGTTTTTGACAAGCCCAGGCCCGGCAGACCCCACAAGACAACTGCTCGGGAGGACCGTTTGTTGATTCGAAAATCCAAGGCCAGCCCCTTTTCCACTACAGCAGAGCTCCACCAGGCCTGGTCACCTCAAGTCCCTGTGTCAACCAGAACAGTTTGTAGAATTCTGTCTCGAAATGGCCTCCATGGTCGAATCAGTGCACAGAAACCAGCACTAAGCAAAAGGCAATTAAAAAACCGTGTGGCATTTGCCAAGGCCCACAGCCTGCTAAAAGGATGGACACTGGAAAAGTGGCAGAAGGTGGATTTCTCAGATGAATCCTCGGTTGAATTACCTCACAGCCGCCGCAAATATTGCAGGAGACCTACTGGAGCCCGCATGGATCCAAGATTCACCCAGATAACAGTTAAGTTTGGTGGCGGAAAAATCATGGTCTGGGGTTACATCCAGTATGGGGGTGTGCGAGACATTTGCAGGGTGGAAGGCAATATCAATAGCCTAAAATATCAAGAAGTATTAGCTACCTCTTACATTCCCAACCATAAAAGGGGTCAAATTTTGCAGCAGGATGGGGCTCCATCGCATACTTCTATCTCTACATCAAAGTTCCTCAAGGCGAAGAAGATCAAGGTGCTCCAGGACTGGCCAGCCCAGTCACCAGACATGAACATCATTGAGCATGTCTGGGGTAGAATGAAAGAGGAAGCATGGAAGGCAAACCAAAGAATCTTGATGAACTCTGGGAGGCATGTAAGACTGCTTTCTTGGCTATTCCTGATGACTTCATCAACAAATTGTATGAATCATTGTCGAACCGCATGGATGCAGTCCTTCAAGCTCATGGAAGTCATACAAGATATTAAATATGGATCTCACAGCACCACTACTTAATTCACTGACGTTATGCAACATATTTTTGTATTTGAAGTAAATTATTTGTTCAATTTTCTGTAGGCGACAAGACTTTTGTCTTGCCAAAATCTGACCTTTCTGTGTTCATTAAATGATCAATCTTTCTTCAGTGAAGCAAATTTATTTTAGTATATTGAGCATAATTTGGGAGGGTTTTAGCTTTCATATGAGACATTTCTAAAACCAATCGATTAATTTAAAGTCAGGTTATAAGCTTTTGTTTCTACAAAATGGATAAGCAACAAGACTTTTGTCAGGGACTGTACTAGGTTTGAATCAGGTGCAAACCAGGTCTAAACCAGCTTTAATTACTATTCTATTTGCTCTGTAAGTACTATATTTGTTTTTTATTTTATTATTATTTTTGTAGCTTTTGTGTTATTTCCCTTATAACGTTTGTTACGCCAGGTCAACTTAATTTCAGTGCAGCCAATTGAAATTAGAAGGTAAACTTTAAAATGTTAAATGCCATCTACTGTACTTTCATTGGACAAATGATAGACTCTGTACAAAAAGCTGTTAAGTCTTTTTTACGCGAGCTAAATGTTTCCAAGAAGCAGTGTTTTATGAGCCTGGTGCCAGTAAAAGAGAATTCATTTTTATCAAAGACATGCCATTCTCTAATCTCTTTAAGAGGAACCTCCACACTGACACATTTTCACACACATCTGAGGGACGTTTATATTGAATCTAAGCTGTAAGAAAGAAAAAAAATCATAGTGAGCAGTGGAACTATGGAATATTACTTGACTTATGAGATACTAATATTGTCATGATATTAGAATTTCTAACTCTGTTTCAGTAATAAGGAAAAAGTTCAATACTCCAATAAATCAATTTTGATACCACAGGGGAAAAAAACACACCCTTTTTAATGAACAAAAGTTCTACTCCTCAGTCTCCATATAATCATGCGTGTACAATATACTAGTCATTGTCTTTTGTGAGTTCCCTTACAAAAAAGTTCAAAGCTATAGGTACCTACTTGGTGATTTAAATATGTAGAATCTGATATGAGCTGGTACAAATCTACCTGCTTTTCTGTTGAATATTTATTTTAAGACACTGGTTGGTGTTCTATTTTAAATTCCTTTTTAACATCTAATTTCAAAATGATTAATCACCTGTCAGTCCAAAACACACACACACACAGAAGGTACAGTCTTCCAGCAAAGGTAGTCCTGACCAAATCTTTGGCCTTGGATTTGCCAGTCTCTACTGACCAAAAGTTAAAGGTAGCTATTAACTTGAAAACTATACAGCTTCATGACATCACAAGGTGGAACAGAGCATTTTGAGCTTTGGAGAAGTAGACAGACTAATAATAAAGGGTTACTCAAACGTGTGAATGAAAAAAACCCCAACTCCAGGTATGTTTTTGATGAGGTAACACATTATAACATCACTTAAAGCTCACAAGCATCAATTTATAGTACCTTTAATCTGTTTTTGCTCTTTTTGCCGAAATGGTATTAACATAGTTTTTATTACACCACTATACATCCAATATTGCAATTTTATACCTCCAAAACACAAATTGCAATATTTTTTTTTTTTTTTTACACATTTTTCAAAATATCCCCCATCTGTAATCTTCTTTTGTTAGATGTTGCATGAAAGACCAATTATCTTTTGCTTTGGCAACAGCACCTTAGCTCCATAAAACTTACACATGTGAGTCTGTGCGGAGATTCTGCTGCACCTTGTCATGCCCGGACTTCAATTATCCCCACACTGTAACCAATGACGAGGGCCTGTTAATGTATATGGCGTGAATAATCAAGTCTCACTGTATGTTTGTCTACGCAACCATGATCCACACACATGTGCTCGTAAAATGAAACGTCGTCACATGTTGAATCAGTTTGTATCTAGACCAAAGCTAATGTGGATTGTGTTGTGTTACTTTATCCCATGTGGTTTGAAGTGGCCTCATGTTGCTTGAATGTTAAAAGGAGATGTATTATGCAAAATGGACTTTATGAGCTTTTAGTCGTGTTAGACTTGTTTTTTCCCCTCGTCATATTTTGATTCATACAAGTTTGAGTAATCCTGTATGGTCCTGTATTTGAGGTGTCAATGCTCATAAAATTGCAGTGTTCACTTTCCCTTAGCGTCTTTGTGACATATGTCTGTGAAAAATGCTATATAAATGAAAAACTTACTTACTTACTTATCTCCGTCCACACTTATACTTCACTGTTTCCCATAGAATTTAAATGTCACTTATGCCTGTATTTCATATGTAAATAATGTGTAATAATAAATAAATAAATAAATAATAATAATTATAACTATTAGTGTGCACAGAATGACATTAAACATCTCCACGGAGAAAAGCATTTGACCAGAAATGTTACACAATGCACCAGAAAAGTTACACAGTGCACCTTTAAGCAGTCTTTTCAAACAGCACTTTTTATGTGACAATATAAGGAGCAACAAAGTGAGATTTTGTTATGACAATGTTTAGTCCATGTTCTTTTTAGTTGATGGGGGAGAATTTTAGATTATTGGGGACCACCATAGACTACTCTGTTAATGGGAAACACTGTACTTAATTGCGAGTTTTTTAAAGATTTCGAATCCGGGTCCAGAATTGGGTAAAAAATCTTGTTTAGCCTTTTGTAAATTAAACACTGGAAATTAAAATCTGCTGCTTTTTATCATTAAATACCACTATGAAGAGAATTAATACCACTCAGTTGTGCACTTTTAAAACCAGAAGGAATAGATGCAGTTGTTTTTGCCTAGAACACTACTGCATTGTGCTAAAATTGTCTATTTCCACGGAGACAAGCAGGTGACACCACTAGGCCAAGTTACAGGTTAAATCTGTGGAGAGGTGACTGTAAGAATACAAGTTATTTTGAGTATTTTGACATACAGTAGAACATTCCAAGCAAAGCAATAACAACTCTATTGAGACAAGCAAGTGACGGACACCTCTAGAAAAGTTATATATTATTACAAGATCTTATATTATTCCTTAACTGACCTTGAAGTAATCAAAAGTTATAACTATAATTTCTCTCTTTTTTTTTTTATTTTTTTAAATCATCCTTATTTGGAGACTCATTCTTTACATTTTCTGCATTTTCCCTCCCTGTTGTCTGTAATCTCTGACGTCTCAATTGCCGTGTCTGTGGGGGAAACTGGTGTGAATGGTTTAATTGGCTGTGAGATGAAGTACATCTGCTGGTTTCCTCTGAACAGGCTCATGCTTCACCCTTGGGCGATGGCACCCTTAAACAGGGCCCTGGTCTGCACCGCGCGGGGTTCTGGTCTTTGTTCGTCTCACTGTCGATATTCTGCTAAGAGTTAGGATGACCTTTGCCAGGAAGTGATCATCTTTTATACTGTATTTTAGGGCTGGGTGTGATATCATTTTTTTTTTTCTCATAGTTAAACATTTCTATTAAATATTTTCAACAAATAAAAATTGTTTTCAGTATTGATTTTCCAAAACACAAATGATACAGACTTTTAATCGTTGACATTTAACACAAAAACAGTCACATTCCTTCCTCTAAAGTCTGAACTCTGCTCCAAAACACATGATTTTGGTGTGACTCTTGATTAAAATGATCCAAGCTGATCATTGATGATTATGAAAATGAAATTTTGGGCAAAAGGTGCACTTCTACCTTTTTTAGTTATTTGAATTTATTTTTTATCAGCACATAAAACAATGTTCTACACGCTAACAAGGAAGTATGTTTGTACCAGGTTATAGTCAAGTTGCCTGTTTCCACCAGTTATCCCTCCTTGGACAGTTCGATATACAAATAACTTTAATCACATCTGGTCTATTCTGATGACATTATTGAATTCACATACAATCATTGTCATTATTAAGAGATTGAAATTGTGTTTTGTGTTCTAGACTTCCACCACAGAGGCTCTGAGGATGTTGCCGCTCTTGGGTCAGTTCTTAGGCAGACTTTGCTATATCCCTCACATCACTGCAGATGGTGAGTAGATATTTAAAGATCCCATATTACGTAAAGTTGACTCTTGCGAGCTTTAAGTCATGTTATAATGTTACCTCATCAAATGCATACCTGGAGTTAGGTTCATTCATACATGTTTCAGTAAGCATTTATTATTAGTCTGTCTGCATCTCCAAAGCTCAAATTGCTTTATTCCACCTTGTGATGTCATATAGTGGTAGTTTTCAAGTTAACAGGTGTCTTTTACCATTAGTTCAGTAGAGATTGGCAATTCTAGGGCTGAAATTATCCAGATGATTCTAGTGAAGGTGTATGGTGTTTAAAAACACAGTGGAGCACTTCCTGCATTACCACATGACATCACAAAGTGGAACAGAGTGTTTTCTGTTTGTGTTAAACATGTGTGAATGAAACAAAACACAACTCCAGAGATGTTTTTGATGAGGAAACAACATTAAAACATAGATCGGAAACTAGAGTATTATGGACCTTTTAACACTGCACTACTTCTGAACATGCAACTAGCCTACTTCATTTACTTTCATTTCACTTTATTGAACAAACATATAATTCTTGTTGTTGCAGCCACAAGTCGATCGCTGTTGTTCCAGTGTCTGTGGGGGTTGTACTCAGAGGAACCAGAAAATGCTGTGGAGGCTAAAGCTAACCAGTGGATACGGGTATGTGTTTAGTAAAAGGTGAGATGAGAGGTCTCTGTCACAAAGAGTGGTAAGGTATGATAAAGTTTTATTGTCCCACCAAGGGAAATTTGTCTTGGGTGCATAGACATGAAATAGACAGAAACAGTACAGATAACAGAATAAAAATGGAGATAATGCATTACAGTCACTTGTACAATTAGTGCAGTTCATTAAATTAATAAATCTGTAGTCATACAGTGGTAGCACTGGTAGCCTAGATGTTACGGCTACATATAAGCCGGCAGATGGAGCATATTATAGGGAGAGTGTTGGTTTGAAGGGGCTGGATACTGAATGGGTGGATGGGAATGGGATCCATAGCTACAGGCGTCTTCCCCACCCACCTACAGACGGCAAAGGGGATAACAGCACCCAAAGCCATCACCACTGGGAGTGAGGGTCTGTTAGGGTAGTGGATCTGGTTTATAGTTATCATCTATGACATCCGTGTATCGTTATTTTAGAATTTGCACATTATTACACACGATATTCATCTAAAATGACTTAATAAAATTGTGGTGTCCAATGGAAACTGATGACGTGGTACACATCACAACAAAAAGCCTTGAAGTTGTCAGCATCTCCGTGGATAGCTGCACATTATTCTAGCGAGTAGCAGATTTGTAGTGTACCAAAGTGTACCAAAATGACTATGCTGCCGAATCCTATGCATATCAACAATTTAAGAAAATAAAAGTGGACAACAAAATAAGTACAGGGCAGTGGCGGTGGGTTGATCGGCAACATGGCGTCTTGAAAATAAGCGATTAAAGATTGCTCAAACATGAACTATAGCTTCGTGAGGAAACCATTATAACATGGTCAAAAGCTCTGAAAAGTCGACTTTTCATGTCAGCTTTAACTGTACTGTCGCTTTGTTCACATGCACACTAAAATCTAATTATCTGATTTCTGAACCTTTAAGATGTTTTAAATTACTTGCAACCTGCAAAATCTGATGTTAATAATCAGAGGGACCATGATCAGAAAGAAATGAGATGATTTAGCTGTTTACATGTCATTTTAATAGTCTTATAACTCCAAAAAGTTTGAGTGTGCATGTAACCGCAACCATTGTTTATTTTGTATTGAAACTATTGCTGTTTTGTGCTGCTGAGTCTTTTCCAAGGGCTACACAATTGTTCACATGAAAACAAAAGATTCTGTATTCAGCTCCACCAATCATTCAGAAAATAAAAAACAAATAAAAAACATAATAAATAATAATAATTCAAACAATAAACAGACAAAAATAAAATGCAAAACAATAAAATATTACAAATTAAATCAAAGCAAGTATTTTGTGCATAGTAAAAAGAAAAGCAAAATGGAGTAATGAAAATATCCATCTCAATCCATCTCTCGATCTTTAAATTCACATATTTTTTTAATTTAATATGAAATTTGCTAGCTGCTCAATCTCTGGTTTTTGGTCTGTTGTATAGTAGAGTGGGTTATGATTAGATGGTCCATATTGCTCTATTTTCTGATCTATGGTATAATGTTCTTTGCTCATCAAAAACATACCTGCATATTTAGGCTGAGTTCTTATCTCAGATGGAAAACACTCTGTTCCACCTTGTGATGTCATGTGGTAATAGAGGGGGTGCTCCACTCCCGAATCATTTGGATGATTTCAGACCAGAAATTACAGATCTCTACTGAACAAAAGGTGAAATGTAGCTGTTAACTTGAAAACTACCACTATGTGATGTCACAAGGTGGAGCAGAGCATTTTGAGCTTTGGAGATGTACTCAGACTAGTACTGAAGGGTTACTCAAACATGTGTAAATGAAACAAAACACAACTCCAAGTATTTTTTCAGGAGGTAACAACATTATAACATTGCTTAAAACTCACTGGAATCCACTTTGCGTAATATAGGACCTTTAACATTGTTTGACGTGTCCATGATTTGCTGCTAAGTGCTGACATCACCTGTTGGATTAAATGTGCTCACAGCTTCACTAAACAAGGGTTAAATCAGTCTGCTGTTTTGTAGTTCTGCTCATCCATAGAATGGATACTCATGTTAAATTAGTCTATCCGGATAAGAAAGACTAATCCAGGATAAAGACAGCCAGATTTCTGTGTGATGATATAACTCCCAGATGGGGGGCAAGCCACATTTCCTAATTGAAAACACTGAAAAATCACAATGTTGACCCTGATCATTTCTATTATTGACAAGACCCTGGAATTTTCAATATAACAACAGAAATCTGCATTTCAAAGGTGCACTTTTCTGGTGTGTGGAGTGTCCGCTACCTTCTTGTCTCCGTGGAGATGGTTCTTATTTTCCCTGGAATGTTCCATGGTATGACATTAAATATATCCATCTAGCATTTATTCATTATGGATGTTTCTATTGCTCAAAAATGCAGTAATTCCTTCTGTGAATAGAGAGCGACTCTCCACAGATCTGAATTATAATGTAGCGTAGTGCTTTAACCTGCTTGTCTCCCTAATGATAGGTTTAATCTATACTGTTGGACATTCTAGACAAAGCAACAACATTTCCATGGAGACGAGCAGTATAGCGGATCCTCCATCAGAAAAGTTACACAGTGCACCTTTAACACAGTATTCATTTTAGCCAACTGACACCATCTGTATTAAATGTTAGTGGAGTTTTTGAATCCCTCATCAATGACTTTTCTTCATTCAGAAAATCCATTGCCTGTGAAAGTACCAGAACTGCTGCACAGATTTCACTCTAATTGACTTTTAATACGCATGTTTCTTTCCAGTTGTCTCCCTTTTCTCTGCTGTGTTATAAATGATGAATGAGCCAGATCATGTTTCTGTTAGTACTCCCCAGAACTGTGAAGCATATTTGAAGCCTAAATTGTAATAAATGGCTGATTGTAGTCAGTGTTTTGTTTTATTGTGTTTATAGCAAAGACACGAAGGAGGGGAAAGAACAGAGAGAAAAAAAGATCTGTCAGTTTCAAAATTTGTGCTGAGTTTACACAGATGGCTTAAAGTAAACAAGTTTGATGCATAAATTTGACCTAAATGTTTGTATTCATTTGATTAAACGTTGGATATGTAGAATTACTATGCAAAATGTCTTAAATGTGACTCATCCATGGCCCTAGATGCTCAAATCAAATGTTGCTTTTACTGATAAGATTGAATCAACATCAGACTTTTGTTTGAATTCGGTGTTTTTCATTTGCATGACGATTATTCAGTCAGAAAGCAGAATGAGCCTCACAGGAGTCTCTCATTTGGGTTGTTTAAACCGAAAAGACTCTCTCTGATCTGAATCGTCACTACCCAAGCCAAGCCCCAGCACCTGCAGCCATGAATTAATTGTTAATCAGTGCTAGTGCTAATGCTGTTACCACCTCATAAACATACCTGGAGCTGTGTTTTGTTTCACTCACACATGTTTGAGCAACCCTTTATTATTAGTCTGTCTACATCTCAGATCAGTCTTTCACCTCTAAAGTTTAAAATACTCTGTTCCACCTTGTAATGCGATTTGTGATTTCAGGGCTGAAATTATCCAAATGATTCTAGTGAAGGTTTATGTAGTTCTGCACATCCTGTATCAACACATGACATTCAAGGTGTTCAGCCTAAATATGCAGGAGTTGTGTGTCAAACATGTGTGAATGAAACAAAACTACTCTGTGTATGATTTGGATGAGGAAACAGCATTATAACCCAGAAAATAGTGTAATATCGGCCCTTTTCTCTGTGTCTAAAACAATGCAGTAATTGAACATTAAGAGTGGACCAGATGGAGTGCACTGAAATGTTTATATCGTTGTCAGAGTTTTTGTTCATATTTCACCATAATTATGTGCAAGTATTAATATTTATGTTTCCCATAGTCAAGGAGATGTGTAGAAATACATTTAGTAATCACCACTATTTGTCATTTGTAGTACACATTACATTACAAAATAAATCTGCAAATGGAACCTTGATATTTTTGGCAACTCCAATAACAGTGATCCGATTCCCATTATTATCTGAAATGTGCTAAAAACATACGAGTACATGTTTTGGCTGAGGTTCAATTATCATAAAAATATGAATGAACTGTAAATTATGAACAACTATAGTGCAAAAATATCACATTATACCAAAAGAGGAAAACTGCAGTAATGGATTTTTTTGTAGTTACTTGAAAAGATTGTGAATAATTTCTATGTTGCTAAAGGCTGAGAGTAGAGCCTGTCATATATGGTAAAAAAATCATTATTATTTTTCTTTATTTTTCTTTCTTTAATCACAAGTAGAGTAAACATAGACTTTTAATAATTGTCATTTAATATTAAAAATCACATTTCTTCCTTTAAATGTTCTGCTCTGAGAGAACTGTGGACTTCTCAAAAATATACCTGGAGTTTTGTTTTGTTTCATTCGCACATGTTCAGAACACAAATCCTGCATGTTTAGGCTCAGGTCTTCTCTCAAACTGTTCCACTTTGTGATGTCATGTGGTAATACAGGAAGTGCTCCACTGTGTTTTTAATACTAGAATTTCATTCATGGAATTTTCCATCTCTACTAAACAAAAGGTAGAGAGTAGCTGTTAACTTGAAAAATTACTCAAACAGGTGTGAATGAAACCAAAACACAGCTCCAGGTATGTTTTTGAGACGGTAACAACACTGTAACATGGCTTAAAGCTCACAAGAGTCAATTTTGCATAATACAAGACCTTTAAGACAAATCAAATTCAGCCAAAGTAGCAGTTGAACAGTGGAAATAACCTTGTCTTTATAAATATGTCTTTTTTCCATATGTACAGAGTTTCATATGTAAAGTCTTCATTAAATCACTGACCACTTTTGATCCTAGCCAGTAAAGCTACATGATCTTAGACGCATAAACATGTATTATATTCTCAAATAACAAACACAGAGCTATTTTTGCTGAAATTACAAAGAAGCCTCTATAAAAATAATTCAAGTCTTCCCCAGAGGGAGTACATGCAAAAAGTACATGTCTGTATTCTATGCTATATTCTCTTTGTAAAATAGTCCAACAACCAAAGTACAATAAACTCATGACCATATCCGTCTCCGATGAACTAGCTCCCACGACCACAAATGACAGGAGGGAAAGAAGGAAACATAAAAAAAACTTATGGACCACAGCTGATCTTGTCTGGAGGAGCAGGGCGTTTAACCCAGAGTTGGTGTCTTTCTTTTCCTGTGTTTTGTTGCTCAGTCTGTCAATGGTGCTGGACATAACTGTTCCCAAGTAGGATCTGCTGTCTCCTTGGATATGTTATTGCTTTAACTGGATGCTATAATACAGTATTAAGCTCATCTATGTTGCACGTATCCAACTACTGGTGTTTTAAGAAAGAAAGCAACTTGAAGAAGCTTGAAGAAGATTCTTACAGTGAGCTGTATCGTCTCTTCACAGATATGACCTATAACATTACAGGCAAAATAATAACATCTCCATAGAGACACGTAGGTGACAGAAAAAGTTACATAGTACACCTTACCTTCTGCCTATTGGGCTTGACCTGTGGGGCGCCCCAAGGGTCAGTCCTGGGACCCCTTCTGTTTAGCTGAATGCTCCTGTTACTTTGTGTATGAATTTTGCAATACAAATAAAGTTGCCTTATGTTTAATGAAGGAAGAGTGCTGCTGATCCTAGATCCCCAAAATTGTTATCCGAAGCTTGTTTGATATATACAGTACTCCTTGTGATATTGGTGTTGTTGTCATATGTTTGAATGCAACCTTTTAGCTCCAGGGCTGTAATTACTTAACAGTTTTATTCTGACTGATTAAAATGGTTTATTAATCGTTATCAACACTATAAACCAAACGCATGCCATGTGCTGGTAAAATAGGTTTTAAAAGGAAGTCATAGCGTTCCATTTTGCAGTTGTGTAACAAATGGAAAAAAAAACGCAATGCCAGATAAACATAATCTTAGCAGTGAGATTTAAACAGCAAAAGCTTAAATAAAATGGTTGCCTGTTCTCATTATTTTGGACTGAACCACAACGTGACTTACTTCCAGTTGGTTTTACCATCTGAAGCTTGGCTAAACTTGTTTCATTGGTTTGGTAAGAATTCAATCATGGCTGAGTAATTGTTAACAGACACTCATTCAAACCGCCCTTCGTTTTTCCTACATCCCCTCTTTTAATTTAAATTTATGAGGGATCATTTCTGTGGCAGCGCAGTGTTCTTGCCCCCAAAGCCAATGCTGTGGCTTTCTCTGTGAAGGAAACAGGGATATGCCTGGCTTTCTCCCTCCACAGACCACACCTTTCTTTTATTATCCTTCTAAAAGCAACAAGCGAGTTAGGGGTGGGTGATTATGACAAAAGATATTGTAACTATTTGAAGGGATTATCCTGAGAACAACACCTAGATTATATTTTTGCAATACAGAAAGGAGCTATGTTCCTCTAAATGTCTTTAAAAGTTCCACAAAAAATATGAAGCTGCAGAAAAATCATACCTTTGAAAGATTGCGCTACAAGTTTCTTTTTCTTCCATTTTCAATCAGATATTTTTGTAAGATTTTGATAGTTTATAATTATTGAAGACAATATATTTCCAATAAAATTTTACATACATTATATTGGATTATCTCAAATGGAACTTTTATGTTGGAACTCAAAATTGGGACTAAACTGGGACTAAGTCTGAAACCAAACCTAGACGTCACCAGGACTAAACCAGGGCTAGAACAGGACCAAACCAAGTCTACATCAGGACTAAACTGGGCTCAAACCAGGTCAACTTTGAAACCACACCAAGTAGAGTATGTTATAACTGTTCTTATTTCCTTTCTGTCCCTCCATCCTCCGTAGCATGGGTGGGATGTGACTGAGTGAGTTCAGATGGTAGTGATTGGGCTTGTTTTGTAAGGGGCTGCGTGGAGGGTTAGTATGCTAGCGTGCTGTAGGGCCCAGCCAAGGAAACCACAGCGCTCCTCCTCACTCCCTGCTTGAATTTTCTCAGTCACCCATTTACTTTCTTCCTACTCCCATTTCTTTTGCATCTTCTTTCATGTCCCCCTTTTATGTGAAGTTTGAGAGATCTGTACTTTTCACTTCAGTGACAGCATTATATTATGTTCTTCTTATTGGAAGTAGGCCTTAAGCATCTGTGTCTTTAGCCTAGATATGAAGTAAATTTGAATGCTGTAGGCTACTTGCTTTGGGTTGCCAGATCCTATGACTAAAACCAGCTATAAATCCATAAGGGCTATCTATGTCTAACTAAAGGCACCCAGGGTTTATTGTGATTGTATTACCGTTTTAAATCCATGTTAAAGGAATGCTATGTAACTTTTCTGTTGGAGTGTCTGTCACCTGCTTGTCTCCATGGAGATGTTATGAGACTCTACTCACAGTATGGCCAAAGTATTTTTTTTACACATGCAGCTGAATACTGAGAATGGTCTATAGATTTGTTTCATGCCATACTGTGGAACATTCCAGTTATTGTAATGATATTTCCATGGAGACAAGCAAGTGGTGGGCCCCATACCTGATTTAAAATATAATCCTATAAAATACTGTTAAAATAATGCATAATTTATTTTTCAAGAGAAGTACAAATATATATGAAAGCATTAAGTGTTTCTGTCTGTTTTTCCTCAGACAAGATTAAGCCTGGTTTATTAGTCCAGTTGTATCTGTGTATGATGAGGCCCCTTCTGGAAAATGCTTGTAAAACCTCCCTGTAACAAAGAACATTCATTTCTTAAGCTGCTCATATGTTGTCCATACATTCTCACTTACTGGAATGCCTGCTTAGCACTCATCTGTTTCAAATGATGTCATGCTAGCAAAGCCATCCTATATTCCTCTTGCTAATTAGCCTGGATCCTATGGAGAAGCTTGTGTTAAAGATTTGTCCGCTGAGAAGGATATTGCCTTTTAGTGCCAACAGTATGCTTTATGTTGTGTTGTGTTTTGTTTATCCACAGAAAATCTTATGTCAGCTCACCACAGATGAAGAGGATACCGCACAGACTTTAATGAAGCTTTTGGGAGTTCCACCAGCTGAGTACCATCAGAAAGTGCTGAGAAAAGTATTGACTCCTCATTTCCTTTTGAAAATGTCCTTGATTAATACCAGAATACGCTGTTAGTCATGTCGTATATCTGTGGCTTTAGATGCTGGCGAGGCTGCAGGAACAAGCTGGGACAGTCTGCACATTTTCTTGTGATGGGAATCAGAGGTAATGATAAACTATTTCATTCCTACCATAGATTATATAAAGAAGTGGGAGTGTGACGTCACCCATAGCGTTTGGGTCCAGTCAAATGAAGCTCATCGAGGCTGACGAGGCTCATTACAGCAGTTACAGCAGTTTTTTTTCAACGTAAAGTGTGCTCATGATCGCTTTGTGTGTGGAATGTGGCTTATGTGTTAGCAATGTCCATTTATTTATACAGTCTATGATACCTACACAACTTAAATGTCTGAAAGGAAGTTGAAAGAGAAAGAGATGTCTAAAATATATTAGGACTTCGATGTGTGGATGAGTGTTGGTGGTTGTTAGTGAGGGGCAGATGGGGCAGATTGGCAGCCTCACTTCTGTTAGTCTATTCAAGGGCACGGGTCTGGGGCTACAATAGTATCATACCACCACCGAGTATGGAGTGAATGAATAATGCATTGTAAAGCACTTTAGGGGCCTAAGAGGTGCTATATAAATCAAATGCTTCATTATTGTTATTGATTATTGTTACTCATTTAGAGTAAAGGCAAAATGTAAATATGTATTTTTTGACCTTGGTTATCGGTATTAAATTTACCATCCATTATTATGTTCCAGCTTTGGCCTGACAGAAGAAGACCAGAGAGCAGTATTTAGTCTGGCATGGCCACCTAAAGGAAATGCGTTTTTACACCCTTAAGTGCAGGATTAGTTTAAGTCCATCAGAAGGAAGTGCTGCTCTAAATAAGGCTGTGTGAAAAAGGTTTGAAAAATGTTGTGGATAAAATTGTTTTTATTTTATTTATTCCTAATACTTTTTAATACAAAGGATTGCATTGTTATTTGGACTGTTATATAACTGTGTTTATTCTAATTTCATATTATGTAATTGAGGTTAAATTATCAAAAAATATCAAGTGATTTTCCGAAACAATGTGGGTGTCAGTTTCGTGCCGTCAGGCTGTGGGATACTCCTAATGTTTTGGCCCTTCCTTTTCATATTAAATAAATGAATATTTATTTATTGGATTTATTGGATTACTGCTTTCCAGAAAGTGATGTCTTGTCCACCCTTAGGCGCAGATACACAGATGTTTTAATAATAAAATGAAAATAAATTACACTTTCTGTCTATCATTTGCAGCTGCCCGTGTGACACTGTCCAGGCCACATCTGAAGCTTGTATTCCTCTTGTCACTTGTCCTGACGCTGCCTCACTGATCGGAGCTCTACTGCAGAGACCATTCACCAGTGTCAAAGCCTCTTTAAGTGAAGACTTCATTCAGGCTATAGGATCTGCATACTCCTGGTAAGAAGAGGCCACAATGTGAACATATGTTAGAACCATTTCATGTCCACAGTGTGCTAAAACACATCCAGCTTGCAGAAGGCTGTAGTTCTAAACAATACAAAAGCAATGCAAAATGATTGTTATTGCAATATCAGCGAAGGTCATACTGCAGGAATAATTTAGCAGGTAACAATAAGGCATTCCAGTTGAGATTTTTTTGTCCTCATAAAGCTTATGAAGGTGGCACATTATGCAAAATATCTTATAATATTACCATTTAAAATGTCCAAAATATGAAATAATGATCTATAGGGTGTCAGAGTTTATAACTGTAGAGCAGACAAAAACATGATGTGTCTTAAGTTGAACTGAAAATGTGTGATTTTAACATCCAAATTCCATTTTAGTTGTGATTTTCTCTAGTCTTGCTTTAGCCTTGTTTGTTCTGAGATTGGAGGACGATAAGGAAACGACTGCATGACGCTATCACAGACAGCTGTTTCTGTGTCATGGTGCAATATCACAAGGGCAGAAAGGACTAAGAGTTCTAAAAGTTCAAATTAAACTCACTCATGCAGGCCTTTTAATAACAGATCAATAACATCTCGTGCATCTTTGGTAGTGTGCAATCTTTCTTCTTCTTTGACAGCCGGCTCTTGTCATTGGAGGTTCCAGCGGTGGTCTCCCTCTGGTGGTACAGTGTGTCCAGTCTCGAGGAGGCCGTGCTGAGTCTGATGGAGCAGGTTCTGACCAACAACAAAACTACAGCTCACAAAGTACAGCAGCTGATGTCTGAGTCCTTACTGGTGAGTTTTAGTGAAGTGTCATCATGGGCAAGAATCTATTTATCTGTGTAGTATAAATGCATGTGTTACTTACTGTATTTTATTATACTTCAAGGTGCACTAGGTAACTATTCTTCTGGGGGCAAGGTGTTCCGTAGTGTGACATTAAACTGGTTAATCTTGCATTTATTTAATTACAGGTGTTTTCATTGCTTAAATCTACCATCTGTAATTAGACTGGCAGCCCTGCCCCTATTGTATTCTCACATATCACCACTAGATGCTGTTTATGTTACTGCAGTCTGATAATGTTCCAGCTTTGGCCTGACAGAAGAAGAGCAGAGAGCACAGGTGAATCTGAACAAAGGCCAGGTGAGGTGGCAATAGGTTTGACATCTGCCATCTAGTGGTAAAAAAAATCATATCAACTTACAGATGGTAGCTTTAAATGATTATATTTCATACTGTGAGAGGGCTTGCCTGTCCACATATCTGACCTGTAACTTGGCCTGATGGTGTAGAGATAAGTTTACTACCATTCCAATTAAATAAAGTTATATGGATTGAATGATAATTAATATTAAATTAATCAATAATCTTTTGTTCATGCATTTATTTAACTTTTTATTTATATATTTTTTTAACATTTTTTTTTTTTTTTGTTAATTTCAGTAAAAGCCATGGTGGCACAAGCTGGCATTTTCACCTTGCCTTAGTAACATCCACTCAGTTAATGTATTTAATTGATACAAAGCACTACCAGACACCACATTTAGTAGTGAATGTGGAAATGAAAAGTTGTTGAGGGCTGAGATTTTTTTTTTTCTACCCCTTTTATTGTTTTTCTCAGTTTCATATCTTTTTTATTGATATGGGAACAATTACAGGACTGTCATTTATACAGTAAATGTATACACACATTTTCATTTTTCATTTTTATGCACCAAAAACTACAACTTAAAAACAAAAACAAAAAATTGCACAAACCTTGAGTGAAGACACAAATACAAAGAGCATCACACAATACATAAATCAAAGAAAATCATAAAAAAAACTAAGCAAGAAATTAAAACTATAAAAAATAATAATAATAAATGAAGACATAAATAAAAAATATATACATTAAATAGATACATAAATAATATAAATAAAATACTAATAAAAACATGTAAATAAAATATTATGATAAAAAGACAAACGAAAAAAGGAGGAGTAGGGTTTGGCTTTGAAAGTTTAAAATAAGACAGTAAATGGGTTAGGGTTAGGGTTCCACTTTCTAAAAAATGTATTTACGATACTCTTGGAATATCTAATCTTCTCTACTTTCAAAAAGAATTGCATTGTTATTCCCATGAAGTGTAGTGCTGAGGTTCACTTATCATCTGGGCATTACTTTTGCTGTTTGATGGCTCTGCATAGACTGTTTTGAGTTGTGCTTTTGGCTCTGCTCTGCGTGCGTCTCACATCATTTGGCTCAGTGGTAACTCGGTCTCACGTCGTTTGGCAGCTGCTCCTCAGATTCACTGAACCCTGAGTTACATTAGAGCTCTGGGCTCTGCAATCGGCAAACTTTAGAGAAATCAACCAGTGATTTTGAACTGAGACGCTGGCTACTGTTCTGATTGTTTTTTAATATTAGTGATTTATTAGGTGAAATTTTATTCACAGAGCAAAATTCGCTACATCCACATGAGTTGAAATGGTTTGAATTCAGAATATTAGTAGATTTGACTAGTTTACTTTTTTTTACTTAGTTTCACAATTTAACTTTAAATATTTACACATTTTAAATTCATATTTACATTATTTCCTAAAAAGAAATCAATACAAATATAAAAAATATTGAGATCAGTCAAAAAACACTGAAACAAAAAGCTATACATACAAAAAAATAAACTGATTATTCAAAACCAAAGCCTTTTTAAAAACTATTTTAGCAATGTATATATTTGTTCACCCATTGTTCACCCATTTACTCTTGCAGATTTTCATTCACCCAAATCACTACTACAATGTTTATCAAGACAGGTCTCTGGTCTAACGTGCGCACAACTGTCACGTTAAAGAGCCTTTATTTACAGCAATTTATAAAAAGAAAAAAGGAAAAATACAATGACATCTAGATGAAGAAAACAGGGCCATTTTCTCAGTTTTCCCAGATTTTGTCAGAGTTACTGTCGCCAACAAAGCCCAAAGGAAGTCATCATCTGCATGTTTCCAAATGTCTTTCGGTTTTGTGACATAAACGTGAATAGAGCTCATTCTTACGAGTACAAAAAAGTAGATGCAATAATTACTGAGCCTGAAAACCTATTGTATATGTATATAGTATTTATTGTGGCAGCCCTACGAAGCGTTACCACTCCAAGTATGGTGTCAGAAAACTACTCTGAGAAGCACATTTTCTTCCAGTAAACACAACCAAATAACAAAATCTAAAACACTAACGTAAACTTGTTTTGAACCAGGTGTAATATCATAAACTAAAGAATTGTGTGTCCGGGCGTAGGCTTGCATGTGTGCGTGTGAACTGCCAACGTGATAAAAGCTGAGGTCAAACGCAGATGTACGACTTTAAACAAACAAATCCTGGACAGGCCATACAGTAAACACAAGTCCACATGTTTACAAAGCACATCCACTAACAGCCATACCTGATTACGCTGCGTTTGTCCATGAAACCAGTCAACAGGGAAGTGGATTTGGTGTACAGGCTATTCTATTTATTTAGACACATACAAACATTTCACATTCAAGACGTTTTCAGGTTTGCAACAGGAATTGTGCAGTTCTAGTAGACCATCACCACGCCAGTGACAGAACTGACAAACTTGTGTTAAAGAGATCTAAGTTGGCAGAACATTTCCAACTTTTCCCTCCAAAAATATCTGAAAATTTGGTTTAAAATGCACTGTGTAATCCATTTTAAAATTTCCTTCTGAAGCATTAGGGGCCAATGTTGAACCTGAGGCCACAATCGCAATATTTGGTATCACTGTAATTTGTGTGTTTCCATAAAAAATATAAAAATGTAATTGCTTTTAGCACACTCCTGGCTTGAAGAGTAATACTGCTCAAGTGGAGAGACAAGGCCCACACCATCTAACATTAGGGGAAATTAGATTTTCTATAAGATGATATGTTTTTCAGTACCTGGCAACCTCTAAGGTGCACTATGTAGCTTTTTTGAAAAAGGATCTGCCGCCCACTTGTTGCTTTGGATATGCCATTGTTTTTTCTGGAATGTTTCATGGGATTACATATCTTGCTTCTTCAATTAAACCTTGACCTTTGACCTTCCACCACCACAAGAAAAGTACATAGTTTTTGTAGTCTTACAGTAGTCCTATATGATGATATTTGAGTTGTAGTTGGTCAAATAATTAACACCTATGATTGATACTAGAACTAACTATTGAAGTGTTAAATTGTGCTATTTATTTATTGCTGGGCCCATTTCTTACAACATGGTCCAGATAGAAAAAGATTCACTGGGATTATCCTAAAGGAAGGGCCCAAATGTATTTTTTTTTTGAGCCGATACAATATCTGATATTTGACCTGCTGCTGTGGCTGGTAACCGATATTTGCCCACCATGTTATAGTTGTTTCCTCCTTTCATTTATCCTCTTGAAATTGTATTTGGAGTGATTCATGCATCTATTTATTCACTTATTTTAATCACTGTTTTCCCCTTAGTATTGTTACATAATACTATATGTTTTTATTTTAGTAATTATTTGGTTCACTACTTTTTATTTCTACGTGATTCATTTTGAGTAATGGTGTCCTACCTCGAGTGTAATTTTTGCTTCTCTACCACCTCTGGATATGATTGCCCTCCTCGCTCCGCTCTCTCTGTTGTTTAAACTATAATCAAAAATGGGAAACATGAAATCGAAGCCACATTCCTCGTCTTGGCTTGTCCTGCCCCACGTTTCGGGCCCAATAACAATAAACACCAACTTCCTGGACCACTCTGCCAAAAACAGGATGTTTGTAGCGTGCCGTAATTGAACCTCCTTAAAGTGTTAGTGGTAAGGTATGAAAAGAGATGCTAAAAACGGCCATATGTTTGTATTGTGGATACCCTGGGCAGTGCAGATACACGGAGGAGGTGCTGTTATGTTGCAGGGGAGATAGTTTATAGACAGACTGTGCATATGAGCCAAGCTGAAAGGAGAATACAGCAGGATTTGGGGAATGTTAATGAGAAGTGTGTAATGATGTAAAGCGAGCACTGGGTGGAGCTCTTTCACTTCAAGATTTTTTCCTAGAAAGTTACCCAACGCCTGATTAGAGGTCATTTGAGTTTATTTGTGCCATGCTTGTAGGTTTGGTCAAAGTATTTCTAGTTCCAGTGATATCTAGCCTATGATTAAACATGAAACAGGGAAGAAAAAAACAAAACAAAAAACGCCAAAAGAGCTTTATTTTACCAGTATAATAAAAATGATATGTTTTGTTTATGTATACCTTTTTAACCAGGAAGTACCATTAAAATAAAATTCAGAATTTGTTTCACAAGAGAGACCTGGCCAAGGTAGCAGCAAACACAATTAACAGATTATTTTGTTTAATTAAAATAAATAATACTTGAAGTTCAAGGAGTTCAAGTATCTCGGGGTCTTGTTCACAAGTGAAGGGAGGATGGAGCATGAGATTGACAGGCGGATCGGTGCAGCGTCTACAGTGATGTCGTCGCTGTATCGGACCGTTGTGGTGAAGAGGGAGCTGAGCCGAAAGGCAAAGCTCTCGATTTACTGGTTAATTTACGTTCCTACCTTCACCTATGGTCATGAGCTTTGGGTAATGACCGAAAGGACAAGATCACGAATACAAGCGGCCGAAATGAGTTTCCTCCGCAGAGTGGCTGGGCGCTCCCTGAAAAATAGGGTGAGGAGCTCAGTCACACGGGAGGAGCTCAGAGTAGAGGGTGTCTATTCCGGATGCCTCCTGGATGCTTCTCCGGGCATGTCCCACCGGGAGGAGGCCCCGGGGAAGACCCAGGACATGCTTGAGGGACTATGTCTCTCAGCTGGCCTGGGAACGCCTCGGGGTCCCCACAGAGGAGTTGGAGGAAGTGTCTGGGGTGAAGGAAGTCTGAGAGTCCCTGCTTAGACTGTTGCCCCCGCAACCCGGCCCTGGATAAGCGGAAGAAAATGGATGGATGGAAAAAAACAGCAGTAGTGGATATGTGAACATACAAGTACCACTGAGTATGAGGACTTGGAGTGAATGAATAATGCATACAAATGTAAAGTTTGAAGTACACATATGGCTAATGCATTATTATTACTTTTATTCATTTCAGAGTGTTGAAACTAAGGCACATAAGTTTGTAGCTGCTGTTTTTACAGAGGACAAAAGTGGGTAAAAGAATGGTGAATAGATGGGGAGGCAGGCTGGGCAAGTACAGTTTGTGATTAAACAGCGACCCCCAATGGTCAGGGTTTCAAGTGTGCTCTTTCTTCAGTATATTGTAAGTGGGCACATTTACATGGCCAGTAAAAATAACATAACTAGAATAATCAGATACAACAATAATTAAAATTGTGTTGTGTGTTTATGTGCACAAGGGAAATCTGATAATCAAAAACTGAAAATCAAAAACTCACATCAGATGGTTTTATATTTTACATTTCAGTAATCTAATAACTCCAGAAATCGGATAATGATCAGCATGTAAAATAATAATTGTTTCTTGTGTGTTTCAGCCCAAAGCCTGTGCTCAACATTGTTCCATATTCTTGGTTGTGAATGACATTTTCAGGTGAGTTTTGCAAATGCATAGTGATGAATATATTTCCTCAAAACTATAACACGGTCTTAACACATGGTCTTAACATAATTATCATAACATTCTTATCTTTTCCAGGTGTGCTCTTAAACAAATGGAAGAAAATGAATCTTTAAAATGTCTCATCACAACATTTACAACACACTTCCTCAAAGAACTGGCAACACAGAAACAGCGGGTATGTTTTTTATCCTTATTTTGTATTGTAACACTGATTTCTTGAAGAAATCTGCTATCATTTTTCCCCACATAGAATAAGCTAAGTTTAGTATGCAAACGTTCAGGGTATACATGACCTGTCCATATACTGAGAATAAGAAAAACTTGTATGTGTCCTCTGTCTGCAGATTAACACTAACACTAACAATCCAGGTTCAGTTGTGATTTTAGTTCATTTTCAAGTAACTATTTTCAAGATACATAACACTTTTAAATGGTATTTACTTTAGAAATGCCATATGCACAGAAGCTTAAATTGGCATAATATCCTACCAGTTTAAGGTCACAGTCACAGTCTAGTTATTATGTAATTGGACTCTGCTCTTGGGGACACATTTGCACTACCACTCAGAAGTTTGGATGCACTTTTTCATTTCATGGTTCTTTATTACCGTGATTGTGTGGATGTGGATTGTAGATTCTCACTGAACAGAGAAGAATCCCACACACCGTTCTACTTGCAAATTGTGACTTTAATTAGGACATCAACAACGTTTCAGCATTAGGCTTTCATCAGGCAAATAGGGGAAGAGCTCTAGGTGGCTATCTTTAATAGGGTGTGGCAAGCACCCAAGGGTGACAGGTTGTTAAATGAACAGTGTACCAAAAAAACAAAAGACATTCAGTTAATACATTTACAGCATAATATTTAAACAAGCCAGATTCTGAAGACATTAAAACTATGAATGACGCGTGTAGCAAACAAAAAATATACTCAAAATAACCCAAAACCTTTTGATTTTTAAAAATAACCTTTACCCATTGCTTTGATCACTGCATTGCACTTTTGGCATTTCTTGACCCTGACAAGGCACAACTATGAAGTGAAAACCATTTCAGAAGACTTCATCAAGAAGCTCTTTGGGAGAAGGCCAAGGGTTTGCAGCGCTGTTAACAAAGCAAAGGGCAGTCACTATGTGGATTTGAATATAAAATATAAAAGAACGTTGAGTTCATTAGAATTTTTTTATTTACTACATAATTCCATATCTCTTGCATCATATATTTGAGGTCTTCTGTGTGTATATAAATGCAGAAAGTAGTAAACATGAATTCACCTTTTTCAATACACTATATTGCCAAAAGTATTCACTCACCCATCCAAATAATGGAAATCAGGTGTTCCAATCACTGCCATGGCCACAGGTGTATAAATTCAAGCACCTAGGCCTGCAGACTGTTTCTACAAACATTTGTGAAAGAATGGGTCGATCTCAGGAACTCCAGTGTGGTACTGAAATTTCACACCTGGGCATCAAGTCCAGTTGTGAAATTTCCTCGCTCCTAAATATTCCACAGTCAGCTGTCAGTGGTAAAAAAGTGGAAGCGATTGGTAACGACAGCAACTCAGCCACAAAGTGGTAGGCCACGTAAACTGATGGGGCGTGGTCAGTGGATGCTGAGGTCGCCAACTTTCTGCAGAGTCAATCACTACAGACCTCCAAACTTCATGTGGCCTTCAGATTAGCTCCAGAACAGTGCGTAGAGAGCTTCATGGAATAGGTTTTCATGGCCGAGCAGCTGCATCCAGGCCATACATCACCAAGTGCAATGCAAAGCGTCGGATGCAGTGGTGTAAAGCATGACGCCACTGGACTCTAGAGCAGTGGAGACGCGTTCTCTGGATTGACGCGTTCTCTGGATTGACGAGAACGGTACTTGTCTGACTGCATTGTGCCAAGTGTAAAGTTTAGTGGAGAGGAGATTTTGGTGTGGGGTTGTTTTTCAGGAGCTGGGCTTGGCCCCTTAGTTCCAGTGAAAGGAACTCTGAATGCTTCAGCACACCAAGAAATTTTGGACAATTCCATGCTCCCAACTTTGTGGGAACAGTTTGGAGATGGCCCCTTCCTCTTCCAATATGACTGTGCACCAGTGCATAAAGCAAGGTCCATAGCAAGACATAGATGAGAGAGTTTGGTGTGGATGAACTTGACTGGCCTGCACAGAGTTCTGACCTCAACCTGATAGAACACCTTTAGGATGCATAAGAGCAGAGACTGAGAGCCATGTCTTCTTGTAAAACATCAGTGTGTGACCTCACAAATGCGTGGCCAAAAGTGGTAAAAAATTACCATAAACACACTCCTAAACCTTGTGGACAGGCTTCCCAGTTATAGCTGCAAAAGGTGGACCGACGTCATATTAAACCCTATGAATTAAGAATGGGATGTCACTTCATAAGTTCATATGCGAGTCAAGGCAGGTGAGCGAATACTTTTGGCAATATAGCGTATGTAGGCTCCATGCTACACATACATCATAGTTATGTCTTGTACCCTCACCCATTACAATTGACCCAAAATACCAAACCAGGTCCACCCTGTTTGATTTATGACCTGTTTCATGCTTTTCCAAGTACCCCGCATCTTTTTTTCTCCTCAATTAACCAGTAGATGGCAGTACTACAGTGCTTTTCCACACCACCTGCTTTTAACTGCTGTTGATGCAGGACACTAAACGCCACCTATTACACGCTACATTAGCTGTTAGCACCTCCTGTATCGCGGTTACACAAGCACCCTTTCCAAACAGCATTTCTCAGCCTTTCAGTGCCCCGTGATGTACGAGCCAGAGGAGGGCTGGATTTCAATTCATTAAGCAGGGTGGTAAAAAAACTAAAACTGCAGTCCGTACCGCATACCATATTTATTTCAACAAGTATCGATTCTGGAAAAGGTCATGTTAACAGCTGTTAATCTCATGTTGTGTAAAATAGTCATACAACGATTAATCAACTAATCATCAGAATCATAACAATGACTAATAAAAAATATATATATCGTCATCATATTTTGATAGTCGTCATTCTCTGACTACACAGACTTTAAAACCATTTTATAGTTGTCACAATATCAACTTTAGTTATTGCATATTTTTCTACAAAACATGTTGCTGTAGCCCAACATATGATATACATACAATTTGTAAAGGAGATAAGAATTTACCATTGGACTACAGTCTATGTGCTTTATAACAAGAATATAAAAAAAAATCATATGAGGTAGCGGGCTTTTACTTTGTATCACTATTCACTATTCTGAAGCTGAGTAATGAATGTGTTGTTGTTTCAGAAGAGTGTCCCTTTGAAGGCGTACTTCCCAAAAGCTCCTGCTGAGGTGCTGCTGCCTCTGCTGACCCCGCCTTCAGGTCAGTGCAGTGGGTCGACTCTGGCCCGAGACATGGCACAAAGCACAAAGCCTGTTATTATCTACTATTCTTTAACTTTGGGTAAACACTGATTTCCTGCAGCAGAGAAAAATATGATAGAATTACTGATAATCAATAATCAAAGTTAATTTATCACTAATACTAATCTCATAGGCTCCTCAGTGGCTATGTAAACACTGATTTCCTGCAGCAGAAAAAATATTATAGAAGTACTGATAATCAATAATCAAAGTTAATTTATCACTAATACTAATCTCATAGGCTCCTCAGTGGCTCTGTTTATTTTACAAATCTGATCATTACCTGATTTCTGGAGGTTTTCTGGAGTCATATTATTGAAATGTCATGTAAACAGTTATATTTGATGTATTTCTATAATTTTGTTTTGTTGTGACTAGAAAAATTATCCAAAAGGGGCAAACAAAACTGGCAAAGACAAAAAATGAAAAAGAAAATGTTAAAGGGTATTTCTGAGTTGTGTTATTATGTTGTTACCTCATCAAAAACGTACCTAGAGTTATGTTTTGTTTAATTTACACATGTTTAACACACAAACCCTGCTGAGTTCTTCCTTCAAACACTCTGTTCCACCTTGTGATGTCATGTGGTAATACAGGAAGTGCTCCACTGTGTTTTAAAACGCAATACACCTTCACAAGAATCTTTTGGACAATTTTAGCCCTGGATCTCAGAACTAAAAGTAAAAGGTAGCTGTTAACTTCAAAATTACTGCTTCATGACAACACAGGGTGGAGGATCTTTGGAGATGTAGACAGCTCCAAGTATGTTTTGATGAGAAAACACCATCATAACATAGATCTGAAAATAGCGTAATATGGGCCCTTTAAGGTTCAAAGGCGTGCATGTTTTTAAACCGTAATTGGGATCCGCTGAATCTTCTTTTCCATCTGAACTTATAATGTGACCAAGGTTTAATTACAAGTCTCAAACAGGATAAATATGACTAGATATGGGTCCTTTTGACATTTGGTATAATTTAAATGCTATGTGACTCAATCCTCTATTTTACCCATTATCAGGGCACATACATTAATAAAGGAGCGAGCGGACGACGTTACAGACGGCTGACCTGGATTAACTTTCACAATAATAACTATATACTTTGCTGCTTAGCTGTAATGGAAAAAAAAAGCTCCTTTTTTACAGTTCTATTCATAGTTCAATACATGGGTCACAATAGCAAAAACAAGTAATTTCTATAATATTTCCTAATAATAATAATAATAATAATAATAATAATAATAATTTGCTATATTCTAATTATCTGTTAACATTATGATTATCTCCTTTAAGGTCCTATAAAATTTTTCAGTCTTATTTGTGCAACCACATTTGAAGGGCCCATATTACGTTATTTTTTGATCTATGTTATAATGTTGTTTCCTCGTCAGAAACATACCTGGAGTTGTGTTTTGTTTCATTCGCACGTTTAACACACCAACCCTGCATATTTAGATGAGGTAACAACATTATAACACAGCTTAAAGCTCACAAGAATCCATTTTTTGTGTAATATAGGATCTTTGAAGTTTCTTTTAGGTGAAATAGGAGAGACAACAGTGAGAGACACAGATCCACATGTAATGAAAGGTCACAGAATGGCAGCCGTGCTTTTGTCAGTCTGCCCCAGGACAACTATAGAAAATTCCTCCTACTACGACACTGAACTTTTAAAGTGCAATATTTAACACATTTCTGGGTTTCAAAAAACATTACATCATTCTATACATTTCTTGCTCAGCTTCCAGGTGCCATTGTGAGGACTTTATCCCATTCTAAAGATATGATATTCAGTATTGAACTTGCCATGGCAGCGGTACTTTTTTCCATCCCTCTGAAACCCATGGATTGGCCAGAAATATTTAATACAGATGGGAGTAAAAATTCACATAGTTTAAATGCTGGTTTTTGTTGTTGTATAGCGAACTCTGGGGTCTAAACACTAATATAAATGATCAGGTTCAACATTTTTCAATTTACTTTATGACAGAATATAATAACATTGATAGGGAGAAGTGGCTCTTGCCCCCGATCTGGGAGTATTACATCATTACACTCTAAAATCTGAAAACCACCAATGGGCCATTATTTTATGAAACTGTTGTTATTATTGCTGTGTCTATATTGATACTTTGCAGCTGATGTTATCAACATTCCCCAGGGGTGTGATGCTAACTGTAGGCACTGCTCTATCTGGGATTTGTTAGACTTTAATCTGAGCTTTATTTTAACACAGTCTGACTAGTAAGTGCTTAGTTGGAACTGCAAAAGGTGAGCTGATTTAGGCTGTGAAACAAGTCCATCTCAAATAACGTTACAATCACAAGCTAGATAGCGTTAGCCCAGAGTTTTTCAGTTAGTCGCTTTCACCTTTTCTGTTGAAAATCAAACACGTAAACGGGACCATGAACGCTCGTATTAATCAAAGGCTTCTAAAAATGTGTAGTTTAAATCTTTTTTTTTTTTTTACTTTTTTTTCACTATCTAAAGACACATCAGGTCGTGTTTGATAATGTGTGCATTGTGTCTCCATGGTAACTACTGCACACTCCACCATAGAGATACATGTAGAACACCTCCCAGCTCACCTGTTGTAGCTCCTTCTAAATCAGCTTTTTCTGGTCAGATTGTGTTAAAACAAAGCTCAGATTAAAGTCTAACTTGAGTAACAGCTTCAGACAGACAGAGGAGAGCCTACAGCTACCATCACACCCCAGGAGTGTTGACGACGTCAGCTGCAAAGTGTCAATACTCTATGTAATCTGGACACAGAAAGAATGGTTTTTGGATATTGAGTCCTGAATAGTAATGGAGGATGCACACACAGTAGGTGAATGCAGGGACACATTTATCTGCATGTGTTCAGACCAGACTGTAGGCAGGAGTGAGTCTCATGAATGGAGCCATTTAGGGACAGACTGGAGCCTGGCCACAGCTCAGGGTTAATAATTACTGCCCATGTTTGTGCTCAAGGCCTATTTTTCACTACAGACTTGACGGAAATACTGTAACGTTTGACTTTTTATCATGAGCTGTGGTGTTTTAGCCTCTGTTTAGCGTTGTTAAAACGTAGCCCTGGGAGAAAAGCATGTATGTCAGTGTGATGTGGGGAGCTAAAGTAGGTTTGATTGAGCAATTGTGGCATATTACCTAATGGAAAACGTAAAGGCAGGTCATTAGCTCATTTGTGGTTTAGTAAAAAAGAAGGGGAGTAACATATCGCAATCAAATGCAAGTCGTAATTTGAGTTGGCGCAAATGATCAAATCGCAAAGGCGGCAATTATTTCGGTAATAATAAAAATTTGTTTAGTTTAGACCTTTACGAACATGAAATTCTGGACACTGTTTTTTAAATCAAGAAGTTTCGGCTCCCGTCCAGAACCTGTTTTCAATTTGATGGTACTGATCTGAGACACTGGGCATTAAACACTGAGCCCAGGGAGCAGGACGTCTTCATCAAAAACATGCCTGTTTTGTTTAGTTTCATTCACACAAGTTTAACACACAAACCCTGCATATTTAGGCTGAGTTCATCTCTCAAACAGAAAACACTCCGTTCAACCTTGTGATGTCATGTGGTAATACAGGAAGTGCTCCACTGTGTTTTTAAACTGCATACACCTTCAATAGAATCATTTGGATGATTGGAATTATCATGGAATTGCCCATCTCTGCTAGAGGTCATAACATCACAAGGTGGAACAGAGCATTTTGAGCTTTGGAGATGTAGACAGGCTAATTATGCAGGATTTTTCAAACGTGTGACTGAAACAAAACACAACTGTGAGCATGCTTTTGATGAGGTAACAACATTATAACATGCCTTAAAGCTCACAGGAATCCATTTTGTGTTATATATGACCTTTAAACATACACACCACAATACCTTTCCAATATCATGCAACTTTAGTATAAAGCCATGGTGGGTTTAGAAAACTCATGATATTTGAGTTCTGACCACAGCGCTGGAAATGTTTTTACCTATGTATCCAATTTAAGTAACCATTATATTTAAATTAACCTTTAAGAGATGCCTGAAGAAGCTTGGAGGGCCCATCTGACCTGGCTTAGTGGCTCATTACGAAGGCTGTCAGAAGAGGAGGAGGAGGAGGACAGAGATGGGACTAACAGGTCGGAAAAAGTGTGATTTTATGTTCTCTGCATTAGCCAATCTGGGGTAGACTTCTCCAATTTCTCCCTCTCCTGGTACTCTGCACTGGCGCCTCATTACAGACTATTAGCCGGGGCGGGCAGAGCAGTGCAGAAGGCAATTGTTAACCAGTCTGGTGAGAGTGAAAGGAAAGAGAAGGCACACAAAAGAGAAAATTGCTCTAAAATTAGCATAAGGGTTAACACAAGATTTCAGCAACAGTTAATAGGCCCAGAGGGTAACTCATACTATTCATTGTGTCATATTTTAAAGCTTTGAGCCTTTATCTGTTAAAGGTATTATGTTACATGTAATAGTTGGGTAATTTAAAACTACAAAAGCATTTTAGTTTCATCATATATTACTAACAGTGATCTAATCTGTTTTGCAGTCTCCTCCTTAGCTACTTTTCATGGAGTTCTTAATATTGTTTGAATATTGTTGAATAAATTAATATAAGCACGTCTTAAAGCAGTATTCATCTTAGTCTTTTTAGGAAATCTTTAAAGCAAAACTGTTATGCAAAATTGACTTTTTCAGAGCTTTTAACCATGTTTTAGTTGTTTCCCTTCTCATTTACCCTCTCGAAGTTGTATTTAAAGTGATTCATGCATGTTTGAGTAATCTTATCCTCAAGATGTCATTGCTTCAATCAACCCCTGTTTTAACACCCACTGCTCTGTTCTTCAATTACATTTTCTTAAACGGTGATACTCGTAGGATTTGGTAGCACCACAAAGTAATTTTGCTACAAATGGAAAAAAAACGGTCCGAAAGCTGCACAACTCTTTGTTGTGATGACGTTTACGATGACGTCTGCTCCCACTGGGCTGTTTTCTAAAGCAGAAGTTAGCTGTCTTGTTTGTTTTATTAAGTCATTTTTGGTCAATATTAAAATATCCAGATTTTGACATAATGAGCCACAGTTTAGATTATAACTATACAGCAGACACAAGCACGATAGGTCTTCTTTAACAGTATTATGTTTAATGCCATACTGCGCCATTCCAGGCCAAGCACTATAGAGATAACATAACACAGAGACAAGCAGTTGGCAGACCCTCCAACAGAAGTTACATAGTGCACCTTTAACCACTGGTCATAAAACAAGAAGACTGGTCTGATATTAGCGTAAAACAGAACTGAATTGCGTTAGTGTCTGTGTGGATTGGATAAAACGTATCAGAGGAGAGCAGAGATGTCGAGTCTAGCCTCCAGCTGAGGTTTAACAGGACCCATTATCTCCAGCACTGCTCTGCTCCATGGCTCCATGAAAATCCCCCCAAACGCCAAGAGCCAGCGGTGGGAAGAACTGTGAGCCCGGTGCCCCCGAGTGAAGAGGCAGCTGCTGGGGCCCTGCTGAGATCTGCTGCTGCTGCTGCTGCTGCTGATCATCGCGTTTAGAGCCAGAGGACTAATGACTGAGTTAGGCAAATCTGAGAGAGATCGGGTCCTCTACTTGCATTAAAGTCTAGACTCACATGGCCGCTGTGGGAGAGGAACCAGAGATGGCTGGTTACCCCAGAGACACTGATGGATATATCCAAGAACTTACATATAAATTAAAATATTTTGTATTGTTTTTAATTAGAAAAAGTACAGTTTAATTGAGTAATTGTTCACATATTTTGCCCCACAGAGGGCTCCCCCTAGTGTTTGAAGCCTGGTTCCTGCTGGTGGGCTGCTCTCACTGGGTGAACGTGGCTCTGCAGCTCCTGGTCTCTTCTCAGGACACAGACTGTGAGCATCTACTGTGGCTGCTCACCTTCTACCACCACCCCACCAACAGGGGGCACCACAGGGATCAACGGCTGGTGAGTCTGGTCTCTTTAAAGGTGTACTGTGCATCTTTTCTGGTGGAGGGTCCGCTACCTGCGTGTCTCCATGGAGATGTAACTGCTTTCTCTGGAAAACACCGTGGTATGACATTAAACATATCGATTTAGCATTTATTCATTACGGGTGTTTCCATTGCTCAAAAATACAAGAATCCCGTGAACATGGGCGACTCTCCACAGATCTGAATTGTAATGTAGCGTAGTGGTGTAACCTTCTTGTCTCCCTCGTGATAGATTTAATCGATACTGTGGAACATCCTAAACAAAGCTTGTCTCTGTTTCCATGGAGACAAGCAGCTGGTCGACCCTTCACTGAAAATGTTACACATTGCACCTTTAATGTCTGTTTTGCTCCTCTTTGGTTCAGTTAGACTTTTCATTGTCATATTTTTAAAGAAGACATAAATATACTTTCTTTTCAAATTTAGTATTTATGCATAGATCATTATTTTACAGTATGTTCATTGTAAATCACAGTATTGATCTGAAACGGATCAATAATAGAAACACGTCCATTAACATGAAGTGTGTGTTGTTTTAGCTCATTTAAATTTACCTAAACTGATAGAAGAATCCCAAGCAGCTGTTCACTCTAGGCTAAAAGTTGGAGCAGTTTTTAAAGAAAATCGCATTGCAGACAACACTGTAAACCACCACAGCTGCTGAATTCAAATCAAATTTTTGTATTGCCCCAAATCACAACGGCAGTCTTCTCACAGGACATTGTTTATTCACCCAACAGAAAGTTAGAAAGTCAAGTTTTCTCGTTGCACATGTTTTCACCTTGTGTCCTGAAGCGTAAATTATGAAAATGTGCCGTGACAAACTTGTGCATTGTAACAGTTCGGATGATAATGGGTGAAACTCGGAGACAGCAGCAGTCTCCCACGGCGACGACTGGGAGACACACAGTCCAAAACTCAGACGGGTTGTCCAGACACTTAGTGAACAATCAATACTACATCGGCCCTTTCACCTCCACCCTCCTCTCCTCCTCCTCCTCCTCTTTGTCTCTCTCTCTCGCACTTTCTCTCTTTCTTTCTTGCTCTTTCTTTCTCTCACACACTCTCTCCCTCTTTCTCTCTCACACTTTCCCTCTCTCTCCTTCTCTGCTCTCTCTCTCTCTCTCTCTGTCTCTCTCCCGCCCTCTCCTCTGCCTCCTCTCCCCCCCTCCTCCTCTCTCTTTCTCTCTCTCTCTTTCTCTAACTCCCTCTCTGTCTCTCTCTCTATCTTCCACCCTCCTCCTCTCCTGTCTCTCACTCTCTCTCTCTTCCTTCTCTCCTCCTCAGTCTTTCCTATCTATTCCCCATCTCCTCCTCTCTCTTTCTCTCTCTCTCTCTCTCTCTCGCACTTTCTCTTGCTCCCTCTCTGCCTATCTCTCTCTATCTTCCACCCTTCTCTCCTGTCTCTCTCTCTCACTCGCTCTCTCTTCCATCTCTCTCCTCCTCCTCCTCCTCCTCCTCCACCTTTCCTCTCTATTCCCCATTGCCTCCTCTATCTCTTCCGTCTGTCTTCCTCCTCCCTCTCCTCTTCCTCCCCTCTCCCTTCTCTGTCTCTCACTTTCTCTCTTTCTCTCGCCCCCTCTGTCTATATCTCTGTCTTCCACCATTCTCTTCTCTCTCTCTCTTCCTTCTCTTTTCTCCTCCACCTTTCCTCTCTATTCCCCATCGCCTCCTCTCTCCCTTCTCTCTCTCTCTCTCTCTCACTTTCGCTCCCTCTTTCTATCTCTCTCTATCTTCCACCCTTCTCTTCTCTCTCTCTCTCTTCTTTCTCTTTTCTCCTCCACCTTTCCTCTCTATTCCCCACTGTCTATCTCTCTCTCTGTCTTCCACCCTCCTCCCCGTCTCTCACTCACTCTCTCTTCCTTCTCTCCTCCTCCTCCATCTTTCCTGTCTATTCCCCATCGCCTCCTTCTCTCTCTCTCCCTCCTCTCCTCCCCCTCTCCTCCTCTCTCTCCCCTCCAGTGTCTCTTTACCGCTGTCTGCGCTCACAAAACACTCATCCATTATTTAGTGTTTAATAGGTTACACTGGGTTTGTCTCCGGGCTGTGACTCACCTGCTAAAAGTAGATCAGGCCCAACATGTTCTGTAGATGAGACTGAACGTTATCTCATAGATCATACACCAAACGTACATCACAACTAATCTCATCAAGTACGCAATTAGTGCTGAACCGTAAAAAAACAGTCAAAGACATTCGACATTTTGACTTGACAGGATAGAGAGAGCGTACATCAGAGTTTGAAGGGGTGACGAGACGATAAGAATGGCTTCTGTTCTTCTTATATGGGAGGGCAAGTGTGTGAGAGTGTGTGTGAATAAAAAATAAGAAAAAAATAATTATTCTTGTAATTAATAATTCTTTTTTTTTCTTTTTCTCCCTTTCTTTTCCCTGTTTCTTCACCTTCCTCTCCCCTCCTTTCATTACCCCTTTGTTCCTTTGTTAATTATTATTTATTTATTTATTCTTTTCCCTGTTTTTTTCTGAAAATGACTCCCAAATGACCGTAGTGCAAATAGGGATGCACCGATCCAGCTTTTTCAGTCAACCGATACCAAAATAAACTAAAATAAAACTGATCCACATGTGCGATGTCGCTGTTATTTATCGCTCAAGTAGCTTCAGAACAACTTTGTATAAATAAAAGTTCAAACGTTACGAGACTTTCTGGGATAACTATGATCAGTAAAAAGTCTTATTTCGTCAATTCATATGCCCAGTCAGGATCTCGACTGAACCGATATTTGGAATCCAATATTTGATCCATCAGTTTTTCAGTATCGGCACCAATATCAGATTGGTGCAAACATAGATGGTTCATAGACAGCTGCATTAATGTGAATGCGTTCTTAAGGTGGGATTTATTACTTAAAAATGTGCTTCTTTGATCTTCATCCACCAGGTTCAGTTATTCAACCTCCATTTGTATTATTCATGCTACTTATGCAACATTGTGTAACAGTTACACAATTATCGCAAAAGAAAATGTGTTTCTGTCAACTGGACAAACGTTTTAAAGAGAATTTTTAAGTTTCACTCATCCAAGAGGCTTCTTCAGTTCTGACATGATTCTCCAAGTTACTGCTTCCATCTGTCTGAAGGGAGGAGCTAACTACACTGAAACTAACACACCCTAGTTGTTTATAGTATGAGTATCTTTTATTAAGTACATTGAACTTCCCTAAGGTGTGAACTGTCAGCTGAGTCATATTTTACATAAACATTCCTGCCTCTAGTGGGTGATCTAACTCCTATTAGCATATTCTGATAATCCCTACTATTTTCTTTATTGCAGAATTACTCTTTTATTTGTGTCTGTGCAGGTTGTTGTGAGAGAAGCGTGGGGACATATGTGTGGGCTCTTCACTGCTGTGGGTGCCCCTCGTCTGGGTGATGGGTCCAGTTTATTGGCTCTTCTGTCACCAGAGCCTCAGCAGCCCTCACCAGCTCCTGTATTGATCCTCCAGCTCCTGCTCAGCTTTGCCGTGTTCGCGCCTCTGCCTCTTTGTGAATCAACGCAGATTTTACTTGCGGTAAATAAACGAAGCTCCTAAACCATTAGCAGTAGTCTTTGCTTTAAACTGCCTTTCCCTGATTTTTTTCCCCATGTATTTGAGCAAAATTAGGTCTTTCCCCTAGGCTTGTCAAAAATGTATAATACTAATTGATACTAAAGCTAGTATCAAAACTAGATACTCAACTGAGCAAGTATCAGTACTGAAAAGTCACATTCACAGGACAGAAATGAACCTTTTGGTTTGATCTTGCGCTGTATTAGAACCATAGACTGTATATAAATGGATATAGCTAACCTGCTAGCCGCCGCGTTTCAGAGAGGAAGTGAACACGGGTGCACTTCCAGTTCCATCGACTCCAGCTCCATTTCACATTTTATTGGAAAAACATCATCCCTCTCTCCCTAACCGCTACTGTCAGGCTCGTCATTTTGATCTTAAAATGTTTAACCCGCTCTACATGATCAGTGTGTTTTTATTTTGCTATTTTATCTGTAAATCAACTCCTATTCCTAATATGGAACTCGCTCCTTTAACTGCTATCCTTGGTGAGCTTCATTTGACTGGAGCCGAGCGTTATGGGTGATGTTAGACTCTTTTAATCCACTTCTTTATAGTCTATGATCAGAACAAGTGTAAAACTACATAGACTAGTACACGCCCTGGACAACTGAGGGATTGGTTGCATAAAAGAAAATTCTATGATTTAAAGTAGAAAACCACATTCTGTTGTCTAAATAAAGTATTTTTAATCATCACCGTGGTATTGGAAACAGTATTGCATATCAAGACTATTCCTTAGTATGGAAATCAAGTTTGAAATTTCAGTATCGTGACATTAACGCGGGCGTGTAAACACAGTCAGTTGTTTGTGTGTGCAGGTGGTGGAGAGGTCTGGCATCACACTTGAAGCTGCGTGTGTTCTCGGCTCTCTGGAGATCAGACTCAGCGGAGGAGGCCGCACTCACACTCTGCTGCCCAGGATCAAGACTCTGCAACAGGCACTGGCACCTAACACCTAGACACATGCAACCTCCATAAACCCTGTGTACTTTTGCACCAGATGCCCTCACTGCTATTACCATCTACATGCTGTTAATATATGTGTGGTGATTATAGGAGGCAGTGTGGGTGGATATGTTAAAGTCCTATATTAAGCAAAATCAACTCTTGTGAGCTTTAAGCCATGTTATAATGTCGTTACCTCATCAATTTTGTTATTAGTGTCTACATCTCCAAAGCTCAAAATGCTCTGTTCCACCTTGTGATGTCATGAAGCGGTAGTTTTGTTCAGTAGAGATTGGCAGTTCTAGGGTTGAAATTATCCAAATGGTTCCAGTGAAGGTGTGTGGATTTTAAAAACACAGTGGAGAACTTCATGTTTTACCACGTGACATCACAAGGTGGAACAGTGTTTTCTGTTTTAGAGAAGAATTCAGCCTGAATATGGAGGATTTGTGTGAAAACAAAACCACAGCTCCAGGTTTGTTTTTGATGAGGAAACAACATAATAACACATAAGAAGCATAATATAGGCCCTTTAAAGACTCAAAAGATTGAAATGAAGACACTGTGGTTGATGGGTGATTGCTTAACCCACCGTGGCACCTTTGTCCTTAATACGAAGCTTTAAAAACACTCCCTATGCTGCGTCTGCCATATATTGTCCTGATTTTGAATGGACAATCATCTACTTCAAGTTCAGTTCTTGCAGTGAGGACAGCAAAGGGGCAGCACCCAATTTTTACAATTTTCAGACCATGAGACATTTGGAAGCAGTCCATATTCCATTTCTTGCTTCATAATTCTTTACGAGGATGTTAAGAATGCTTCATCTCTTTCAGGGTGCAAATCAGTTTTATTGTTATGGAAAAACAACTCTGGTAACACTGCACCAATGCTATTTCTGTCTTAACATTGATTTAAAAAAGTCTTACAACAAAGAGCTTTTACTGCCTATGTTCAAGTTTAAAGGTGTACTATGTAACTTTTCTGGTGGAGGGTCTGCCACCTGTTTTTTGTCTCTTTTGTACTAGACATAGTAGTACATAGTAGTACATGCTAATCAAAAACATTAAAGGTCCTATATTATGCAAAATTGATTCTTGTGAATTTTTAGCCATGATATGATGCTAAAACATACCTGGAGTTGTGTTTTGTTTCATTCACACATGTTTGAGTAATCCTTTATTATTAGTCTGTCTACATCTCCAAAGCTCAAAATGCTTCATTCCACCTTGTGATGTCATGAAGCGATAGTTTTCAAGTTAACCTTTTATCTTTAGTTCAGTAGAGATCGACAATTCCAGGGCTGAAATTATCCAAGTGATTCTAGTGAAGGTGTATGGATTTGGAGTGTTTTCAGTAAAAAAAAACTAACACAGATTAAATATGCAGGATTTGTGTGTTCAACATGTGTGAATGAAACAAAACACAACTCCAGCTATGTTTTTGATGAGGAAACATTATTATAACAGAGAGCAGAAAATTATGTAATATAGACCCTTTAACCTCTCCATGGAGACAAAGAATTAACAACCCCTCTTCCACCAACAAAAGGTTACACAGTACACCTTTAATCCAGTAAAATATACACTCCCGAGTAATAAAACGCCATGACGTGTGTGGGTTGTGGCATTTGCGATATTATGTTTCGTCATATTTCACTTTCCCAAGGCTTTTCCATATCATCCGATACGAACAACCTTCTGCAGAGGATCAGAGCTACCGCAGAGCTCATCCACACACTCGTTAGCCGGGTTCATTGTCCGGTGCATTTCACAGCACGTTATCTAACAGCGCTATGGGACAACGACAGCAGCATGTCAAAACAGAGCCACTAGGAAAGCTTATTTGAAGAGGCTCCAATTATCCACATAGACTCCCATACACAGCCCCCCACAAGGACACTAGAGGAGTGACAGGACCAGTGGCTTGTGAGATGTGCTGGAGTCCTCCCACTCACATAATTGTCTCACAGAACAAATCCTTCACGCTACGATGCAGCCGGGAGACATTCAAAGAGCACTCGTAACTAATGTTTTACTGCTCTGTGTATTATTGAAGAAAAACTGTAAAAACATCCCAACAGTGTTTAGTCTGCACATTTTATTTTATTGATCGTGGAGCTGGTGGGACATTTCAAAAGGGATACAACTGGTTCATAAAAATATAAAAAAGCAAATCTTATCTTTAAAAATCCATATCATTTGGACAGTGTTCAAATGAAAACCAATTAATATTTCATTACCAGTTAGCCTCCATGATTATTGAGGTTAAACATTAAAGGTGCACTATGGAACTTTTCAGGCGTAAAGTCTGCCATCTGCTTGTCTCCATGGAGATGTTACCCGAAATTATTACTAGTCGTTATACTTATCCGTCCAAATTACACGTCAGATCTGTGGAGAGGCAATCTAGTTCATAGTGAGAATACTTTGTTTTTTAATGTATTTATTTAGTAATTAGGTAACAAGCAGTTGGCAGTAAAATAATGCACCTTTATGTTACAATTTCACAGTTACAGCATCGTTTACAGAAAATTCAGCGATTTTTATCAAACGTACAAATGATAACGTTTATATATTTTTGCATTTTTGTTCTTTTGTATCTCAAAATGTCAAAGGCAATCACAAAAAAGTTACCAAATCAAATACAAAAGTAGGTAGGAGAAATAACTTGACAATGTAACTGACAAATACAATTATATATAAAAACAACATCAAACTAAATACCAAAGAGAGGGCAAATTTCAATTTATGTACTCCAAGTCCCCTGGTTTGTCTATTACACCGTCCTATAAACACACTGTATATTACACCATAGACTGTATTAAAACCAAGTCCTGAGGGTTGAGTATCAAGTATTTTCCAGTGTGGGGGCCGCTCTGAGGTCATATATTGTGGGTAAAAACATGGCTCCCCAGAAGGTATTTCCAGTCTAAACGAAGAAGCAGCTCCTTCCCTCAGACTAAACACACATGGAGCCCTGCGTTCACGTCACCCACGGTCATCCATGGAGGTCTGCGCTCTCCCGTGCTCAAGTTAAACAGGTGAAAAGGGGCCTCACTGTTCCTCTGGGTTATTGATACTTTGCAGCTGATGTGATCAACGTTCCCTGGGGGTGTGATGCTAGCTGAAAGCACTATTCTGTTAGAAGCTCAAGTTAGACTTTAATCTGAACTTTATTTTGACACAATCTGACCATAAAGAACTGATTTAGCTGGAACTACAGTTTTTCAGTTAGTCACTCTGTTTGTCTAGACGCTCTTGACTTTTCAGACAATCATGAAACTTTTTTGTCTATGTCTGCCAATGTGTGCATTGTGTCACCATGGTAACTGCTTAACATTCCATCAATAGAAATGCATTACAGAACACCCCCCAGCGTGATGTCACTGCAAAGTATCGATAGTACGAGCAGCTCTGATGTCTGATTCTAGGCCTGTCACAATAAACACTACATCGACTTATTGATCAATGGAGCGCCGAAGGAGGTTCTGGAAATAAATTTCCCATTCATTTTTTACCACAGACTTTAAAATCATCATAAAAAAAAACAAAAACATTTTACTCTATTTTCTGATCTATGTTATAATGTTGTTTTCTCATACAAAACAGACCTGGAGTTGTTTTGTTTCATTCACACATGTTTAACACACAAACCCTGCATATTTAGGCTGACGACTTCTCTGAAACTGAAAACACTCTGTTCCACCTCATGATGTCACATGGTAATAAAGGAAGTGCTCCACAATGTTTTTAAACTCCATACACCTTCACTAGAATAATTTGGATGATTTCAGGCCTGTAATTGCCAATTTCTACTGAGCAAAAGGTAAAACTTGAAATTGCAAGGAGGAACAGAGCTTTGGAGATGTAGACAGAATTATAATGCAGGATTAGTCAAACGTGTGAATGAAACAAGACAACTCCAGTTATGTATTTGATGAAGTAACAGCATTATAACATGGCTTAAGAGCTTTAAAAGTATGGTATAAGAGCTTTAAAAGTTCAAAGGCACTGCAAAGGTTAACCAGCAATGTAATAACTAATATCCATAATGGAGTTTTAAGTCCAAAATGCATTTAAACTCCAGGTTTGGCAAAATGTTTTCACTACTTCATGGTTTACACCGTTACAGAAACAGACTTCAAATAGAATTCTCGATTTTCTTCAGCAATATATCATACTTTACAATGTGTTGTGGTGACAGGCCTAGATGGTTCTGGTGCTGTGTGTGCAGAACAGTTGGCAGAGGTTGGCAGAGGCGGGCGAGCGTGGGCGTACACACATTGTGGCGTTCCCCTCTTCTTCAACTGAGCAAAAGGAGGTGCGTGCTCGGGCCAAGTGTCTGTCATCGCCATCTGGAGTTAGCAACCTGGAACACACATTCACACAGATTATACACTAATGTACAGTCAGTGAGGGTTACAAACGTTTTTGTCTAGTGGAGAAATGCGAAATTCTTGAAAATGTTTGGTTCTGAAAATGTGATAATTACACTTGGTAGTGCACAACATAACTATTGTGAGATAATCCTACAACTCATATTCCAAAATGTTTTCTTTCTCAGTAAATTGTATCTACGACTTTCCAACCAACGAGCACTGGAACAGCTGGAAAAAAGGGAACTCCAGAAGCAACATGAACCGATCGAGTCGTCACTTTGATGATAACTTTTATTTGGATCAGTTGACCAGAGATGATTTTATGTGCATTTCCTTCCAATGGACATAGAAAACAAGACTTTAAGCTACTTGAAAAAAAGTATTCAATTTAAAGATACTGTATGTAACATTCTGTGGGGTCTGTGGCGTCTCTGAGGTGTCTCTCTGGTGTGTCTCTGTGTTGTCTCCGTGGTGCGTCTCTGTGTTGTCTCTATAGCGTCTCCGTCTCTGTGGTCTCCCTATCTTCGTGGCGTCTCTGTGCTGTCTCCGTGGTGTTTCCATCGTATCCCTGTGTTGTCTCTATAGTGTCTCTGTTTCTGTCCTCGTGGCGTCTCCATCTCTGTGGCCTCCTTGTCTTTGTGGCGTCTCCGTGTGGTCTCTGTGTTGTCTCCGTGCTGTCTCTATAGCGTCTCTGTTTCTGTCTTGGTGGCTTCCCCATCTCTGTGGCCTCCTCGTCTTCGTGGTGTCTTTGTGGTGTCTCCGTGCTGTGGCCTACACTCCTGTTCCTGCTGAACTGAGCCAGTGTTAGATAGGACTGATTATCAGCTCAGTAGGCACAGGAGGCCAGGCCGCTCCAGCTTCTCCCACAACACTCTGCTCCTTCAAACCAAATCTGTGTGTTAAAGACAAACCTCCTCCTCCAAAGTGCAGCTCCTCTGGGCTTATTCCACCTCATTAGAACAAAGTAGCTGCTGAAAGGTGACCATGACAAATGGAAGCCCCAGTGTTAGTCAGAGCAACAACTACCCTCAGATAGTACAGTGTGCTGGAAGAAGTACTCAACTGTGGTACTTAGTAAATGTATAGATACCGGAACAAAAAATACTCAAGTAAAAGTACCCATTAAAAAATGTACTTAAAGAGTAAAAAGTTAAAGTACTTTTCTCAGATTCTGAGGTCTTATAAGACTTCTAAGGTAGTGATTTTGATAAAGATATATGTGCTGAATTTTAGTCTAGAGAAACTATTAAATAGATTTTTTGTATTTGTATATGTTTGTTTGCTCAAACTGTGTTTAAAACAAACCCTCAGCCTTTTCGCATGTCTCATACAGTAATAAAAAAACAAACTTTTACACTTTTACTTTTCAGTCCAGTTAAAACATGTAGTTGGGTAGAAAATACAGATACCCGCTCATTTAAAATCTAGTCAAGTAAGGTACCTAAAATGTATAATAAAGTCATGGGTCTAAAAACCGGACAAGACACTCCCGCTGTCCGCGAACGAGATCGACTAGTGGCCGTTCCGGGTACTGCAGCTCCAGGGGGCTGCAGCCCAGAAAGAAAAATGCATTTTTTGTGAAATCAAACTGCCCGTGTTCAGCTTACAGGACATACACATTTTTTAGAATTTTCAAATCATCAAAGTGCCTAAAGTTAGCTTTGTAAGATTTAGCCTAGCCCCGCTCTGAGCTCGAGCCAGCTCTGCTCTAGCAGCTGGAGCTCTGACTGGACAGAACTGCAAGTTTCTGCAGCGCTAGGCCAGTATTCAGGAAGTAATAAGAAAAACTTTTTTGGCTCTTCGCGCCAATGAGCACAGGTTATTGGAAACAGCACGACACGATCTCGGGTTCATCTTCCAGATTATTACTTATTATACTTCCATGAGTTAAGTATGCTGGAGCTTTTCAAACTCTGTGCTACTTCCTGTATTTTTGTACTTTTCTTTTCAACTTTATTCCCCACTAATTACCAATGACGTAAAACTATGATAAATAAAAATTACCACAGATACTTACCCACCAAGCAAAGTCATAATTAGAAAAACATGAAAACCTGTCCTTGGCTCTGCACTTTAAATAGGAGCAATCACACTAGTTCCTGGAGGGCACGGCCAGTTTATTTTCAGTGTCTTTAGTCGACTCGGGCTTGTTCCTTTGATGTGCGGGGCTCCATTTCCCTCCCATTAGCGCGCAATAAATCACCTCTGTATCCAGCCTCTGATGGCAATTCCTCTTTTACAGGCCTTTGATAGTCATTACTCTTTTAACAGGCCCTAAATATAGGCCCAAAATGGCAGACTCCACATGGCCCTCATTTCTAATTCACACATCTGTCGTCAGTTAGGCGCCATTTTGTCGTCTAGAATATATATAGTCTGATAATACCTCCTCATTGTGATGGGCCAGAAAGGGACGGGGGTTTAAAATACCTCCCGAGCACCTGTCACTGTTATGATTAGACAGATATGGGCCTGAGCTGCACACTCGCTGGACAATTAACAAGTGGGAGAGTGGACTCGGAAATATCTGTGGAATCTACTGACATGCACTCTTCTGGAAAGCTCTGGAATTTTACTTGGTTTTTTCGCTCTTAAAGGTCCTATATTACGCAAAATTGACTCTTATTAGTGTAAAGCCATGTTCGTTTTTTTTCCTCTTAAAAAACATACCCGGAGTTGTGTTTTGTTTGAGTAATCCTTTATTATTAGTCTGTCTACATCTCAAGCTCAAAAAGCGAGATAGACGTCATACCATTCTCAGATGAGTACCAACACTGTCTTGGAAACAAACAGGTGGCATACCCTCCACCAGAAAAGTTACATAATGGATATTGCTCAAATTTCCTTCACTGCAGCAAATTCTAACAGATTTTGTTCTCATTTCACCAGCCGGGGGTGATCATGAAGCCACTAAACAGAATTGAAAGAAAAAAAGTTATGTAATGATTGCTAATTTACTCAGAACAAATTCGTCTTTGTCAAGGAGTTAAAAAATGTCCGCTTAGGTAGACGGATCAAAGTCTTTAATATATCAATTCTTTTTTGGGCAAAAGTGACCATAACCTTGCATTCTACCTACATTTTTTTTGTATGATTGCAATTTTGTCAACATGGACGTCACTGTTCCGATGTAAAACGAAAAGAAAAAAAAAGAAAAAAATGCTGACTTGCCCAAAATGAATAAGTAGGGATGTACCCAAACGATATCGACTGCTGTTATCAGATGTGACTCAGAAAATGTATTTCTGTACTGGCTCCAGGATATCTGTTCAAGGTTAGTGCTGTGAATGTAAAAATACCATTTACTGGCTGTTGGCCCAGAATGTTCTATACACGTTTAACTTCTATTTGGTTTCATAGTTACTTGAATCATAAAGTTATATGGAGCAGCTTGAGGATCATCATATCATCTTTGTTTTTCCGTACGACCTCTTGTATAAAGCTGAGATTTGTTTTTATTAATTTCTTTATTTTACTGTATTTTACTTGTACATTTATATAATTATTGCTTATCTGACACCAGTCCCTTGCTATTTTTCTTACTTATTTTGAATTTATTATTACCATTTATATTTTTTTCTCTTTCTGTTATTATAATATATTGTGATGTGTGAGCTACTGTGTCCAAGTATTTTCCCTTGTGGATAAATAAAGATTGTCTAAGTTTTTAAAGGTTCCATATTACTACTATTATACTATTTTCTAATCTATGCTATAATGTTGATATAACATGCCTGGAGTTGTGTTTTGTTTTGTTTCATTCACACAAACCCTGCATATTTAGGTAGAGCGTTCAGGAAGTGCTCCGCTGTGATTTTAAACTTCACACACCTTCACTAGAATTATCTGGATGATTTCAGCCCTGGAATCTCCAATCTCTACCGAGCAAAAGGTAAAATGTAGCTGTTAACTTGAAAATTACTGCTACATCACCAGATGGAACAGAGCGTTTTGGGCTTTGGAGATGTAGACAGACTAATTCTTGCAATACAGACAGTGGCAAAGTGGTTTTCAATCTGACCTCTCAGCAAAGCAAGTTTTGTTCAGACTGTTTCAGGATTTTTGCCCATCAAAAACACTGTACAGAATAACATCTCAAAGCATGGATTCAAGGGGCTGCAGTGTGGTTAAGATATTGGCTTGAGCATAGTAGAAAACTTCAATCCAAATTCACTTTACAGTTACCTCTGCTGTGTTCTGCCTTTGTGTTCTCTTGTATTCTCTTCTTATCTGGCTCATTTGGGAGGCTTCGGCGCAGCGCTCTCTGTCAAGCTGCAAACAAAGTGTAACCCAATTGAAGACTCTGCTCGCACTCATCATGGCCGCTAGTACAAGATCATAGCGTTTTGTTCTGTCTGATTCCAAGTGTACTGTGTGTACGGGGGTGTGTGTGTGTATTGTTTAAGCTAAAATCGAAATAGCAGTTTGGGAAATATAGACAATGTACTGAAAACCTACATTTGCATAATAAGAAATGTATAAAACAGCTGCAAATTAAAGCTGCTGAAAAGAAACTCGCTTAATCTCCCAAAGGGTACAAGATGATAGCGCTGCATTTTTGTGATTAAAGGTTCACAATGGAACTTTTCTGGTAGAGGGTCTGCCACTGGCTTGTCACTATGGAGATGTTATTGCTTTGCTGGAATGTTTCACAGTGTCTTGCCCAAGGACACAACAGCAGCATTCATTTGTGGGTGCTGGAATCGCACCGCCAACCAGTGGCTCTATCAGTGATGTTTATGTAATCCCAACCTTCAGATCAGCAGACAAACGCTTTACCAACTGAGCTACTCACGTCCCAACTTTAATTTTTCATTATTTGAGCAATATTTGAACCACAACCTAGACATTCGCAGGAACATTTCTGTTGGAATTGACAAATAATTATCTGATTATTGTTAGTTGTAAAATCAAAATATATATTGATATTATTATATGAATTACTGTCAGCATTCCCCATCCATTACGATATAAAATTACTGTCAGTGTTGTCCATCCATTAGAGTATAAAAGTTGAAATGATCTAATATTCTGATCCATTCCTCTGTGGTCTCCTTGCTTTCAGCCCTCTATTCCAGCTTCTTCTGTAATCAGATCTGTATCGAACATATGCCAGTCAACAAGGCATCAATTTAGACCATAGAGCCGATGCAAAACTCCAGCCAGTTTTTGAACATAAACAACTACAATACAGGCTTTTAAATGGAAGAATAACCAGACAAACGAGTGATAGCGTGATGGTGGTGTCTGGAGATGGTGGATTAGCGTTAGCATTAGCAGGAGAGTCTCTTTAGGCCTCATTAGTACAGAGAACACAGCACGGTCTCCTGGCTCAAACCTGCGCAGTGTGGAGTCGGAGATTCACCTGCAGGATTAGCGTTTATGCTACAAAGCTAAACGCTCCTAGACAGAGGAGGAGAGGGGAGAGCGGGGAAGGTACAGGACTTAAATGGAGCTCATTAGACGTGATGTTACGCCTGTGATTTGAATACACAGGGACAGAAGAGAGGGATCAGTGGAGGGAGGAGGAGGATAAGAAGAGTGACTGGTCCAACTGGGAACATCTGCCACCAGGTTGTAGAGCATAACAAGAAAGTGTCAGAATAAAAATGGGTATAGTTTCAGAGATTAGTCATTCATTTTAAATGGACAGTATGGAATCTTCTGAAGGTATCACGTCTAGGCCTGACACGAATATATCGCAGTGGCGTGCGGTCTGGGCAATCAAGGCAAGCAGTGGTTGCCCAATAAAATCTAAACTTATCGCGTTTGAAAAGTATAAATAGTGAACAATCTCACAATCTACAATGCTTGTAGTCACGGTGTCCTTTACCACACTCTTCTGGCCACTGAGCAAACTGCAACAACCGCGGTCCTGAACGTCCCATTAACTTGTGTTGTTTTGCCTTTCTACGGAGGCCTGGAGGCACATGTTGAGCGTGGTTTTCTACATGCGCTCTTACAACCGTGGAGGTCAGCTGGTTGTTTTAGAGGTTTACTCATGCATACTGAGGACCACAGCCAAGTCAAACAGCGCTGAATAAACTCATCATCAGTGGGAATTAGTGATGTGACGTTCCATATTGAGGCTTGCTTCATTTAGGGGAGGAGCTGAAAATGATGACGTCCGAAGCCTCGCTGCCCGGCTGTACCACGTGACTGATTCAAGAAGTGATTCGGATTTTGCCGCGAGTTTTGACAGCGATATAAACCCCTCAGGCTCCATTCAAAATGTGGGTGTTTAATGGAGAGTTGCGGTCAGTGAGAGTTGGGAGACAGTTTGGAGACAGTTTGGACAGAGTTAGAGATAGTTTGGAGAGAGGCAGAGATAATTTGGAGAGAGGTAGAGATAATTTGGAGAGAGTTTGGAGATTTAGGAGAGTGAGGAGAGAGAGTCAGGAGAGAATGGAGCCAGCTAAGAGGAGGATGTCCCCTGTGTGGGAACATTTTGATCTCATTTCTCCCAACAAGGTATGTACAGTAATATTTCTACAGAAGATTTTTTTTTCATAATTAATATTGATTGTGCAGTATTTTTGTGTCCAAAAGATACTACTAGAGCAAATGAAGCGTCAAGAAGCTTTGCGCTGGAGTGAACCAATTGGATGAAACGCTTCAGTGCTTCATGAAGCTTCATCTGCCCATCACTAATGGGAATCGAACAGGTGGGGTGATTCTTTGTAAAGACGTAGCTTAGATACAATGGTTAAAAAGGTGTAGAGTTCATGGCCACTCAGGACCTGCAGGTAAGAGAAGAGCAGTTCAGACACCTCTTGCTTAAGCATTATGGGTCAGACATAGCTGGAGGTTGCATTAGACTGTCTTATGCAGTCTAATGCGTTCTTATTAAGTATTAAATATTTAGTTGTTGCCTTGTTGACCCGACTAAACTATCATCTCCCCTGTGTGATAATAGCCTGCTTCTCCATTGTTAAACTTAGCTGCTGGATTCACTTACTGTGTGTTTTATGTAAATGAGAAATGCAGCAAAAGATGAAGACAAAGTTAAGCATAATTTGTAAGTGTTAAGCAAAGTTTGTCCTGATTAATACATGGACATGGGAGACCGATGGGAATAGACCCTTTTCTATATCTTGAATGGTCAGGAGTTACTGTGAATCTTTTTGGTTAATTAGAAATGCTAACTAATGTTTTATAAGTTGTTGTATTGTTAAAATGATGGTATTTTACTTCAATTGCGTATTAACTGCTAACACATAACAAACTTGGATCACATTACCTTTTATTGATTTGAAAATGTTATAATCATTGAAAATAACGTATTAACATGTTTTCTTATACATTTCACTTTCGTTTTTGACGCTCTCCCCTCCCTTTGCTCCCTACACTAAGTCATTCCCCCTTCAGAGCACCATCACAACACAATCAGCATGCAGGTTTGTCAAGTTGTTCTGTACAGCTTTGTATCGTGTTTTTGTATATTTATGGAGAGTTTTTGTGTGAGCATAGATGACGCAGGCTCAAATCTTACAGTTAACCATACAGAGGGTTTGAATAGGAGCCCAGGAGAGATCGCTAAATTACTTAAACATACATGGATGAAAAGCTCTTCAGGCATGTTTTGGATGAGAAAACAACATTATAACATGGTAGATTTTGCATAATGCCCCCTTTTTAACCTTCCTAAAGACACATCCAGAGTATTTTTAATCCTACAGTATAAAGTCGTCTTTTTCCTCCTCTGTTTCTCGCTTAAATGAATTTCTTCCATCCCTCTCTTCTCTCACACGTCACCTCCTCCTCCTCTTTTGTCTGTCTGGGTCACGCTCTCCTCAGGTGCAGAACTTAGCCACTGTGAACAAAGAGGGAATCAATCACTGTTCACCAATCAGCTAAGCTCTGCGCCTGGCCGGAGACAAGACACACAACCTGTCAAAGACCACCACGCACAGACCCCCCCCTCCCTTCCCATCGCCCACACACCTGCACCGCCGCGCCCGCCCTGCCCCCAAAACGCTCAATTATCTAATCATGTATGGAGTTTATGGACGCCGCGAGGGAGGGGCTGTGTTGCCATGGCAGCAGGCTGGGTCAGGGCTGTGTGGTAATCCCTGGCAATGTGATTTTATCATAAGTCACAAATCAGCACGCCAGGAACCCGCACTGCCCAGACATGGAAAACAAGCGCTCCTGTAAGCTCCTCGTTTAGACGTACACAGGGTAAATCCGAGTTGGAGGTTTAACTGGAATAAATGCAGGTATGTACTGAATACGACTGAACGCTGACAGTGGTGTGGAAGGTTAAGTATTCATATTTGCAGCTGATCATCAACATTCCCTTGGGGTGTGATGCTAACTGTAGGCATGCTCTGTCTGAGGCTTTGTTAGACTTTAATCTGAGGTTTATTTCCACACCATCTGACCAGAAAGAACTGTCTCTTGAAAATCAAACCCCAACAGGACCATGAACACTCGTTTTGATCACAGACTCTTGAAAATGTGTTGTTTAAATCATTTTTGTGTTTTTTCTTGATTTTTCCGATCATCTTAAACTGTTTTATGTGTATGTAATGTGTGCACTGTATCACCATGGTAACTGAGGAACATACACATACATGTAGAACACCCCCAGTGTGATTTCACTGCAAAGTCTCAATTGTCCCACTAATCAGAGGGCAGCCAGTTCCTTTGCATAAAGTTGTTCAGTCCCTGGGCTATACACACTTCCACTGTGCCAATACTCAGTTAACATTTGTAGCTTGCTGAAATGACATCCAACATTTTAAAAAATGAAAGACAAAAGATCGATCAAGCAAAACATGCATATATACAAATAGAAGGTGTTAAAAATAGAAAAAATAATAACAAAAATAGTAGCAATGGTAAATGGTCAAATTTTTATAAAGCTTCAAGCGTTTTATATCAAAGAATACACACAAACATACACCAACATATGCAGACACTAGGGATGAGGTGGGTTAAGTGTCTTGCCCAAGGACACAACACTGACCGATCTACCAATGACGTTTATGTCGTGACTCGAATTTGAACCACCAACCACAGGATCAGTGAACACTACCAACCGAGCAACCGCGGTACAGTAATATTAAGAGGCAGAAGATTGCTAATTGCTAGTTGCTAATACAGCTATTTCATTTTTTTAACTAGTCACAACTTGTAACCACTGATAGAAGTAGCTTTAGAGTACAAAACAAAAACTCAAACACTATTGGCCAAATGTGTTATCGTACCCATAACAATTTTTTAAAGTAAATAAAAGGAGCTGTGGATCACCTCTAGATTCTAGACCTAGACCTCTAGACCTATTCTAGAAACCAACAATTTTAAAGAAAATATATCTTTTGAAAGGTCCTAAAAATGTCATCTGTAACAGGAATATGAAACACATACAGTAGGTAGCAAACTAGGAACCTTTTTGTTTGGACAGAAAATCACCCCATTTAACTGCACTTCTGGTGAATACATCTACAGCATTAATCCATCCATTTTCTTCCACTTTATCCGGGGCCGGGCCGCGGGGGCAGTAGTCTGAGCAGGAAGGCCCAGACTTCCCTTTCCACGCACACTTCCGGGGGGACCCCGAGGCGTTCCCAGGCCAGCCCCTAGAGTCCCTCCAGTGTGTCCTGGGTCTTCCCCGGGGCCTCCTCCCAGTGGGACATGCCTGGAACACCTCCCGAGGGAGGCGACCAGGAGGCATCCGGAACAGATGCCTGAGCCACCTCAGCTGGCTCCTCACAACGTGGAGGAGCAGCGGCTCTACTCCGAGCTCCTCCTGTGTGACTGAGCTCCTCACCCTATCTCTAAGAGAGCACCCAGCCACTCTGTGGAGGAAACTCACTTCAACTGCTTGTATCCGCGACCTTGTCCTTTATGGTCATGGTCAAACACTAATACAGTATGTCAGAAATATATACATTTGAGTAAACCTTAACCTTTAAAAACTCCATCTACAGTATTTGTAAAAGTCACTATTCAACTTAATCTATTCCATCTATAAAGTAGAGATAAACAGAAAGTAGAGAACCCAATTGAATTAACTTTTCAATCTGTTACTAAAGATCTGACCTTACACCAGCCCCTTCACAGTGTGCGCTCCATACTGTCTGAATATATTTGACTGAATACTGCCTCTGTCTGCATTGGTTCACTCATGTCATTAAGTAAAATGTTAAAGAAAAAACAAAAAAAAAGAAATCCAGACACTCCAGAAAAGTAAAAGTTGCACGAGGAGAAGTATAGGTAATATACTAGTGCTTAAACATGTTTTGACCATCAGAGCTTAGTGAGAATCATGAGTATTTTGACAGTATTTCTTAAAGTAACTGTTGAATCCATTACTGAAGCTTTATTTAGCCTGACAGGCTAACCACCAGCCCCTTCACACAGAGCTCTCCACTCTGCTCTTTGTTCTCCTGTCCAGTGGTCGACCTGTAGATCTCTCTTTTCACTTTCTCTCTTTTGTCTCTCTCTGTTCTCTCTCCCTCTGTTTCTCTCTCTGTTCTCTCTTGCTCTCTCCCACTGTCTCGCTCTCTTCAGTCTCTCTCTTTCTTCCCCTCTCTGTTTTCTCTCTCCCTCTCTCTTTCTCGCTCTCTCCCTCGTGCTCTCTTGTCTATGTCTCCCCCTCTGTCTCTCTCCTTCTATCTCTCTCTATCCCTCCACTCCCCCTCACCCTTTCTCTCCCTCCCCTCCCTCTCTGTTCTCTCCCTCCCTCGCTTTCACTCCATCTCCCCCTTTTCCTCCTCGTCTCTCTCTCCCTCCCCCCCTGCCCCTTGTTCTCCTTCTCTCTCTCCCTCCCCATCCCTCTCTCTCTCTCCCTCCCCATCCCTCTCTCCCGCTCGGTTTCCCTGGTTTGACCGCCTCTGTTCTGCTCCGATAACCTGGTGATATGGCCCTCATTAGGCGGATCAGGGGGATTGTAGAGGCACGTAAGGGAAGAAAAGAGCGCGCACACAGAGCACCCTTCTCCTTTAAAGGCCTGTGCACTTTGAGTTTGGACAGACTCGTCCTGGAGAGTGGAGCGCCCTGTGACCCACATGTTTTTAGTTCAAACACTCTGAGTCTAATCCCACTGTCCTTTAGTGTGAGGGGAGGACTGTGTTTGGATAACATTCACTTTTCACATTGAAAGGTGGAAGTAGTGGTGGTATCTGGTGTTCTTAGAGTACGACTGGGCATTATGTTTTTTTCCTATTACCATATTAAAATGTAGTTTTTCTCCTAACATCAATATGGCCATGAATGTACGAGACAGATTTTTAATCAGTACAATTTAAAGAGTCACTGCAGGTAATAGGAAAAATGCAGAAATTTCTTCTGTAATTGCACAAATGCAAATTATGTGATGTTTTCATTCGTAAGGTAAGAGTACTATTACGCCACCATGTTTGTCTCTTCTTTACTTATAGTACACTAAACTTTGGTCCCTGAGACTGCAGTAAGCAGCCTTTTTTGCATTTTCAATGCAATTTCCAAAGCAAGAAAGTGAGGGAAAAATAAAATAAATAAATCACATTTTTTAAGAAAAATCTACAATTTTATTTTCAGGAAAAGTCGCCAAGCCGTACCTATGGTGCATGTTTTGGGTTGATGGGGAAAACCGGAGGGCCCACAGGAAACCCATCCAGACACAGGAAGAACATGCAAACTCCAGAAAGAAAAGCCCGGGCCACCCAGGAGTCCAACACAGAACCTTCTCACTGTGAGCCATGAGTGTTAGCCACTCAGCCTTTGTGACTCTTTTTATTATTGACAAAAGCATCAAGTAATGGTAAAGGTAAATTTATATTTTATAATTTTAAGCTAATAAGCCTACAACGTTTAGATATACATATATCTTGAGTCTGTTTCTTAAAGCTGCAGTTAAATTATCCATGGCACGTCTGGTTCAACTGAGTTATGATCCTGAGATGAAAAAGTGACTTGTTTTCTGTTAGAACACTTGATCCCTGTGTCCTGGGTGCACTTAGAGGGTATAGGGGGCGAGAGAAGGGAGTAGTGTACAATTTAAGGAGGCACGATGAGGGAACACCAGCGGACCACCACAACATAAATCCATCTCCCAACAGGCCAATGGGCAGCGGCAGCCGGGGGTCTCGTCATCCATCATTTTAATTGGAGAGAGTGGCGAGCAAAGCCGCACTGACCACTCTGATCCACTGCTGTTTACACTGGTCTGAGGCTGCGGCCAAAAGGGACTGAACGGTTTAGGTGAGCTGCTCATCTCTCAATGACTCTATTCTCCAATACAGCCACGTTTAAAGGGCCCATATTACACCATTTTCTGATCTCTACTGAACTACATGACATCACAAAGTGGAACAGAGTATTTTCTGCTTTGGAGATGTAGACAGATTAATAATAAAGGATTACTCAAATATGTGTAAATGAAACAAAACACAAGTCCAGGTATGTTTTTGCTGAGGTAACAACATTATAACATGGCTTAAAGCTTGATTATCAATTGATTATTAGATTATATCACTGTACATAACCATAGAGCCATTTGCTTTACATAAAAGTGCTGTAGCCTTTATTTTATTTCATTATACTTGCAGTGTTGTGTTAAATTAAAGTCTATTTTCAAATATTTATCTTGATTTTTGAGTGCCTATTTCTGTTCTCTTGCTGTTTTTGAACTTTGGGTCGCAACACTGGAATTTCCCCATTGTGGGACAAAAAAAGGTTCTTCTTATCACCAAATATCTTTTTCCAACACAAGCAATAAAAAGAGGGGGCTGCAGATGGAAAGTAGCAGTAGCTAAGCCTGGTACAGATCATCTTTTATTTTATTTTCTGAGATTAATGAATTTGTACACGGTCTGTGACAAAGAATGAACTAAAGTAAGAAGTGGAATTATTTTTGTAATTGGCTCAATCATTTATGAGCCGGTAGGATTTTAAAACTCAATTAGTTTCACTGTTTACAAATATGTGGAAATATGTTTGCTTTAATACATTTCAGTCGGTGTACTTAAGTAGATTACGCTTTTCTCATTATTTTTTGTCATTTGAAAAGATGTCCAAATTTACCACCCCGTGAAAAACAGTTCAGTGTTCAATTTATCCAAATATTCCTTCCTCACGTACTTTCAGGCACAGTCCCTTTTACAGATTATTATTATTCTACTTGTTAAATTGCTGTGGGCGCTGCCGTCGTCATTAGGGTTGGATTATTTTGCATGGGGCCGGCGTTCTTGACAGTAAATAAGTTGTACAAAGCTGTTTTAAAGGCTCCCAGAGATGTGGTGTATTGAACATTTTACAAAAATCGAACTCCTTAATAACAGATTTTAGCGGCAAAACTTTTCTCAAATTCTCCATTAAAAGCAAAGCACTTTAGTAACATTTAGAGGCAAAAGTGGGCGGGGTGAATAGATTGGTGTACACTACCAGTCAAAAGTTTGGGCACACCCTCGCATTCAATGTTGCTGGAATCAAATACTAGTATATGAAACAAGATATATGAAACTATGTAAGAAGAAAAATGCAATAACGTAATTGAGATAAACAAACTGAGTTATTCTGAGTTTATTTGAGCGTGTTCATTCATAGTTTTGATCTACTGAATCTACTAGGTTGGTCAAAAGTTTCGAAAATAAGATACTAAATGATATTAAATCTGGTATCGAAACTAGATACTCATTTGAGCAAGTATCGATACAAAAAAAGCCACATTCACAGGACAGAAATGAACCTTTCCTGAACAGCTTTGGAATGATCATGAGCTGTATCAGAACACGATTTAATGTTGAAAATCACATTCTATTGTCTAAAGAAAAATGTTTTTAATTATCATCGTGGTATCGGAATCAGTATTGAGTATCGAGTCTGTTCCTTAGTATCGAAATTGAGTTTGAAATTTTAGTTTTAAGTAACATAAATGGAAAAGTGCGTCCAAACTTGACTGCCAGTGCATATGTAGCATGTTGTGTTGCATTAGGATATCATTACCATCTCTCTCCACTATAGATTTTCTCATCCTCTCGTCTCCACTTCAACCATGTCCGCTGTACTGCAGATTTATCAGCAGCCTGAGAGCTCTGTACTTCCTGTAAGTGTTCGGAGCCATCTGCCTGTACTCTAAACGTGTGCCTATGTATTTAGATGAGATAAAAGCCCTGGCCATGGTCTAAAACAGGATTTGAAGGAGGCACTGATGCAACGATGCAAGTGGCGTTTGGTCCAAGGTCACCCCTCCTCTGTCCAGTGAAGGGAGAGAGAGAGAGGCGCATGACGGGCCGATGATACAGCTGACAATCACGTCTGCGCGATGGCGAGCACAAGGACAAACCAGACCAGGGAATCTATGTAAGCAATAAGCTGTTTATGGGATTAGGTGGATGCATAATTCATGTTTTACTTCACAATAAACAGGAGACTATAGGGGTCAAATTGCAATCCACTTTTTAATAGAAGTTTTATGGAGATTTTTTATAGGGCTGAGAATTGATTAAAATTCCGGAATATTTCAACCCTAAAACGGGAATGAGCGCCAGTTTTCCAGTATTAATTATATGGGATTTTTATAAGAGATATTCTAAAGTAAAAATCCATTAAAAATCCATATTAATCAACATATTAATCACTGTTTTTTATTATCATCCCAATTAAAGCAGGTCTAACTGAATGAATTTGAAACTCTCCAGTAAACAATCAACAGCCAAATAAGGGTAAGGGTCTCTTAAATAAAAAGTTTAGATTAAAGGCCCATGTATTTGAGCAAACTCTGCCTTGCCTTGGTGCAGGTATATTGTATAAGCAGCTTGTGAGGTCAAAAAAGTCCACTGTCTGTTGTCTGCATCTAATTAGAAAGTGTTTTATTGTCCGGATAATAGATAATAAGGAAGTGTGTGTTAGAATCTAGTTGCTGTACTTATTCTGGCGTCTGAAAGTTGTGAAGTTGCTCATAAACTCATCTTGGTGAATAATTAGGATGTTCTGAATGTGTAAGGGGCAAGTGAGGAACAACTTTGGACCACTGCAAACCTTTTAAAATGAACTAGTTCTATTTTTCACGTCTTTAAGACAGTAAAAATCAGGTACAGTGCATTTAAGTTATAGAGGAAGCACAATGGTCAAGCACTCTCAGCTCACAGTAACAAGGTACAGCTCAGTTTCCTGGTGGTTGGGTTTTTCTCTGTGGAGTTTGCATGTTTGGGTATGTCTCCCCCAGTTGCTATGGTTTCCCCAATCACCATAAAATCTGCAATAATTCTAGTTAAGCTGTCCTGGCCACATCTAATTCATCTGAAGATGGGTCTGATTTCTCCATACAGATTGCCCCACAGCACTGAAGTGAAAATCACATTTAGACAACACATTTTCTTACAGATAAACCGAAAAAATAGCTTTTAAACCTTAAACCGTCAAATGCTTTTCTCCATGAAGATGTTATTACTCTGCCTGGAATGTTCCACAGTATGACATTAAACAGCTTATTCAATTACAGATGGTTTTAAAGCTCAAAAATTCCTAGATAAACAGGTATTCTGACTGAGTGGGGTCGTCTTTCCACAGATCTGACCTGTAACTTGGTCTGGTTTGGTCTCTATGTAGACAGAAAGGTTTAATGCCATACTGTGAAACATTCCAGACAAAGCAATAACATCTTCATGGAGAAAAGCATTTGATGGACCCTGAAACAGAAAAGATACACAATGCAACTTTAAAGTTTCTATTGCATTTGTACCACACAGACTTGCTTTCAAACTGTAGTGAATTCCTGTGCGGGCCACTTGTTCTCTGTCACCTCCTCTCTGCCTCATTTGATGTCTATTGTCAATCCAGGCTCCTTCCCCCGGAGACTAAACACATCCAAAAATACAGCACAGACTTCAAGAAAACAAAGTACTTTTAAAAGCCATGGTCTCTTGTGCGGCCCGCCTCTTTGCCACCGCTAAAGTCATGCATTACCCTGTCACTGCCAATTGCCCGTGAGAGAAAACATGCAAGTCTATGGCTGTCTGTCATCTCCTCCATTAACTCACAATCACTCAGTGTACCTCAGCGCATAGCTCAAAGGGCCAGTGTGCCTGATTTTTTTTTTTTTTTTTGAAGCAATAAAGTAAAAATAGTTTTGCACCAGTACTGATATTGTAAAAGCGGCTCTCAGGGTCAAAATGAGACTGCCGTGTACTGTATGCGTCTAATTATTAAGTGTATTAATCAGCCAAGAACTAGGAAGTAATGGTGGAGCTCTGTTAGCATGGTAGTTGCTGTTACCATGACGACAAAACTCAAACTTTGACCTCTAAAAGTTGTGAAACGTGCTTATAGAGATGCTAGGAATGCGTAAAAAAAAGTGAGGAATCACTCTGGACCACTGTAAACTGTTTGAAAAGACATGTTTTCTGGTGGGAGGTCCTCCTTGTTTGTCTTTGTGGAGATGTTTTTGCTTTGCCTGGAATGTTCCACAGTGGCTTTAAACTTATCCATCTTGCAGTTTCAATTACAGGTGATTTTATTGCGATGAAAATCTTAGAAAAACATGCATTCTTTATGTGTGGTTGGCTCACATATCTGACATTTAACTTGTGACACCACCTGCCTCTATGGAGAAAGATGGGTTTAATGCCGTACTGTGGAACATTCCAGGCAAAGCAGACAGAAAACGCTCCACAAAAAAGTTACATATGCACCTTTAACATGTTCTTACTCTTGCTTTTACTCGTGGGTTGCTAATGTAGGTTAAAGTCAGATTGGTGCCAATAAAAATACGCCTATAAATAATAATATGAAATATCCAGTACCTCCTCCTATTGTATCTTCTCTGTTCAAACATGGCACTCTACACAAAGAAGGAATCTGAAGGCCACCAATGACCAGAAAAACTCTCCTCTTCTCTCCCTTCATTCATTCCGAGTGTCTCCGCAGACCTGGCCAGTTCCTTGCTCGTCTCCATGGAGATAGATGGGTTTAATGCCATATTTCAAAACATTGCAAACAGGCACAGTCAAACTTTAACATGTTTTCCTCTTACTCTTAGATTTACTAGTGCAGTGTGATTATTAAAAAAATGTATCACTAAAAATACACCTATAAATAATAATATGAAATATCTAATACCTCCTCCTATCTTCTCTGTTTAAACATGACAAATACCTGCTCTTTCCTTTTGCAATGAGGCCAATAAAGTCATCACTGAACACAGCCCTGGCCATGCATTCACACTTTACACACTCTACACAAAGATGGAATCTGAAGGCCACTACAAAAAAAAAAAAAAATCAACCCTTTCGGAGTTAACCGTGCTGGGCCTCTCCTAAAACGTGCAATGACCCTTCTCTCCCTTTTCTTCTTGGTTTGTTTAAGGAGCGCAGCGGTGAATTCCTGCGCTGACAAACACATGGTGACGGAGCAGAGGAGCAGGCCCCTCTCCACACACAGGAGGCTGAGAGAGGAATGTGCAGTGGAGGCAGGAGCCACTGAAGGGAGGCCAGGACAAAGCTGCTTTTATCTGACCCACTCCGAATAACAAGCAATAAAAGTCAAGCTGGTGTTTTATCATCTTATGCTAAGTACTATTCCGAATGGTTAAAAGGGCACTGTGGAACTTTTCTGGTGTTGCTCATTTGTTTCCTGTTTCCATGGAGATGTTATTGCTTTGACTAGCGTGTTTTACAGTATGGCATTAATCTTATCTATCTTCATGGAGGCAAGCAGGTGGTGTGACAAAACCACCAGGTCAGATCCGTGGACAGGCAGACCCCCATGCTAAGCACTATGGCTAATGGTTAAAGCTGAACAACCTATCTTTTATGGTGAGGTGGCAGCCATTTGTTTCTTGTTTCCATGGAGATGTTATTGCATTGACTAGAACGTTCCACAGCATGGCATTAAACTTACGTCTTCATAGACACAAGCTGCTGGCACCAACCAGACCAAGTAAGAGGTCGGATCTGTTAAGAGGCAAGCACGGTCACAGTAGGAATGCAGGTTTATCAAGATGTTAATGAGCAATAAAACATGTGTGACTGAATAAATGCAAACTAGATGAGTTTAAAGTCATACTGTGGAATATTCCAAACAAAGCAATGACATGAATACTAGCACAACATTTTCAACTTGTTAGAATCATTAACATTTGAGACAAGACTGAGATATGAACTGCTAAGATAATACAAGAACCACCTGCATGGTCTAAAGGGTTTTCAGGTTCTATATTTAATACGATGAGATAATTTGTTTCTTAATTAGCTGCAGTCTTTGCCATTTGTTTCATTCACATGTTTCACACACAAACTCTGCGTAGTTATTTTCATGAACACACTATTCCACCTTGTGATATAAACTCCATTCACCTTCACTAGAATCATTTGGATAATATCAGGGCTGGAATTTCCCATCTCTACTACACAAAAGTAAAAAAGTAGCTGTTAACTTGAAAACTACCGCTTCATGACATCACAAGGTGGAACAGAGCATTTTGAGCTTTGGAGATAGACAGACTAATAATAAAGGATTACTCAAATGTGTGTGAATGAAACAAAACACAACTCCAGGTGTGTTTTTGATGAGGTAACAACATTATTACATGGCTTAATGCTCACAAGAGTTAATATTCAGTACCTTTAAGGATCTTTAAGTAGCATATTGTGCTGAAACACAGAGATACATGAGTGATGGAAGTGAAGCTTACAACTTTAGACTACAATATGAAGTTAAATCTAACATATTTTTAACTGAAAAACCTCAAAGTTGGGGTAATTATGTGATTTAATAACGCATACTATGTCTGTCTCATCAACTTTAAACTTCAGTCGGTGATTTATAAAGATTTATGGAGGTATTTTAATATTGGCCTTCTATCTGCCCTTATTTTACATCATTCTCACCCACTTTAAAGTCATTTAGTATTTCAACACATCATGTAATCTACAACGTCTGGCACGAAGCATTTGGCCAAGGGACATTTGAAGGAAAATGGAGGAAAATTATTTTTACAAAGAGCGCAATTCACCAAAATACACAAAGATATTCCAAGACAATTCCACGTCGTTAATCATCCATCCCTGATCATAGTTGAAGAATGGGTCAAAATGAGAGAATAATCAATAAAAATTCCATGGTAGAATTTGTGGTTTAACTGTCAAGATTTCATATGTTTTGACCTGGTTTATGGTTCATTTCTGGTTTCTCCAAGTGAAATTTGAAATGCCACAAGATTCTACATCCTCTGTCTTCGCATAAATGAAAGTAAAATTACTTTTTCACACTATCTTGAGAAAGTGGTGCCATTATTCAAGACTTGATAGTTGTCAGATGAAAAAACTTTATGCCAAGATTAATATGGCAACTTTGTGGAGCCTAACCCTGACAAATAATGATAAGGTTCAAGACTTGTAGGTTTGAACAAATCTTCCAAAAACAGTGAATCTGCCATAAAGTTATATGAACCCCTGCCTCCTCAGCCTTCGATGCTTTTCTGAAACTATAATTTTATCCACATTCTCACCTGTTCACTAAAGCACCATCTCCTCCACCACTCTGCGCGCTGATGGGTCCATTTCCTCTCTGACCAGCGTGAGGCAGCGGCGAGCCAGAGCCTGCTGTCGGGCGTCTTCTTGGACCATCAGCTCTCCGTACAGATACACCCCCATTGCCTGCAGAGGTGGACAGTATATATGTGTATATAGCCTGCACTCTTATTGTTTAAAAAAGGCATTAGAATCATGATTGAACCTGGGCTGCCAGCGCTTTAACCTGCAGACAGAGAACACAAGGTTTTCCCATTCTCAGTATATGGACAGGCCTCAAGTGAAACCCTCCCTGAGCTGCATAGGCTGCACTAGCACTGAGTCATGATGGCTGCAGGGGCTGCAGTTTAGGTAATGACCATTCAGATCAGAGAGAGGCATTTCAGGATTTCAGCATTGAAACTGGCAACCCAAATGAGAGACTCATTCTGCTTATGAATTATAAATGAAGAAGCAATTAAAACTCCAACATAAACATTGCCATCATGTCTAATAGTTTTGTAACTAAGACAAAACTACACACAAACACACACACACACAGACACTCGAATTATTATATATATGTATAATGTGAGTGTAGTCTTATGTTGACTGAAATAATTTGAAAATGTGTTATCTGCTCTTTCAGATATGATTTTTTCTTATACTTTAATATGTTCATCAAACACATTTACTCTTAACAGAGCGATATGCAGCTCCCTACATTTTTATTTCTACTTGAGTAATGAGTTACAGTTAGGCTAATGTACAATTTTGGTTTATTTTCCACCTTTTATTGCCATGACAACACAAATTCACCTTTTTATTGCTCCATAAATCCCTGGTGCATAAATCATTTTGTGAGTGTTTACCTGGTCATGAATGAGGAAGTGCTCCACATCACTGTACGCCTGAGAGAAGCCGTGTTTCACAACCAGCTCACACCAGCGATGTCTGACCTGATGGACCAAAACACGGAGAAAACAGCATTACAATCAGATAAAAATGTATTCTCACAATAATAGGATTTGTACAATGGGATAGGTCATCACCGTGGACAGGGAAAAATGGATGCTTGCAAATAAACACATTCACCCAAACAAATGAGAACGAATACAAAATAATCGGAGAAATCTGAATCTCTGAAATTAATAATAAAACATATTTGGTGTTGTTGAATAAGAATTGTGTGTTACTGGCAATTTAAAATCATGGACATTAAGATTTACTATTCATTTAAAGGTGCATTATGTCACTTTTTGGGTTGAGGTCTGCTGCATGCTTGTCTCCACGGAGATATTATTGCTTTGTCTCGGCTTATGCATCTTGTATTTAATTCTATAAATGTGTTTTTTATGTATTAAAACAAAATTCTTGAAAAACATGTATTCTTACAGTGAGATCTGCAATCTGTTTAATGCCATACTGTGAAAGCAAATCACCACATTTTTGTGAAGACCTGTGCTTTTTATCGAAAACAGGTATTCTTCCTGGGAGTGGGTTTGCCTCTCCACAGATCTTATCCTACTTGCTTGTGCTTACTCGAGATAAATTAATACTCCAAGCAATGCAATAACATCATGGACAGAAGCATATGACGGCTCCTCCAACAGAACAGTTACGCAGTGCACTTTTCTGCGTGCTATAGCGATGGAAACCCATGAATAACTTTTTGCCTACACATAGTTGTTGACAGGGACCATGCTATTGCATTTTAATCCTTGTTTGTGGATACCTTTTTAAATCAATACCCAAATATCCTGAGGCAGCATTTGACTTTCAGCCCTCACAAGAGTGGGTAGGAGTGCACTGTATCGAGTGTCTGTGTAGAATACTAAAAACTGAAAAATAACACCATCTCCATGGACAATTATCTATGGTAGCAGTGGTTAATTGGTTAGAGAAGTGCGGTGGTTTTCAAAATAATCACACAAGTACCACCTATGATAATATCTGGCTTTCTGAGTACCAACAGATCTAAACCAGGACTGGATCAGGTCTAAAATGAAACTAAACCATGGATAAGGTATTTCTATGATTAACCCACAGGATCTGTCTCACCACCAGAAGGAAATATCTCAAGTTTGAGAAACACTGGGTTACAGCACACAAAACCAAAGGTGGGTGGTTTGATTCCAATTAAGTATGAAAGAGAACACACTGCTGTTGTGTACTTGGGCAAGACACTTCACCCATCTTCCTATGTACTAAAAGATGACCTATCGTGCTTGTGTCTGCTATATAGGTATAGTCTATGGCAGTTGTGAATTATTATGTCATAATTTGGACAAATAACCTAAGACAACAAGTCCACTGACTTCCACTTTAGAGAAATGTGGTGCCCAATGGGAGCTGACATCTCTGTACACATCATCACAACAAAGAGTCTCCTATGGATAACTGCACATCACTAGCGGATTATTTTAATTATTTTTTCATTTGTACCAAAATTACTATGCAACACTGCCGAATCATACACATGTGCCAGTGGCATTGAAAACAGGGGTTGACCAGCAATATGGCGTCTTGAAAATAAGGGAAACCACTGTAACATGGTTAAAAGCTCTGAAAAGTTGATTTTGCATGATAAGTCTGCTGTAGTGCGGTGTACTGTATGAGTAAATGATTGGTTGTGGTTGGAACAGCTCGAGACACAAATACACAGTCATGCTTCCATCAGTCTACCCCAGGGCAGCTGTGGCTATGGAATTAGCTTACCACCAAGTATAGGGAGTGAATAACACGGCATAAAATTGTAAAGCAACTTTGAGCATCTGGAAAAGCTATCTATCGAGCCAAGTGTCCATTATTCACAAAATCTTTTCAAAAAATCATTTTTATAGCAATAGTACAAAATGTCCATAGAAATGCATTAGCTACAACATGAAATACTAAATAAAAGAGCATTTGAACAACTCAACAACAAGCTACTGAGTCACTACTGGTAAATACATGACTTTATAGTGTTATGAAATACAGATTTAATATACTTAGCATCTTAAAACCTCCATTGGTTTAACATTAGGCTGACTGAAAATTCCTTGATGTGTGACGGCACAGTCCCGAGCTCTATAAAAGACTAATTAAGATTCAATATAATTACTAAAGGGCAGCCAATAATGAATCTTAGAAATTCTGTATGCAACTCTTATTTTGTAAAGAAATGCTCAGACTACAGCCAGTACAATAACTATAGTATGTCTAGAGTGTGTATTTGCGGCGTGTACATAAGTGAAAGCTGATGCCAGGCCTTTCTTCTCTGGGATCAATAGGAGCTCTGTTGCCGCGGTTACAGCCCAGATCAGAGCCGTGTCCCCGCCTCGGCCATCATCCTTCTGCACGGTGCGTTCAGGAGCGAGTACAAAAGGGGAGTGCCGGAGAAATCCACACAAGGACCTGTCTAAGCACTGTCACTAGACTCCAAAGCACCATAGTTACCTTGGACTTTTTTCCCTAGTCTGTTCCTTCAATGTCCCACATTTATGCCGTAACTATGGCAACAACAGGGTTAATTTTGTACCTGATTAAAGGGTATATATTATGTTATTTTCTGATCTATGTTATAATGCCGTTTCCTCATTAAAACATATGCGGAGTTGTGTTTCGTTTCATTCACACGCAAATCTTGCATATTTAGCATGAGTTCTTCATTTCCGGCCTGAAATTGCCAATCTCTTGTGAACAAAAGGTCAAAGGTAGCTGTTAACTTCAAAACTGCCAGTTAATGACATCACAAGGTGGAGCAGAGCCTTTTGAGTTTAGTTGAATAATATAATCTCCTCTTAAAGGGTCACTCAAACATGTGTGAATGAAACAAAACACAATTGCAGGTATTTTTTTTATGAGGCAACAACATAATAACACAGATTAAAGCTCACAAGAATATTTTGATATACAAATTTATACACCACAAATCTGTAATCAGTTTTATTGATCAAAATTATGAAATCATGATTATTATACTGCGTGGATATGTGTTTTTCATAGCCGATGTAGAATCCAGAGCAACCAATGGCCGAAGAGCTCTACCAATATTTTTAGGCTGATACATGGACATGGATTTGAATCATTTTCTCCAATAACTGTAGACGCAGTTACTGTCTCCTTACACTGCTACGCTCTTAAAAAGAACAGCATCATAAAAATATTATATACAGCAATGATTTGTAGACACCCACAGCCCTGTTTCATATCATAAACCTGTAACAGAGCGCTGGAGTCATAATTTGTGTAGTGCCCACTTCTTCTAAAACAGAGGCTTTTAAAATGTTCACACCAAGTAATACCAAAGAAAGGATTTGGCTTTCTGAGTACCACCAGGTCTAAACCAGAACTTTCCAGGTTTAAGCTAAGGCTAAACCAGGTCTAAAAGTGAACTACAGCATATCCACTGTAATTCTAAAAAAGAAATGATCCAAAGGAGGACAAAAAAGTAGATAAAATGAACTGTACATGAGGCAAACCCACAAACTGAAGAGCTGTCCAAGTACCACCTGAAGGAGCTCGCATGCCATCAGAGGTACATGTACCACAGTTTGAGAAACACTATTCTAGACTTTAAGTTCATGTGCTGGAGTTAAGCTTCATGTATTTCAATAACCTAAAAAGGCGAGCGTGACTAACTGAAAAACAATGTTGTGTATCTGTAATTTTATGTGTGAGAGACTTATTTAACAGCACAAATCATATCTCCTGATGTTGTGTGTGTACCGAGTGTGCTCTTTTTGGTCAGATTGTGTTAAAATACAGCTCAAATTAAAGTCTGATTTGGGTAACAGAGCTTCAGACAGAGGAGTACCTTCCGTTAGCAGCACACCTCAATCAATTCAAACATTTGTAAAGCATTTGATACTTTTTGATTTGATTAGGTTAAAAATAGTCAGATGTGAGACTGTGGTTTAGATATACATAGATTTAAACTTTTTTTTTTCTCTCAATAGAGCCTTTTGATTTCTTTTTGTTTACTTTTAATTATTACTTTTCAATTTTACTTCCGATTGTGATATTACACCTCAAAGAAAAAGGGGAAAAAATGAGTGTAAAGAATTAACCCTGCAGGCCTTGTAAGCACTGTCACTGGACTCCATAGCGCCATACTTTCCCCTGAGTGCCTATTCACAGCTTTTCAATCTCTCGTAACCATCCACACATACCCAGGATCATAAACTACACTGTAAAAAATGACCGTGAAATTTACATAAAAACTCTGTAAAATACCTACAGAAATGCACGGTAAAATGAAAAACATATGATTTCTGTATGAATCACAGGAAACCTTTGTAAACTACAAAACAGAATGTTAATGTTGTATTTACAAAAATAATATGTGATTATAATCAAATTTATTTGTTAAAATTACCAATTACTGTAACAAAAACATAAAAACACTGTAATCCTCATAACTACGCATTTTTGTTACTTAGAAATTCAAATATTGTAAAAACTCTGATTTTTTGGCAGTTTTTATTTGAAAATACAAGAAATATCAGTAACTTACTTTACAACCCTATGCTGTACTTGCAACATGATTAACAAAACAATGTAAATTGAGGTAATACTTTTTTTTTTTTTTTTTTCGCAAGTTTTTGTCCTGTAATATGGAATTGTGGATCTGTGAGATTGCCTGTCTTGTATGTAGGTCTATATATAAATATTAATTTATAATAACATTATTTTTATAATTGTACCTCAACTGTCTGTCCGCCTAATTTGAAATTTCAAAGTGCGCAGCTGAGGCTCGTCTCTGATTGGATAATGACGAGAGCGCAGATCCGAGGTTCGTCTCTGATTGGATAATAATGAGGGGGCGGGAAGAGCGGGATAAGCTCGAGCTCCACGTTCACGGCTGAAGCTGACGTCACTAACGAGCGAGAGCGCGCTACGGCATCTGAACGCGCACAACTCCAGAGCAGAGCGCAGAGATCTAGCTTTTGACTACTTTGTCGTTTTAGGACAGTTCTTCTTCTGGATGTTGAATCGGAACATTTCGTGTTTACACGGTAAGCTTCATTTTTACATTTTACTGACGATAAAAAGGAAAAGGAGTAGCACATGGTGTAAGCTAGTGCCAGTCCTTATTTAGAGCAGTAGATCAGGGCGTGATAGTTTAGCACAATTTAAAACAAAAAAGTCAGGTTTGAGATTTTAAAGATGATCACTTGCGTTTTTTGTAAAAAGCAATTGGAAACATTAAGAGGCTGTGTGTTACACTGCAGAGTGCATAGGAAGGAGCCTCATTGTCTTTTCAAATGTGTTGGCGCCAACTGTAGTCAGACGTTTACCACTTCCTCCGCTTTTAAGATACATTTTTATCGTGTGCACTCTGCACCTGCTCCGTGTGCTGCTCCTACCACTGTTGTTTCGGATTTGAAATGTGCAGTTTCGTTGTGTGCGCGCCGTTTTCACAGAGTGAAGGAGCTAGTGGCTCATTTAAATGACCATATTGAAGAGGGCAGGTCTGTGGTGTGTCCTGTAACTGGTTGTAAGCACGTGTTTACCAAAAAGTCATCATTTACTTCCCACATGTGTAGGAAACATAAAGCATGCTCCCCTGCTTCCATTAATGACATGTACAGAGAAACTGGGCCACTGCCCACACACGTTATTGTCTGTGCAGGTGATTCAGAAAACGCACCTGAGGCCATGCCCACAGCTAATGCAGCTATGCCAGAAACAGATAGTGAGTCCTATCTCAGAAACATGTGTCTTTTACCTTAACCTGCAAGGACAGCTGCTTATTCCTGCCTCTACTATACAGACTATAGTGGAGGAAATGCTAAATGTTCACGAGTTAGGTCAAGCTAACACAATAACCAAAGTAAGTACAGTATTAAAAACTGATGCAAGCCTGTCAGATGAAGCAGTCACTAAAGTCTGTGACTGCATTAAAGAGTCAGATTTGTTTTCTTCCTGTCATCAGGGGCCGTTAAGAACAACATACTCAGACATTCAAAAAACTGTTTAAATACACAGAACCCCAAAAAGTGGCATAAGGAATGGATGAAAACATGACTCAAAAGTGTGCATACTACATACCAGTGGCAGAAACTCTGAAGAGCTTTTTGTAGTCACATTTATGGAGGAATGTGCAATCCCAAATGTTAAGAGATCCTGAAGCAGAGGTTTTTACTGATTTATATGATGGACAAAATTTAAAATGTCACCAGTTCTTTAAAGAAAACCCTCAGAATCTCAAACTGATTTTGTACCAAGATTCATTTGAAATTGTGAACCCCCTGGGTTCTTCTAAAAAGACACATAAGGTTCTTGCTGTCTATCTGTCAGTAGCAAATATACCCAGCCATTTGCGCTCAAGTACTGATAATATGTTTTTGGTTCTGTTTAGTGTTGAAAATGACCTCAAGCGTTTTGGAGTAGCCAAAGTTTTCTCAGAGTTGTTAGCAGATCTGAAATCCTTAGAGACAGTTGGAATAAATGTAGATGGTGAAACAGTAAAAGGAGGTCTCTACTGCATTGCTGGGGATAACCTTGGTTCTCATTGCATAGGCAGGTTTACAGAGAACTTCAGCCACTCTCAATATTTTTGCAGGTACTGTGAAATCACAAGAAGTCAGTTTGTGTCAGCAAGAGTAAGAAGTTCCTTCAGACTTATGCAAGGCTTCAGAGGATGCGAGGACAGCAGAGTGGCTGCTCAGATGATGTGAAAGAGATGGTCCTGCTTCTACTCAGCTACTTCGATGAGAAGGAGGAGTCCATGTTCTTCTATGTAGAAGATACATGTCTGGCAGAAGAGGTCCAACTGGAGCAAGTGCCTCTGACACCAGCTATTATTGTCTGTGGTAAGTCTGTTTCATATCTTTTAATTGCAGTTTATAGAACTTGTCATGGGAGTGCAGTGTTTATTAAAATACCCTGTTTAATATTTGATTCATAGGAACATCCTGCTATTCTTCATCGAGGTACATTCTGAGTCTGGATCGAAACCTTATCAACACAAACATCTCCTCCTTCATTTCTGCATTGTGCCTGATGTTTGGGAGCTACTATTGTTTGAACATCCATTATCCATCTGAGCTTGCTTCAACTCTTGAGTTTCTTTAGAGGTGAGTAAATATGGCTTAAACATTTCTTAATACAGACATTGATACCTGGACTCAAACCTGGACTTTACTCTGGGTCTGATGTCAGTCCTGGGCTGGGACTCAGACCCAGACTAAGCAGACTTGATGCAGCCATTGTCTGTCCATGCTCAAACCTAAACAGATTTGTTATTTTAGGTAAAAATTAATAAAACCTTTTTTATTCTAAAATATATTCTTGTAGTTTATTCATTTATTTTATTCTGATAAATGAAAATGTTTAATATGCAATATTTTATTTTACAGGTGTTTTTTCTTGATAAACCCGGAAAAGGGAACCAAAGTGGAGAATAAAAACTCAAAGCGTCGTCTCAACGTAAACCCTCAAGTCCTCACCCTGATCCAGGAACTCTCCGATCACGAGTGGCGGGAAGGATAATTATGGACTCTTTCTGTGATGGACTCTCTTTGGAATCTCTTTGGACTCTGTGTTCGTTTAAGAAGAGGTACTGGAAGTTTTTGATTTGTTAAATCTACAGTGTGTTTTATGTTAATTAAGGCATAATATGTCATTTGATTTAAATTTTCATTTTAAAGTAGTTTTAAGAGTTATCTTTTAGCATGTAAACAAAATTTTAATTGGGGTGTTGTGAGCCTGGCATTTAAAATTTGTTTTAAGGGAAAGCCAGCCATACTGTAAGATAGCTCATTCAATAGACCTGTAGATCAATGCGTGTTTATTTAGTTCAGCTGAAAATCAGTCACATGTGGTTTCTTTCCATGCCAATTTTGTTCTATATGCTGACAAAATCTAATTGTTTACAAGTTTATACTATATTAAGACTGTTAAATAAATTTTCTTAAGTAATATATTTCTCTCTTGTCATGTATTGCATGGTTTGATAATAATTACAGTAGTAGCAGTAGAAGTAATTATTTTACAGGTTTAACAAGTAATTTTTACAGTACAACTATTATTTAAACATAAAAAATATTGCATTTATGAGTAGATTTTATGTAAAATTTACAGAAAAGCTTAATTTAAAATACAAACTTTTACTGTGTTTTTACCAGTTTAAACTATTTTTTTGTGAAATATTTCCCTGTTAATTTGACCAGAAATCGGTGCACAAAAAACATTTATTTCATGTAGAAAATACAGGAAAGGGTGTATAATAAGCATTTTTTTCATGTTAAAAATACAGGAAAGTGTGTCTTTATTTACAACACAGTTATGCAAAATTAATGATTTTTTTGTGTAGATTTTACAGATTTTAAATGTGATTCAACTGTAATTTCAAAAACTGTAAACTGATTTACATTGTTCTCCAGTAAAGTTATTTACTGTATTCCTGTATTTTTTACAGGGAAACTCTGGCAACCACAGCTGCCAGTTTTTTTCCGTAAAAACTACGGATTTTTTTTTACAGTGTAGTCCAGCGCAGCGCAGCGTAGTGATTTACTCGTTTTCAGCACCTCACTCTCCAGCCATAACTCCAGTGCCGATGCTTTTGTCATTTTAACTTAGTGCTCCCAGACTACTACTGCTAATACAAGCTTTCAGACAAGCTCTTCTGCTCTCACAGTTCACCACTCCAGTTCACCCAACGGTAAAATGGAAATACTAAACCGTGGAAAAATATATAAAGGTTGTTTTTCAGTTTCTAGAATGTGACGATGGAGGCAAGAGTCAGTTTTGTATAGATTATAGTATATTTACAAATGTACAAAATTATGAATCGGATCATTTATGTAACGTTCAAGAGCCATCTAATCTAAACAAGACACTCTGAGGCCAGGACTTTCCTAAAAATCATATTCCAACTCTCATTAAAGGTGCACTGCGCAACTTTTCTGTTGGAAGGTCCGTTACCGGCTCATCTCCATGGAGATGTTGTTGCTTTGTCTGGAATGTTTCATGGTATGACATTAAATATATCAAGAATTTATTCATTACAGGTGTTTCTGTTGCTCAAAAATGCAATAGTTCCTTCTGTGCATAGGGGCGACTCTCCACAGATCTGAATTGTAATGTACAGTAGTGTGGTGCTGTAACCTGCTTGTCTTCCTCGTAATAAATAGGTTTAATCTATACTGTGGAACATTCTAGACAAAGCAATAACATTTCCATGGAGACGAGCAGGTGGTGGACGCTCCACTAGAAATGTTACATCTTCACGAAAATTCTTCCCTAAAAAATACATTAAAACTTCAATTTGAAAATAGTTGTTTTGACAGTCCCGGATCAAAGGTGCACTATGGAACTGGTGGTGGGTTTGACAATTGCTTATCTTCATGAATATTTCACAGTATGGCGCTCAAAAGTAATCATCATACCGTGGAACTTTCCAGGCACAGAAAATATCTCCAAGGAGGGAAGCAGAAAAGTTACATACAGTAGTACACCTTTAATAAGATTTTTTTTCCCTTCTTTTATCAAGTGCCCATCTACTGTTGCATAGTGCATTTAATACATTTTGCACGTGCCGACAGTTCACTATTGTTGTTATTGTTGCCATGGTGACTCCCTTATTGCATTCACCTGGTTTCTTTCATGTTGTAGTAGTGACACGGAGAACACAGTAGCTTTTTTCATGTATTTCCTTTGTTGGTCTTTGTCATCTTTCACATGTGAAATATCAAAGCGAATGAAATCTCTCCTGCCTCTGTGTGTGTGTGTGTGTGTGTGTGTGTGTAGTGGCTCACGGTGACACCAGAGAAATACTATGAAAAGGTTACTCACAGTTACACATAAAGGGTTGTGTAGATCAAGGTAGCTTCGATATATGAGACAGTAGACCAAACATGTAAATAATCTGCTACAACAAGCTGAATCCATGCACCTCCTAACGCAAACATGGTCATTTTCTAATCTACCCCGCTAAAACTAGACTTGAGCTCTTTGATTAGAGTTAACGCTCATTTATACTCTACGCTCTAGACACACACAGATACACACTGAGGCTTCAATCTGTCCTCTGCCTTGTTCTGTCCGTCCTTTGGTCTGTCTCCTCAGAACACAGCAGTGAACACAGCTCGATGGTGAAGGCTAAACTTTTAAAATGTGACTATAACCAGCTGCAAAACAAATAAATGCTTCTTTCATCTCATTTTATTGGCTCTTTTCCAACAGATGCGATCTAAAAACTGCCTAGGGCGCTTCCACGTTAGTTTATTGTTGTACTATTTCATTGGTTTTGGTCAATTCTCAAACTGATTTGTTCGCCCTCTAGTGGTTGTTTAAGAGAACACAGCTTTGACATTATAAACTTTAGGACGCCGATATTTCCACTTTTTAGCGTATCAGTTATCTGCCTTAAAGCTCCAGCAGAGGGCGATACATTGTTTAGCTAACCAGCTGCCTCCCTGTGCATAAAGAACATATACCTAAAGCTATATTTGAACACTTTAGTCCAGACAAGGACGTTTGTACCAAATTCAAACAGATAATTTCGTAAAATTACCAAAATCTGCCCCATATATATCGACCCAAAAATATCGGCAGAGCGTATCAGCCATCGTTCTCTCCGGACCCTAAAGAATCAATATCAGCATTGGTCATGAAAAACCCATATTGGTGGATCTCTACTTTGGATAGTATAGGATTACAGATTGGTCTCTGCTTCCTCCCACACGTCTCAGGACAAACTAAACGAGAGCCAAGGTTCATTTATTTTCGTGACGCATAGGAAACAAACAAGCTCATTGGTCATCGATCACTCACCTCAGATTAGCAGTGTTTAGGGCTCTGCTTATTAATTCTGCAGGAGCCCACAATGTTTATCAAAGCTTTGTTTCCTTTTTACTCGTAAGCTGCCGTGTTTGTTGTGGTAAAATAATAAAATATATTTAAGCGTTAAATGTGATGAGGGAAAAACATGCAAGTAACACGTATTATAACAACATTATTACACGTTTTAGTTTTATGTTTTAAAATCATGAAGTCAAAAGTGATTTCACAGGAGACTTGTTGGGGTGTGTAAAGAAAATAGGATGCATTTAGTGGCACTAGGGTTGTCAAAACATTCTACTGTAAGGCATTAAACACCACCAGGCCATGTTACAGGTCAGATCTGTGGAGAGGTGGGCATGTTTTTGTAATGTATTTTGTGCAATAGATGCCTGGAATTTAATAAAAGCAGGAGATAAGTTTCATGCCCTACTGTGGAACACGCCCGAAAAAGCATCAACATCTCCACGGTGACAAACAGGTGAAAAGTTACACAGTGCACCTTTAATTGTGGTATCAAAATGGGTATTGAGTGTTAAAATTTACAACTCGATTTCGATACCAAAGAACAGACTCGATACCGATTTTGATACCCAGATGATAATTTTAAAGATGGAGAGAATAGAATTTAGATAATATTGTCATTTTCAACACAAAATAATAGTATTTGTTGTTAACAATAGGACTTGTTCTGATAAAACTCAAGATTAAGCTGTTCAGGAAATATCACATTTTATCCAGTGATTTTGTTATTGATATCAGTATTGATACTTGCTTAAATAAGTATCTAGTTTCGATACTAGTTTGAGTATCGATTAGTGTCTAATTTTCAATACTTTTGACAACTCTACCACACACTGACTATAGCACACAGCACATCTAGACCTGTCACAGTAATTACTATATGGACTTTTCGTTCAATATGTGACAGAACAATCATTTTTTGGGGTTAATATTTATCGCGTGTACATTTTCTGTGCACTAATGAGAAATTTTGGTTCTTTTTTGGCTGTGTGATGAGATCTGAACTGTAAAAGGTTGAATCAACTTCTGTGACTCATTACAGATGCAAACTAAGAACTCAAATGTTTAATTCTGCTATTAATTTATTCATTGCAGCTCATGATTTAACAGTATTGCAGGTTTTGAATTTTTTTTGTGGTTTAAAGGTGTACTGTGTAACTTTTCTGGAGAGGATCAGCAACCTGTTTGTCTCCATGGAGATGTTAATGCTTTGGTTTAAATTGTCTCCATCATAGCATTAAACTAATCTGGCATTTTTTTTTATTTATTGCTCAAAAATATTGTAAAAAAAAACATCCATTCTTACTGTGAGTGGGATTGCCTCTCCACAAATCTAATCTGTAATTTGGCTTGTAAATCTCCATGGAGATTCTTAAATTTATGGTCGTACTGTGGAACATTCTAGGCATATGTCCGTGGAGACAAGTAAATGACGGACCCTCCATCAGGCAAGTTAGACATAATATTTTCATTTATTGTCCACACTGCAAAAACTAAAATTTAGCCAAGTTAAAATGACTTCAATTAAGATTTTTTTTTAATCATGATTTAAATAAAATTATCTACCAATAGAACATGAAAATACATCTTTTGCTACACAAAAACAACAACTCTTTGCACTTAAAATAAGAGACAAAGTCGAATGTTGCTTGAATTAAGAAAAACACACTTATTCCATTGGTAGATCATTTCACTCGTCAATTTGAATAAAGTCAAATGTTATTAATTCAAGCCATTTTAACTTAAAACCCTTACCTAGATTTGGTTTATTTGCAGTGTATATTTACTTCAGTAACATATCCACCTTCAGAATTTGTTATCGTGACAGGTCTAAGCACATCTCTGATCTAAATGCATTACTTCCAACTTCCCTTCTGTCTGAAACACTCCAGGATTACCCCCCACCTGCTTATGCAGCAAAACAATTCCATTTGGTCTGCATTATCACGCAGCCTAATAAATAAACATGACTTTAATTGGTCTCAGATGCCTCTCCCGCATTCGCTCCTCTCCTCCATTTTGTGCCCCCGTCTTCCGCGGGTGATAATAATAATAATAATGCATCAGTTTTATATAGCGCTTTTCAGGACACTCAAAGACGCTTTACAGGGCATTATTCATTCACTCCACACTTGGTGATGGTAAGCTACTACTGTAGCCACAGCTGCCCTGGGGCAGACTGACGGAAGCGAGGCTGCCAATCTGCGCCATCGGCCCCTCCGACCACCACCATCACTCACGCACACACCACTTTCATACTAGGCAATGTGGGTGAAGTGCCTTGCCTAAGAACACAACGACAGCTTTTGTGACTGGCGCCCCACTGTGGCACCTGATTTTCCCAGTGGTCTCCCATCCAAGTACTAACCAGGCCCGGCCTTGCTTAGCTATGGCTCTTCATCTCTCCCACCAGCACCCTCGAAAAAAAGCTCGGCCAGTCGGCAGTTTGAGCAGAGCGTGTAAAGTGTGTATAGCGTGCCCTGTGGTGTTGAGGCTGCCCTTCTGCCCGCCTTGCCCCAGCAGCTGTCCACGGAGCTGGGGTTGCATTCCTGGGGAGAGCCCTGGGGCATAACAGCTGCCTGGTGCACCTCTCCTAACCCCCCTCTTTTATAAAAAAAAAAAAAAAAAAAAAAAAAAAGAGGACAAAAATCTGCTTCCTTTTGCGGGGCCTCTAACCCTGACAGCACATGCAATTACATAGTGACATTCCTTCATTTATTACAAAAGAGCCACGCCCTCCTCCTCGCCCTCCTCCACCACTGCTAATGCTTTATGTTTTATACAGAGCTAATAAGCCAAAGCCAAGATCCTGGTGGACAATTTACCTTTATATTTTCTGTTATACTGTTGTTCTCACATCACAAACATATCTGGATTTGTGTTTTGTTTCATTCACATGTTTAACATACAAATCCTGCATATTTAGGCTGAGATCTTCTCTCAAACAAAAAACACTCTGTTCAGTCACGTGGTTATATGAGAAGTGCTTCCCTGTGTTTTTAAACTCCATACACCTTCACTAGAATCATTTGGATAATTTAGACTTAGACTTAGACAAACTTTATTGATCCACAAGGAAAATTATTTAGATATAGTAGCTCACTCATCACAATATAATATAATAACAAAGACTAACAAAAATAGATAAAAATAGATGGTATAGCAAAAAAGATAGCAAGAGACAGGTGTAAAATGAGACATAATTATAAAAATAAATGTAAAATAAGTAATAAAATATAAACATATAAAATCAGCTATAACAAGAGACAAGAACGGCAGTTTTTTTGAACCCTGGAATTGCCAGTCTGTACTGAACTAAAGGTAAAACGTAGCTGCTAACTTGGAAATTACCACTACATGACATCACAAGGTGGAAAGGAGCATTTTGAGCTTTGGACATGTAGACAAACTAATAATAAAGGGTTACAACATAAAGGTAACAACATTATAACATGTCTTAAAGCTCACAAGAGTCAAGTTTGTGTAATAAAGGAACCAGTTAAAGAGGCACTATGTAACTTTTCTGTAGGAGGACATGCTGTTTGTCTCCATGGAGATGCTTTTGCTTTGCCTAATCTTCCACAGTATGTCATAAATATATCTTACTTCAGGGACATAAGCGGTTTACACTACCAGGCCACATTACGGGTTAGATCTATGGAGAGGCGACCTCGCTAACAGTAAGAATGCATGTTTTTCAAGGTATGTCCGGCCAGTAAAAACATCAGTAATTGAAACCATATAAGCTAGTTGATTTAAGGCCAAATTCTAGGTCAAGTCCATGGAGATACAAGCAGGGGTATCTCCTACTGTGCAAAAGCTGTCTTCACGTAAAAGGAATCCAGACAGACATAGGAAGAACATGCAAATTCCACATAAAAACCCCCTATGTGGTCAGGGACTGTAATTCATTTACAGAGGCGTGCAGCTGAGAGACAGAAATATGACTTGCTTGTAGGACTAAAAGTGAGTGATCACATTTGGCCAATAACTAAATTAAAAACATAAATTGAAACAAAAAAAACCCCAAAAAAACAGAAGATATGGCTATTCAGAACACTCATATTGGTCTCTAATACAGTGAGACTGAAAACTGATCTATTTTTAAAATGCAAATACTGCACATTATTAATTAAAGGTACAGTATGCAACTTTCTGGAGTTGGCACGTCATCTACATGAGTGACTGAATAAATGATTCTGTAAGAAATTAAAAATATACTTTGGGACATTCTCCATGAAGATAGTTACGTTTTATGCCATACCGTGGAAGATTACAGCCAAATGGAAACAAGCAAGTGCACATGCTTTTATTTTAGTAAATCTTTTGGACTAAAAAGTTTCATACTATGGCTTTAATGGTGAACTGTGTAACTTTCTGATGTCTCCTTGGAGATATTACTCTTTTGCCTTGATTATTCCACAGTACGGAAATAAACTTGGTAATAACAATGGAGACAGGTTAATGGTCAGATCTATGGAGAAGAAAGCCTGCACATGGGAATAATTTAAGTATTTTTGAGCTACAAACGCAAGGGAGATATGTTTAATACCCTATGGTGGAACATTCCAGGCAAAGAAACGGAGACAAGCATGAAGAGGACCCCACACCTTAGAAGTTACATAGTGCACCTTTAACACGCACTGGAAGGACACGCCAAGTTCAAGTACAGTCGTTTACTCATTCAGACCCAGTCAGTAGCCCCATACACCAAACTGAACTCATTAATAGTACTTCCTGTTCTGAAATTTCTCTTTATTTTGCTGTCTCCTCTCTTTAACTTGACATCGGCCCCATCAGCGCTATCCTGAGTTCTTTGAGAGGAGACTTGCCAGTGTAGCCTTAACTGGAGTGTGAGGTACAATATGCCCTGTGTGTATTGACCTGTAGTTGGCCTTTAGCTCAGAGCGGAGGCACCCAAACGCACGGAGACTGTCACGCAGATCACCACATCACATGAGGCTCACATGGAGGAGGCGGGGGACGAGGAGGAGGGGGCCAGTCACGCAACCTTCAAACACATCAGCACACGCACTTCTGGACTTCACACCAGCTACACAAACGCAGGTGTTTTTCATTTGGGGTAGTGGCGAAGTCAGGTCAGACATCACCTTGATTCTGGTTAAAGGTTTTATTTCATTACACCTACTTGGCTACTTGATTTGTCTAAGTAGCTCCATTTTTTTTTTTAAACTGGCAAAAACAAATGCCTCATTTTGACATGTGCTCATTGAGATCCATAAAGGTAGATAGTTATAATGTTAAGGTATATTTTATTGTCCTCTGCATTGCCGGTGGGTACTCAGGGACCCATCTTCTGATCTTGTTACTAGTTTTGGTCAGGACTACCTTAGCTGGAAGATTTGACCTTACTGTGAGGAAAGAGTGCTAGTAGCCACTCGTCCACTGTTTACAGACAAAAGGATGAAAAAGTTCTGGGGCAGTCTGTCTTTAATTTTGGTTTATTTGCACGAATGCGTGTCAGCTCACAGTCTTCATCAGGACAATGTGGAGAATTGGAGTTAATTTGGCTTTTTGATCATTGAAAGATGGATTCATTTTGTATTACCCTAAAATAGATGCTACACTATTAAACACCAGCATACAAAGACTAAATTGCAAGGTCTCAACAACTGTATTTTTTTTTAATGATACTATCCTCTTTTTTAATTAAATCTACAAATATCTATCAGTGGAGGAATAACCAAATTCAAATGACAGAAATCCATCTAATCCATGTTTTAATCTTTTAAAATATTGTTAGAATATCGCTGCATTTTCAGTGATCATTGTCAAATCAGTTTAATTACCAAATATTGTAAAATTAGAATGTATGGCGTGTATTGTATGTACATGATTGTACTTATGGTGGCCCTTTAGGGGTAATAAAGTTGTTGATTGGTTAAAATAAAACTATTATTGGGGAAATGGGTTGAGCAGCCAGTGGCTCAAACAGCAACAACATGCTTTCTGTTTTCTGTCTGCTTTCTGTTTTCTGTATATTTTTCCACTCTGGTCACAATATGTGGAGAATACAAAAAATAATAAAAGAGCAGTACAATTATCTTAGATTTATTATTTCCTACTCAACATTTTAAACCACACTGAACATTTTTGTCATGTGGCTAGTTAAAGTTCAGTGGAGCTCAACGGTGACCGCCCGCCACTGGTTCCGTTCTCATTATTTTTTCTCATAGAATTTCTGAAACAAAAACAAAAAAAATCATAAGTTTGAACGCTTGCTCAGGGCTAATCTAATCAGCTACGCTATGACTAATGAGCACATGGTCGATAATTTAACTTCAAATCTTTTTCTGGAATCTTAAAAACCACAGTTATGAAAATTTTCATTTCAATCTTGCATTTTAAATGTGCTTTTTGGACTCAAAACAACCACATTATGGATAATAGTTACCACGTAGCTGGTTATATGTGGGATTTTCTAAAAGTCTATGGGGAAAAATGAATGGAAAATTTACTTAACTGCTGAATTCCATAGGCGAGTAGTTTGAAAGTTAAGTAGAGCCACAGCCTACACTGATCTTGATGCCAGCCCTCCTTTCATGCTCTTCCAGTCCCTCAAGTCACTGGACTCACACGCACATACACACACACACACACGTAAACACACAACACACACACACGTAAACACACAACACACACACACTTCCTTTGCCTGTTACTTGGGCGTCTCTTCAGTGGACTCCATGCAGACACTGGAGTCTTTATCACTTTGGCTTCACAGCGTCTCACTGAGGAGCTGTGCAAAGACCGAGCAGATGGTACAGCAATATGGGCCTCAGACTATTACCACTTTAAAAAAACAAGCACAGGGAAACATATGCAGTGGACATTCAGTACAGAAGAATAGATTACATATGGCACTGAACATATGTGAGAAATATGGAGGCAGTTGACTAAAGAAATACTTGGCCGACTAAAGACATGCATAGTCTTTAGTCGACCAAGAAGAAGATCTCAAAATATTACAGATCTTGCACAGAAATAACTGCAGAAACTACTATTAAACTGCATCTTCATGAGTAAAAAGTCAGATTAAATTGTCCAGTCACTCCCAAAACACCAGCTAATAATACATGCTTTTACTTTTCTATTTTCCTTTTACTCCCAGTTACATAATACATTAACTATAATTAAAATCCTCGGCTGACTAAGAAAGCATTAATCACTAAATCGATTAAACAAAGACTACAGCCTGTAAATGTGGTGTAATCTATGCTGAAATAACAGTTACATTACATTTACTCGGCTGAATCACGTTTTGAGTTGTAGCTAATAATAATATTTGCTGCGTGTTTCATTTCACTTAATAGTCACACTTGAGGTTGAGCTTCTAATGGCGCCACAGTTGCCCCGGGGCGGAAAAGTGGCTTCCATCTGGCAACTTAAAACAGCACCGACAACCACCACTAATCACACACAGACATATTCATACAGGATGTCTGAGGTGTCTTGCCTGCAGACACAAAAATAATTTGTGATTTTGCAAGCTGGGATGCAACCACCAGCCTTTTGACTAAACATACATACATACTATAGGAAGCAGGGTTGTCTAAAAAAAACAAAAAATTAAACTAGAAATAATAAAACTAGCTGCCTTTTACCCTTTGTTCAGTAGATGCTTTTGATGAGGAAACAACATTATAACATAGATCAGAAAATATAATATGGACACTAAATCAGTAATAAACAGATTACATAAAGGACAAAGTTTGATGATTCTTGAATATCTTATAATGATTTACACCAGGGGTCACCAAACTTTTTTCTCTGGGGGCCACATTATCGCTCCTGACTGTGATGGGGGCCGGGGTCGGGTCGGCCGTATAACAGAATCGTGTGACCCAGACCAAAATGACCAGCAGGCCTCATTGTGGAGTAGAAATGACTATCCTGGCACAGCCATCCACAATATTATAGCAACACATAATTCCTGGCACATATTTGTTTATCGTTACTAGTGGTTTGTACTTCACACTTTGTTTTAATTTGAAATACCACAGATATTCCATTTATTTATTTTGTAATCACAATAAAATCAGAGGTAAGAAACTGTCAAGGTAAGAAACATCTGGTGATTGACACTGGGAAAGGAGAGTGAAAAATTACAAATTGTAGGTAGGCCTGTTGATATTAACAATAATAATAATAATATTAATAATAACAACTGTATTAATAATTGTGTGCAGCATTTAATAAAAGTCAAATAAATAGGCCTATAAAATAAACACATTTTTAAAAAATCAGCGGCAAATTTGGCGGCAAATGTAAATATGTCATATATTTAAATATAAATACTTCATATAAATATCATTTTTAATTGAAAAAAAAAAAATCACCACAATACAAGATACAGACATGTTATTATTTGCCAAAAAGTAATTTAAAAAATAGGCCATGACAACTTTTGAGGACTGCCTCATAGGGCCAGTTCAAGTGGTGGGGGCAGAGGGGCTGTCTAAGATTTACACCAAAATAAGTGTGAAAATAACTTAAATTATTATTATAGGGGTATCAGAATCAGTACTGAACCTTTTCTTTAGTAACAAAATCAAGTAAGACATTATAGTATCGTAACAACATTAATCCGCCAAACCTAATGACCCATATAATGTTTGAAACCTTAGCACTGTGTTGCCTCATCTTGAAAAAAGACCACTGAAACTTCTATTTCTAAAAAGCGCTTAAGACTACTACATTCCCCTCACAAAGTACAAAATCAAAAAATATATAGTGCAACTCCTGACATAAAAAGTGTAGTGACATTGCAAAAGCTTATGAAGCCAAGCCAAATAAACCCCATAAAAACCCCGAGGCAGTCCAATGAGTATTTTAGCTCTCAAGATGAAACGATAGCATCCACTGTGTCGTCTCATTCAAACATAGCAAAGCACCTACTGCAAGAAACAGCCATTCTCCGATCCCATACTCATCCATTTTAAGAGTTCTCATAAAAAGTTGCAGGCAAACGGCGCGCCCTGCCTTGTATTTATCCAAGAAATTTTCAAAGAATTCTCATCAATCTTGTGAAGTGGATGCAGCGGTGGAGAACTAAAAGCCAGTGCTATTAGACGGCAGAAAAAAAGGGAAAAAAGAGATGGAGGAGAGGAGAACAAATGTGCACATTTAGGGCCAGAGCTGTGGGTGATTAACCTCTCGTGAATGGGAGCGCCAACATTAGGCCTGGACCATTGCCTTGGTCAGGTGTGTGCAGGAGGGAGCGTTTGTTTTGTCTCGTGGTGTGCGCCTGCTTATACTTAGGCAGGAACTTTTTATATAGGAAATTGCACTGAGGGATGTCCTTGTTTGGATATAAGACAGATATACTGACACTTTGCAGCTGACGTCATGTGCGATGCTAACTGTAGGCACTGCTCTGTCAGGATCACTACTTTATCTGAGCTTTGTTTTAAGACAATGTGACCAGAAAGAACTGACATAGCTGGAACTACAACAGGAGAGCTGATTTGTGCTGCTAAACAAACCTCTCACACATAAAATTACAAGCTAGTTAGCATTAGCCAACAGTTTTTCAGTTTCTCTCACCTAAACAAGACCATGAAGGTTCGTATTGATTACAGACTCCTGAAAATGTGTTATTTAAATCAATTTAGTGTTTTTTTTTTCTTTAGTTTTCAGGCTATTTTAACTCTCTTTGACAGTGTTTGCTAGTGAGTACATTGTGTCTCCATGTTAACTATCCACCATAGACATACATGTAGAACACCCCCGGCGTGACTCTGCAAATTATCAATAGACTGGATTGTTGGCTTGTGTTTACATGCACAATATATATTAATATTAACAGGTAAATCTAAATGTAAAATGCTCATTGTTGAGATGTGTGTGTGTGTGTGTGCGTGTGCTTGTGTGTGTGTTTGTGTGTGTGGGTCAGAGAGTGGACAGTATGAATTGTTCTTATTGACCAAAAGTAATTGCATTCCATAATTTATTTCCGTAATTCAGGGATTGCCGATGGAAACTATGTGTTTTTTTATATACTTAACGTCTCTGTACATTGTCCCTTCAAATAAAGACTAAACTAAAACTATATCTGATAATAAAAAAACAAATAGTGACACTTGTTAGTTCATTAAAATTACAAATAACATTCAATATTTACTTTTTAATAATTGCATTAGTTTGTAGTTTTGGCGTATTCTCTTCATTAACAGATCTGCACAAGGAAACATAAACACAAACAAACCCAAAGATTACTCATCAGATTTAACTATTTACATAACATTTCAGTAATCCGACTACTCCAGAAACTTCAGATAATGATTATATGTATGTGTGCATGTAAACACAGTCACTGAGGATTTCAAGGGTAAAAAAAGAGATGGTGAACAGCAGTTATTTTTATAGGAAATAGCACTCAGGAATGTCCAGGATGTTTGGACATAAAAAGACACAAGGACAGAGACGAGACCATGACATTGTTGCTAAATTGGACCACAATAATCTATAGTATGAATAGAGACTGATAATATCTGAGCATTATGCACCCTGCGGTTTATTTATGGAGAGTGAGTCATGTCTGAAGCATAGTTACCACACATCTGTATAAGAACATCCCCTAAACGTATGTATTGTTTGTTTTTTAAAGGTGCACTGCGTAACTTTACTGGTAGAGGGTTTTCTGAACGCTTGTCTCCGTGGAGATCTTAATTTGCCAATAGATTTTCCACAGTAGGGCATAAAATGTCACTCTCTCCATAGGTAGGTGACACCGGTATGTCGAGTTACAGGTCAGATCTGTGAAGTGGCGAACCCGCTAACAGTAAGAATGCATGTTTCTCAATTTGTTTTTGTGCAATAAACATGTAATGAAATAAATGCAAGATGGATATGTATAATGCCATACTGTGGAACATTTCCTGGCAAAGCAATAATATCACCATGGAGACAAACAGGTGGTGGGCCCTCTATCAGAAAAGTTACATATCGCACTTTCAAACCACGATAAACAATTATTTAACATCTAAAGATATGAGCTATGTAATTTTCTGACACGTCACCTGCATGATCCACGGAAATAGAAATTTTTCAGAACATTTTCCATGGAGACAGAGTTTTTTAAGTCATAGTATGGAACATTACAGCCAAAAGAACAGCATTTCCATGGAAACAAGAGGCCCCAAGTCAGAATGCATACATTTGGGTCTGTTTTTGTGTTAAAAAAAAAAAAAAAAAAAAAAAAAAAAGTTACATATTGTTATTGCGTTGCTTGAAATGTTCGACAGTATGGCATTAAACTAATCCATCTTGGATTTTTCCAATTACTGGTGTTTTCATAGTTGGAAATTACAGTCCCTGACAAAAGTCTTGTCGCTTATCCATTTTGTAGAAACAAAAGCTTATAACCTGACTTTAAATTAATCGATTGGTTTTAGAAATGTCTCATATGAAAGCTAAAACCCTCCCAAATTATGCTCAATATACTAAAATAAATTTGCTTCACTGAAGAAAGATTGATCATTTAATGAACACAGAAAGGTCAGATTTTGGCAAGACAAAAGTCTTGTCGCCTTGTCATATGATGCACCCAATCCTAGATTACAGCCTCACCTGTGATCAGTTACTGATCAATCAGTTAGTGGGTGTGTATAAAAAGAACCCCAGCACACCAGACCTTCACATCAACTGCAACTTGACCTCTGACAACATGCCTAAGATCCACCCTGAGACCAAAGCGTTAATTATCAAGAGGCTGAAGACCAGATCCACTGCTGAGGTGGCTGACACCTTCAATGTGTCTCAGCATCAAGTACAAAGAATAAGAAAAAGATCTGAAAAGACTGGAGATGTTTTTGACAAGCCCAGGTCCAGCAGACCCCGCAAGGCAACTGCTCGGGAGGACCGTTTGTTGATTCGAAAATCCAAGGCCAGCCCCTTTTCCACTGCAGCAGAGCTCCACCAGGCCTGGTCACCTCAAGTCCCTGTGTCAACCAGAACAGTTTGTAGAATTCTGTCTCGAAATGGTCTCCATGGTCGAATCAGTGCACAGAAACCAGCACTAAACAAAAGGCAATTAAAAAACCGTGTGGCATTTGCCAAGGCCCACAGCCTGCTAAAAGGATGGACACTGGAAAAGTGGCAGAAGGTGGATTTCTCAGATGAATCCTCGGTTGAATTACATCACAGCCGCCGCAAATATTGCAGGAGACCTACTGGAGCCCGCATGGATCCAAGATTCACCCAGAAAACAGTTAAGTTTGGTGGCGAAAAAATCATGGTCTGGGGTTACATCCAGTATGGGGGTGTGCGAGACATTTGCAGGGTGGAAGGCAATATCAATAGCCTAAAATATCAAGAAGTATTAGCTACCTCTTACATTCCCAACCATAAAAGGGGTCAAATTTTGCAGCAGGATGGTGCTCCATCGCATACTTCTATCTCTACATCAAAGTTCCTCAAGGCGAAGAAGATCAAGGTGCTCCAGGACTGGCCAGCCCAGTCACCAGACATGAACATCATTGAGCATGTCTGGGGTAGAATGAAAGAGGAAGCATGGAAGGCAAAACCAAAGAATCTTGATGAACTCTGGGAGGCATGTAAGACTGCTTTCTTTGCTATTCCTGATGACTTCATCAACAAATTGTATGAATCATTGTCGAACCGCATGGATGCAGTCCTTCAAGCTCATGGAAGTCATACAAGATGTTAAATATGGATCCCACAGCACCACTACTTAATTCACTGACGTTATGCAACATATTTTTGTATTTGAAGTAAATTATTTGTTCAATTTTCTGTAGGCGACAAGACTTTTGTCTTGCCAAAATCTGACCTTTCTGTGTTCATTAAATGATCAATCTTTCTTCAGTGAAGCAAATTTATTTTAGTATATTGAGCATAATTTGGGAGGGTTTTAGCTTTCATATGAGACATTTCTAAAACCAATCGATTAATTTAAAGTCAGGTTATAAGCTTTTGTTTCTACAAAATGGATAAGCGACAAGACTTTTGTCAGGGACTGTACATTGATAATGAAAATCACATCGCCTTTCCACAGATCACAGATCACCTGCTTGTCTCCATGTAGACTGACAAGTTTAAAGTCATACTGTGAAATATTCAAGGCAAAGTAATAGCATCTCCATGGAGACAAGTAAGTGGCAGACCCTCCAACAGAAAAGTTACACAGTGCACCTTTAACTAAACAAAATGTATAATTGGTAATGAAGAATCTTGAGAGCTGTTGTAAGTGTTACTATGACACATGTTTATATTGTAAAGCCCAGAATAGACTGCAGTCTTCAGGCACTCCGGTTTCCTCATATCCATTCATTCATAAATAATCAAGGAACCGAAAGTTTGCACTGCAGGGGAATATTTAGTCTTCACATCTGGACTCAATACACTGGCCATTATATTTATGGACAGACCAACAAAACGCCTCATATAACTTGTCTGTAAAAACTAAGTATGTATCAAATGTTCTAGTGAAGCCAGGCATGCGCTAATGGCAAAGGTTTTTCATAGGCTCCCATAGGCAACAATGATGGCTTTTGTACCACCACTTTTTACCTCACTAAAGAATGAATTGTTTAGAAGACATTGCACTTTATGCCAGCTTTTGTTTCATGCGGATAGGGATAGTAATTATAGAGATATTAACCATAAACCAGTTAAAAACATAATATATTTTGACAATTAAACACCAAATTCTACCATAGAAATCTGCCACACTTCACCTCAGTGTTAAACTTATCATGGTTTTCAACTTCTTGTTTGTAGACGCCATTTTGAGGACTTTTAACCATTCAAAAGATATAATATTTTGTTTTGATTGTTAATTGCTATGACAACAGCGCTACTTTTCCACTTTCCCACCACTCTGGAACCCATGGACAAGCAGGTTAGAATGTTGTAATGTCACATAAATCTAAGCTATTCAAGAGTTTGTTTCCTGTTTACCGACGCCATTTTGAGGACTTTTGACCAACTAAAAGATATTGTAATTCATGCTAAATTGTTAATCACTATGGCAACAGTTGTAATTCCTCCGGCAACCAATGGCAACCCAAGAAACACAAAGTAAAATGAGAAATCACCCACCAACCGCATTAATAATAATAGGCTTGGTAGAAACAATGCAGTACGGAGTATGGCGCGAATACTTGGGGGATTGGAGCCGAAATGGAGGCCATAAAGAAAAGAGCTGCTATTACAACTGAATTTACAACACATTACTGAACACTGCGCCACTGAAAGAGGAGGGAGAGGCTAAACAGCACATTTTATTACTACTAAAGATTATGGGCTCAGATGCTACACAGATGCACAGTTGTTGAAGGAGATGAATCAATAATGCAACTTTATGAAGGTGTGGAAATCATAATTATTGGTGCATCCGCGGTGTTATGTTTTAAATAACTGGAGTACCATTTTGACGGATGATATGATTAGCTTTAGGTAATAGAGCAGAACGTGTATATCTATTAACCAAACGCACTGGAAAACAGCATTTCAAAAGGTAATTCAATTGTGCTCAGTGCAATTTGTATGATAAAAACATAGAGCATATCTGGCAACAACTGGCAGGATTGAATTGACAAAATTCAACAAAAATTACAATGAATTTTTAAAGGTGCATTGTGTAACTTTTCAGGTGGAGGGTCCGTCACTAGCTTGTTGCTTGAAATGTTTCACAGTATGGCATTACGCTTATTTATCTCTAAGTTGCATGTTAGATCTGTGGAGGGGCGAGCCTACTCATGGTAACAGCAATATTATTGAATAAATGCGAGATGGATATGTTTAATGCCAAACCGGGACATTACAGACAAAGCAACAACATCTCCATGGAAACAAGCAGATGGTTACACCACCACTCCACCAGAAAAGTTACACAGTGCATCTTTAAAGAGGGGATATTACACATCTGTGGGGTATTAACTGCTAACACATAACATGTTTAGATCACCATGTTACCTTTTATTGTTTTGAAACTGCTGTATTTGCTGAAAACAATATATTAACATGTTTAATAAGTTTCAGTTTCATTTTGGATACTATGAGTAATCTGATTTCTGACATCTGTGTAGATTTTGGTAAGGGAAACAATGCAAAAAGGCAAACTAAAGAAAGACAAAAATGAAAGACACATTAAATACTATAAATATTTATGTTAAAATGCTTTGTTATTCTCATTATGTGATTTTACTGGCCTTTAAAGGAGTATGAATCAGTGTTGTCACAATACTAAAATTTAACTTGATTTCGAAACTAAGGAATAGACTTGATACTCATTATCGATTTGACTATAACACTCTTTATTTAGACAATAGAATGTGATTTTCAGCATTATATCGTAGCACTTTCTTTAATATTACCAAGTGGCCTTATATAAGTAGGTTCCTCAGTGATCCATGGGCGTATACTAGTCTATGTGCTCTTATACTTGTTCTGATAAAGCTCGAGATCATCCTAAACCTATTCAGGAAAAGTTAATTTAATTTCTCTCCTGTGACTGTCCATGCTGATACCTGCTCAAATGAGAATCTACTTCCGATACTAGTTTAAATATCAATTAGTATCAGATTTTCCAAACTTCTGACAACCCTACTGTGAAGAGTAGACCAAGTGTGTGTAGACCCCGGTGTAAAAAGGAAACCCTGAAGAGCCTGAATGAGGACAGGTGCAGGGCCTTGTTAGTGCCACCTGTGTTAGTGGTTAGCATGGCGCGCTACAGAGGGTAAATACACAGAGACAGATCAGCTTTAGCACATGTAATGGCTGTAATGATGATGGAATATGAGCTCACTGCACTACAGGAGTCTGCCATGAGCCTGTATGTGCAGCATGGAGCTTTCTGGACGTAGTACAATTAAAATGTGGTACAATATAAAGCTTATTGTTTCTGTTTAACAAGGTGTAAATGATCACGGTCGCGTCTGAAAGTGTAACCTACAGAGCTCAAAAAAACATCCGTTACCATGGAAATCTGCCATGTTTCAGGTAGTAATGAAACACGTCCATAGAGATACATTAGCAAAAAGGTCCTATATTACACAAAACGGATTCTTTGAGCTTTATGCCATGTTATAATGTTGTTACCTCTTCATAAACATACCTGAAAATGCTCGGTTCCACCTTGTGATGTCATCAAGTTTACGGCTACCTTTTACCTTTAGTTAGGTACAGATTGGCAATTCCAGGGCTGAAATTATCCAAATGATTCTAGTGAAGGTGTGTAGAGTTTAAAAACACAGTGGAGCAGTGTATTCGGTTTGAGAGAAGAACATAGGCTAAATATGTAGATGTGTTAAACATGTGTGAATGAAACAAAACAAAACTCAGGTATGTTTTTGATAAGGAAACAATATTATAAAATAGATCAGAAAATAAAGTAATATAGGATCTTCAAAAAGTAAACAAAAGCACGGTGACACAACCTGATAGCTGCTGGGTCACTACTGGTAAATATATTTATCGTTCTTTAGTATCAGAATACCTTTGGAGGAACACCAAGTCTAGTAATTAGCATTTTAAAATCTCCATTGGTTTAAAATTAGGCTAACATATAACAGTGATTTCACCTTTTTCCTGATAAACTCTACAGTATATGTGGTGTTTAAAAGCATAGCCTTCAGTTCCAAGTCTGTTTTTACCATGTACAATTTGCTTTCACATTTTACTTTTATGAAGGATTTCTGGAAAAACTCCCCAGAAGCTAATCGTACCTTATTAATAGAACAGAAAATAAAATGGTGGATTTGCATTTTAATATTCTGAAGAGGCAGATGAGTCGGGTCAGAGGTCATTTTGTGCTGGGTGGTCCCCGTCGCCCCGAGCGACTGCAGAGGTGCTGTGAGTTAATACGGCATTTATATGTACACTCACAAAGACACAAATCACAAGATTCTTTTAAAAGTTAGGAAAAGTTAGGTCATAATGCAGACTTTGGTCCAGTTCTAGTCTAGTCTGGGTCTAGTCCTGATCTAGTCCTGGTCTAAGCCTGGTCTAGTCCAGGTCTTGTCTGGGTCTAGGTCCAGTTCTAGCCTAATCCTGGTGTAGTGCATGGTTCTAGTCCAAGTCTAGTCCAGGCCTAATTTGGTTCTAGTTGTGGTCTAGCTGCGGTCTAGTCCTGGTCTAGTCGTGGTCTAGTCGTGGTCTAGTTGTGGTCTAGTCGAGGTCATCTTGTCCATATCTCGTCCTTGGTTCTAGTCCTGGTTTAGTCTGGTTTTGATCTGGTTTTGATCCAGTTTTGGTCCAGTTTTATTCCAGTTTTAGTCCAATTCTAGTCCTGATATAGCCCAGGTCTAGTCCAGGTCTTGTCCACGTCTGGTCCAGGTCTGGTCCAGGTCAAATCCTGGTCTAGTCCAGGTCTAGTCTGGGTCTTGTCTGGGTCTAGGTCCAGTTCTAGTCTAATCCTGGTGTAGTCCATGGTTCTAGTCAAAGTCTACTCCAGGCCTGGTTCTAGTCGTGGTCTAGTCGTGGTCTAGCCGTGGTCTAGCCGTGGTCTAGCCGACGTTTGGTCCTGCTTTATTTAAAGTCTATTCCTGGTCTAGTGTAGGTCTAGTCCATTTCTAATCCAGTCCTAGTCCTGTTCTTGTCCAGGTTTAGTCTAGATCTTGTCCATATCTCGTCCTTGGTTCTAGTCCTGGTTTAGTCCGGTTTTGATCTGGTTTTGATCCAGTTTTATTACAGTGTTAGTCCAGTTGTAGTCCCGATATAGCCCAGATCTAGTCCTTGTCTAGTCCTGGTAAACGTAAAAGATGAAGTCGTGACTGAGGAGTGGGACAAAACCTCTCTTTTACTTAGGCTATGAGACTATTGTAACATAACTCAGAAAAACAGTGTTGGCATAAAACCCTTGTATCTGTGACACGGCCTTACCTCAGCGTCTTGCCTCTGCAGACTGTAGACTTTCTGCAGACGGAGCATTGTGGCAGGGCTCATCGTCTCCTCTTCAAGCAGCAGTTCAAGGAGCATCACCATCTGGTCTGAAGACAACTGGAAACAAACAAATAAATAGGATACGGGCTAAACAATTTGGGAAAATAACAAGCATTGCGATTAAATTAGCAATCTATGTTTTAATGGGCCTGTGCCTGATTTTGCCCCAGTACAGATATATTGTAAAAGCAGCTCTTAGGATGAAAATGAGACCGATGTGCGCTATCTGCATCTGATTATAAAGCGTTTTATTCTCCGCAAATCGGGAAGTGCGTTGTTAGCATGCTAGTTGTTGTTAGCTTTATTGTGACTGTAAACTCTGGTCTCTGAAAGCTGTGAAATGCGCTTATAAAGTGATTGTGGTGACTAATTAGGATGCAAAACAGTTTAAAATGAACTTTTTCATGTTTTAATCAGGTATAATTAATAGGATTCTGTTCAAAGTTTACATTAAATCCATCCAGAAGAATTGACAAAAAGACTGACACTGACAAACTCATAAAAGGATCACATTCCAGAACATGTCTGTGCAGATCTAAACTACAGGGTTAGTTTTTCATGCAGAATAATTTAGAATATTTTGTTGTTTGTGGAGGAAATTATAGTACTTAAAAAATTGCAGCCTTTGAGATTTGCTAATTGCATCCATTCAAATTGTGATTTTGATTTGTTTGTGATTACTGTACCCGTCTTAAAAATGTGGAAAACCGAACTGGTTAATTTCAAATTGTTTTCAGTGGGCCAAATTTATTACTTTATTGTTTTGAAGCACTTTTCACAATTTACAGACAGTACAGCAGAGTTTACTGTTTACTGCTAACAACAATGCTACTGTTTTTTTTTTTAACAATACATCTGTTCTGGAGCAATACAGATTTTACTTAAATACATGCAAAAAATGTGTACAGGCAATCTTGCAGCCCTAGTAACTTGTACTAGTTAACTTAAAAGTACAGATACTGACATAAAAATACTCAAATAAAAGTATCACATGAAAAAATCTACTTGTGCAAAAGTATTAAAGCATCCTTTTAAAAATGTACTTTTTATGTACTACTTTTTCGTTTTCTTTTTACCAATTTTTCTTTGTATATTTTTGCTTGCTCAAATGATGAAGTTGCTGCCTTTTCAGCAGGTCTCAAACTATAATAAAACGTACAGATACCTGCTCTCAAAATGTCAAATAAAATACCTGAAATGTATACTTAAGTACAGTACTTTACTACGTTTCCTTCCTCACATTCTGCCACTGCCTAAAATGAGCAACTCGAATGAAATCACTTTGCAATAAACTCACATTCATGACATCAGCAAGTTCAACATGGAAAAAGTATCAGGACCAGCAGATCTTTCCTCTGTTTAATTGCATTCACAGGCCTCTATAGCAACATATTTACATGAACTTTATTATCTGGGAGTTTTATTTGCTTTTTGTGCTGCTTGGGAAGCTAATAAACACCTTATCAAAATCTGTCAGGTTATTAATGCTGGCTTTTAAACAGGAGAAAGTGCCGAATAATAAAAGTGATCCGAAAGGGTAATTACATAAATATGGTAAACTGACTGCATTTTTTCCAAGCCATTAATATCACAAAGCAAAGGGCAGGCAAGCACGTATTTAGAGTGAATTTTTCAACCGCGAAGTGATTAAAAAACAGCATAAGAAAGGTTAGAGTACTCGTCTTACTAAAACATAGTCAACATAATAATTATATTTAAGATTTTTTTTTTAGTTTAAATTTTGGTTTATAATTTTACATCCTGGTTGGACATATGACATACGTAGAGTGTTACCAAGCATCCAGAACGTTAACGAGAACCAAAACTCTTCTAAATTACACAATAGCTTTGATTAGACTAATAAAAACAAACTACATAATTAAGTTAAATTAAGGTTTAAACTGCCAGAAAAATGCCTTCCTTGTGCGTAAATTGTCTCTGCATTTTAGATTCTGGATTCAATTTTCCGTGTTGATGACTTAGGTAGAGGGATTCTGTTTTAGAAGTCACCACTACTTGTATTTTGGTACTTTTCTTCTCAACTATTTTCCATAAACTGCCACTTAACTCAAGTAAAACTACAGTATGATAAATACACACAGGTACTATCTCGACAAACCAAGTAATAATACTATATTTAAGTCATGTGCAGTGATACTTTAATAGGATAAAAAGACAAATCCTACTAGGGTTGTGAAAAGTATCAAAAATCAGATACTAATCGATACTAAAACTAGTACTGAAAGTAGATTTGAGCAGGTATCGATACTAAAAAAAGCCACATTCACGGAACAGAAATGAACCTTTCCTGTATAGCTTCAGAATGACCTTGAGGTGTATCAGAACAAGTATGGAGCACTTATGGAACCTTCTTGGAACGACTTAAGGGATTACACAGATATAAGGTCACATGATAATATAAAAGAAAGTACTATTACTAATGTTGAAAATCACATTGTCTAAATAAAGAGTGTTTTTATTATCATCATTGCCTCAGAATCAGAGTATTTTAGTATCATGACAACACTACTGCACGCTCTGATTGTGTTATCTCAGGTAAACCAAAGGAAGCAAAGAAAGAGCCAGCTATTTTCTAGTGATGACAAAGACCTTCTGGGAGCGGAGAAGTGCGAAGAGAGGGATTATGGGAGGATGAAAGTGGGCGGAGATACAGGCCCTTTGGGGAGAGAGCTGTGCCTGCCTAGCCTTGCCCGGTTCCCACTGACATTTTCGGTTTGGTCCCAGACAGGGATTCAATTAATGGCAGCTCTCTCCCCTTGAGAACCACGTGAGAATAGGTAAGTGTGTGTAGCCAAGGGGAGCAAAGCAGGAGCCATGTGAGGAAAACGAAGCGAGAGAGAATGGAGAGTGTTTGTGTATAGGATTAAGGCTGAGCGAGTATGGAAAATAAATAATTGTGATGTTTCTGATAAGTATAGCGATTGGGGTTGTAATTGGATTTGTGTTTCTATTAGGATTCCATTCAAAGAGCAAATTTTAAATCAGGAACATTTGAAAGAAAACTGAAATATTAAAAGCTAAACTAATACAAGAACACCAGGCATTTAAGTAGTAGCTTCCTTAGTCACTATCCATTGTTACGTTCACACTGCAGCCTGAAGTGACCCAAATCCGATGTTTTCGCCCCTATGCGACCTGTATCTGATCTTTTAATGACAGTCTGAACGACACAGATCCGATTTTTTTAAATACGACCCAGGCCACTTGGATATATGATCCTAAAACTGATACAATATCCAATCTTTTGACATGCGACTTCAGTCTGAGAGGCCAGGTCGCATTCATCCGACCTGCCCGTGTTTCCTCCCGTGAGAGTGGTACAAGTAGGCGCTCACAAATGTACACAAACGTTCTTCTTGTCATACGAAAATTGTGTATGAACTCCGTGTCAGTGAAGCAGCAAAGCACATAGCAATCCCACCACTCTTGGCTGCGACTCCACACCCACACGTGCCTTTCTACAGACGTTGCTGCCACTGCCCCACAAAACGCCATGGCTAAAAACCTTGTCCTTCTTAAAACAAATAAGCTGTGCATGTTCTAGCTCCGGTACAACAGCAACTTTAAAGTGCTCAATGCTAGCATCCATGTTTAGGATACTTCCGTAAACACTGAGCACGCTTGCTGTGTGTGACGTCGTTGTGTCCTCCAATGTGTATTTCACAAAAAAATCCGAATTGAGCATTAAGCCCTGCAGTCTCAACGGAGCCTAAGACCTTATAGTTACATATGGTATTGTATTGTATTGTACTATAATGTAGTATTATCCAAAAATGTACAATTTCCCAAGTTTTTGCTATTTGAATTAAAGTTGCCTTATGTAACTTTGCTGGTGTGAAGTCAGGCGCCTGTTTGTCTCCTTGGAGATGGAGTCAGGAAAGTTCCACAGTCAGATCTCTGGAGAGGTAACTATGCACAGTGTAAAGAAAGCCTTTTTGAGCAATACAACACCTAGTTGAGTTGAATAAATGTAAGATGTACGAGTTTAATGTGATATTGTGGAACATTACAGCCAAAGCGATATCGACTCCATGGACACAAGGAGATAGCAGACCCAGAAAAATTATACAGTGCACCTTTATGTCAAATATGAATGAAATAAGAATAAAATGTCCAATAAAACACAGTGTCAGTTCTTAGGTTTAGACATTTTGAGCTTTACTTCTGGTGTCAAAGAAGGTTAAAGAGTTCCCTTGGAGCTGCTGGGAAAGCTAGAGCCGGGGAGGTTTTTGCATGTTACTGCAAGATCTGTGGGACTGACACCCAGGCTCACACTGGCACAGACTCAACTCAAACAGGCCTATTACTGGCACCGCGCACACAGCCCGTCATTTAACCAAGTGCAAAATCTGATACTGCTTAGGTACTCTCCTCTGCTCCACTGGACTATGTCTGCTCCCTCCCAGAATCCTCCCGCCATTTTGTGAGGCCTCTCAAGTGGTCCACATCGCACAGGGGGTCTGGAGGTTTAGGCCTGTCATGATAACACATTTTCAAGTGGGAAATATTGTCAAAAAACTGATGTCAATAATGAGTAGAGCAACTGAGACAGGATTAGTGTGAAATGGTGTAGTGAAATCAAAACCAGTACTATGGCAAAAAAATAAATAAATAATATGACAAATTATCAGAAAACAGACTATTTTTGCCAGGGAGTTTTGTCATGTGGTTGTGATATTAAATAGAAATTTTACAAATATGTGGTTTATTTAAGATTACAGAAACATTTTATATGACGTAAGCATTGTTGGTAGGCTTACACTTTGAGCACTTTCATGACATCCGGCCTTAAGCTTTTGTGTTTTGGTTCTCATGCAGCTTAGTCAATCAGAAAGTAGAATGAGCTACTCACTGTGGGTTGGCAGTTCTTGTGACTAAAACCAGTTTACAGTAAATCCACAATGAGTCAATGATATGATATGTCCTCAGTATATCCCAGTTAATAGCATCTAAAGCTGGGGGATTTTGTACAATTTTAAGACGTTCCAAATGATTTCCAACCTCGCACTGTACGGCGCGACGGTTGTATATTCTGACCTCCTGTATGAGAGGCATGGGGCAGAGGAGGGTCTGTACAGGGCTGTGGACATGTTTGCGACTATCTTTTCATACGCATATGTTTAAACTCCCAAAACATCGTAGAAGCACGTTAGCGAACCACTGGCATTCTTAACTTTAGCACTGCTTTGTCACTAAACTTTTCTGTCTCTTGTGTGTGCGGTGATTTGTTCAGAAACATGTCAAAAGTTCATTGTATACATACGTCTGCTGCTGGATTTTACCTACACGACTACGACCTGCGACTCACGACAAATATTAAACATGTCTGATCTGATGTTGTGCGTTCATCGTGAGCAACTGAACACAGCTCATAATCCCTTATATACTGCACAACACTGACGCACACAGGAGCAGAAACACGGCCAGGTTTTTAAATTGTTCTGCAGCTAACATTCATGTCAAAATCAGCCCGAAAATCACACAGTGTAAGTCCGGCTAAAGGTTCAGTTGTGATTGCAGATCCGCCTTTAACACAGCAGGTGTGCATGTTACAGCAGGTTACCTTTAACATGTCTAAATATAGATACATAAAGGTCAGTTTTGGTAAAAAAATTTTCCACTGTGAGCATTCTTATCAAAGTATTTCTGTTTAAACGTGCACTCCTCTGTATCCTCCTCTCTCTAACCTTCTCCCAGCCTTCTCCATGCATTCTTCCCATGCATTTCCCAGATAACTGCAGAATAATTGCAGCTTGTGTAAACAGCATGAAACGCGATTAGTAAAATCGAATAGAACGCAGATGATGCACAATGTCTTTGAGCACAAGGTTGGGCCTCTGCTGCTGCTGTGCTTGAGTGGGCGGGAGACGGGGAAGAGAGGAGCAATTACAGGGGAAAAGGTGAGATCTGTAGCTCAGTATGTCTTATTAATGGGCAGAGGGACACAGCGCTAACAAACAGTCCCAGTCAACACAAGTACACACGCGTATGCACACACACAGGTCAACAGCAGGTCACGGCAAAACCTCAAGACAACCTTTAATAGTACTGTGGTGAAAGCGCTTAACAATGAAACCCATAGTCCTCATGTACAACATCTACTACACTGAATTTCACAGTTGTAAGTATTAGTAAATAGAGAAAATAAAAGATCAGAGAGCTTCAAATTTGAATTCAAAGGAAAGCTACTGAAACTTTGCAGCTGATGTTAACAACGTTTCCTGGGGGTGTGACCTTAATGTTACTATTGAAATATAAAATGAATTGCCTTAGTATCTACTGAGTACTACAAAACCGTACACATAATATTCATGCTTTTCTATAGCAACCATCCTCCGTGGTCATAGCAATTAAGCAATTCAAAATATTCAAAAGGTCGTCTATGGGTCCTCACAAAGTCCTTCAAATCAGGAGGGAATTGTTTGAAACCACGAATAGTCAGATGTTTAAACAAGCTTTCATCATAGGCTGACAAAGTGACATGTGCATACACTATTACCATTGTGTAACTGCCCGTTCTCCACACATTATAACAATGCAGCCACGGCAATTGATACTATGCAGTGACATCACGCTGGGGGTGTTCTACAGGTATCTCTAATGGTGGAATATTTAGGAGTTACCATGGTGACGCCACACATTAGCAAAACTGCCAAGAAACTCTGCCAAGATAGTCTGAAAATTTAAGGAAAAACACAAAATGGATTTAAACAGCAGATGTTCAGTTTAGATTTTTAGATTTTCAACAAAAAGGTGAGAAAAAGTGAGAATATGAATGTAATATTATTTGAGAGAGACTTGTTTAAAAGCACAAATCATCTAACCTGTTGTAGTTTCAACCAAATCAGCTCTTTCTGGTCAGATTGTGTTAAAATGAAGCTCAGATTAAGTCTAATTTGAGTAACAGAGCTTCTAACAGAGCAGTGCTTTCAGTTAGCATCACAACCTCAAAGGTATGTTGATGACATCAGCTGCAAAGTATCAATAGTTAAACGCTCATACAAGCTTTCATCGTAGTGACAAAGTGACATATGCATAGACTATCACCATTGTGTAACTGCTCTTTTTCCACACATTATAAAACAGTACAAAACAATGCAACCACAGCAGTACCTTTTCTAACCACTTGCCCCAGCTATAGCTTTACATTGAATCATGCTTTGGAAAGACTACGGGGAAATTTGCAGCTAAAAACAGCCCCTTCACAAACTGACCTCTCCACCTCGAGGGAACAATGACACAAAGATAGGCTCGCTGACGGACAGTTCAATGAGGCGGGCTCGGTAAACACAGGAAGCAATGTCCACTATGGGCCACAAATGAACCCAGAATATATAGATACAGAGGGCGTGTGTGTGTATAGCGCTGTTTATGTCATGTTGAACTGTCTGTGGGTTGAGGTCAAAAGAGGGAATTCACATATATCATTGTATTTAAAGCTGAAAGGGTTCGCATTCACTGAAAATGTAGTAAGGTACATTGTCAAGAGACCATTTTAAAGTGACAGATTAAACTACTCATACCACTAAAACATAAGTATAAAATAAAAAATAAAAATATTGCTTATTTTTTCTATTTATTTATTATTGTTTTGCTGAAGTTTATCATTATCCATAGCTGTTACCTAAAAACCATAATGTTAACAAGAACCAAAACTAAATTACACAATAGTTATGAATAGACTTATAAAAATAGATGACAACACCTTTATTTTGTTAAAACAGACCTATTATGAAAGACTGACTTTTCGCAGCTTTTAACCATGTTTTCGTAATACAGTATGTGTAGGATTCGGCAGTGTTGTGTTGTACAAATGAAAAAAAATCAGCAGCTCTCTAGCGTGAACTGCAGCTATCCATATGAGGGTCTGGCAACTTCACGGCTCTTTGTTGTGATGACATTTACGGCGACGTCAGCGTCTACTGGACACTGCAGTTTTCTTTCTTTTCAGTCAGCGGGCTTGTTTCTTTTACTAAGTCGTTTTAGATGACTATAGCGATTTAAAAACATAATGATCTGCGGGTGTCATAGATTATTACTACTAGTATAAAGCAGACTCAAGCACAATATGTGTTCTTTAAATCAAGGTTTAAACAGTAAGAAAATGCCTTCCTTAGATGTAATTGTATTTTGGATGGAATTTTTGTGTTGATAACATAAGTAGAGGTATTCCGTTTTAGGTCTCAGCGCTGCTTCCTGCATTTTTGTACTTTTCTTCTCAACTCTTTTCACAAATTACCACTTCACTGAAAAGCTATGATAAATATTTACCACAGGTGCTATCTCAACAAACCAAGTCATAATAAGAAAAACATGAAAACCTGCCATATGCATTTTAATTCTGTGGAAGAAGACAGTGCTTTTTAAGGCAGTGCAGGAAAATATACTTGGGTACAGTATCTGTAAGGAAGTATTTTCTGTATTTTCTGTTAAACTAAAGTTCCCAACTATAAAATTTCAAACATTGAAAGAAAGAAGTAGATATTTAACTTTATCCCTAGCTCACACAAACCCTCTGGCACATTGCTATTATACTTTTTAGGAGGCGAAGTGAACAGGTTTAAAATGGATAAAATGTTTTACAATGTGATGCAGACAGAGCACAGCTATCTCATTTCTAAGCTAGTTTTACGATATAGCCAATAAAATGTACCTTATATTTCCTCTCATATAACTACCTGCTTGTTTTCACGGAGATGTTTTGAATGCTTTGCCTGGAATGTTGCACAGAACGGCATTACAATCCATGAAGATAAACAGGTGACGCCACCAGGCCAAGTTACAGGTCAGATCATAGACTGTATATATGTAAATGGACATAGCTAACCGACTTGTTCCAAATAGGCAGTGAGCATGGGCGCGCTTCCGGCTCCATCGATTCTGGCTCCAATTCACTTTGTACTGAGAAACTGTTGAGCCTCTCTCTGTAACTTAAAATGCTTGTCACTCTACAAGATCTTCGTGGTTTTATTTGGGGGTTTTTTCCCTCTATTTTGTTCGTAAATCAAGATATGAACAAATTAGATGCCTTCTTTCCCCAAGGTCAATCCAGCAAGCATTAGCAACCGGTTTGATTGACAGCGTTGCAAAACGTGAAGACGCGTTCCTTCACATTACCTTCAACAGCCTGGCTCTTTAGTTGCTATGATCGCAGTTGGAATTCCAATTTATGGAACTCGGCTCCAAATTCGCTGCTATAACGCCAGGTCTCGATGAACTTCATTTGACTGTAGCTGAACAAGCTATGATCAGAATGGAGTAAGAATGCATGTTTTCAAGGTATTTTTTAGTTTAATGTTATACTGCGTAACATTCAAGGCAAAGCAATAATATCTCCATGGAGACAAGCAACCAAAAAAGCTAGCTATGCTGTGAAGCTTTCATTTAAATTTTTTGTACTAAAAGAAATATTCCTAATAACATATTCACAGTGTATTAAGTGTAGTGTATGAGTGGGTGTAATGTTAGTCATACCACTGCAGGCTGTTTGTTAGTACATCATCTCAAAGCAGTCAACACAAAAATGATACGCAACGCAGTATTTCAACAGTGACTCAAAATCCTTTCAAAACAAAGATGTAAATCTTCTCTTTTTACAGTCACTTTACAACAGTATGTCACTTGTTCAACGGCGCCATGGCAACGGCGTTTAGTACCACTCTGCGTCGTGTACAGTGCATAAAGAGCCAGTGTGAGCCATTTGGGGAGATCCACAAACAATGCATGGGTTTATCTGTGCTTTCATTGTGCTGCAGTTACACAATGTTTGGATGATTTCTTATATACAATGGTGGAAGAAGCACTCCGTTTTGTTATGCAAGTAAAAGAAGACATACTGGAATAAAGAAATATGCAATATACAAGTATAGTATAAAAGTATTTTTAAGTATTAAATATTTACTTAAAGAATAAAAAGAAAAAATATTTTGTACAGATTTTGAGGGCTAATAAAGCTTCAAATATAGTGATTATTAATAAAGATTTGTGCTGAATTTTGTTTTGGGGTTTTTTCAAGCAGTTTTTATTTGTATATTTTTGTATACTTAAACTATGAACATGTTAAAAATAATCCCCGAGCCTTTTCAGCAGATCTCAGACAGCAAAAAACAAAAAACTTAAGCTGTTAACTTGAAAACTTCCGCTTCATGACATCATAAGGTAGAACAGAGCATTTTGAGCTTTGGAGATGTAGACAGGCTAATAATAAAGGGTTACTTAAATCAAGTCAATTTTGCATAATATAGGATCTTTAAGGTTTAAGGTGTTTCCATGAAATGTCAAATTTTGCAAGAATTAGGATTAACATTATAATCTGATATATTACAATCTGTAATATTATATTGGTCCACTGTAAGAAATGCTTTATATTCTTTATATCAAATGCATAGTTCTCATTTAAATACACACATTCCGGCCAAGAAAATTCCAAGCTGAAATAATTCTAAAATAATTCAAACACACATCTGTGGTATGTTTGGAGAGAAAGACCAGTGGGATCATGTCAAAGTGAGTGATCGGCTGTTTGGACTATAAAGTGTATATAACCACTCTGAAGAACATATGAAAACCTCTTTGTTTCTTTAAAGGGGCTCTGCTGCTGCTCCTATTGCTTGCGTTACTCCTTGCTTCCTTTCCTATCTCCTCTCCTCACTCCCTCTGTGCTTGTTCAGTCACAGTGCATTACAGGGCCTGGAAACATTGAATAACTGTGACATTATAAAACCAAACTGCTCATTCGCTTGCTTGCGTGTGTGTGTGCGTGCGTGTGTGTGTGTGCCATTTAACCACTTGGCACAACCTTTATTTGTATCTGACTATAAAAATCTCCTATACGGGCACCAGCAGCCAAAGCCCTCAGCTGCTAAGGTTTCTGTTTTTTCTGCTGTCTCCATACCAACTACCCTTTCAATCTCCTCTTTTAAACGGACCAATCGTGCGTCAACCACCTCCAATTAAAGCCTTCCTTTATCTAGTTGTGTCCTGTCTGCCTTTATTCCCTCCTTGATTTAAGAGGCCAAACATTTTATCTCCTCTTAACGGGTCCAGGCAGGTCGTGCATTCTGGTCAACACGCCAACACCGAGTTAAAAAGCGTTAAAGTGTATATTAGATTACACTTTTAATTAAAACTTAGTTAACGTTTTTATATTAATGTTTCTATATTACACAAAACTGACTCGTGTGAGATTTAAGTCATGTTATAATGTTGTTACCTTCTCAAAAACATACCTGGAGGCTGGTTTTGTTTCATTCACACCTGAGTATGCTTGAGTAATCCTTTATTATTAGTCTGTGTACATCTCCAAAGCTCAAAATGCTCTGCTCCACCTCAAAACTGTAGCTTTCAAGTTAACAGCCACCTATTGTTTAGTAGAGATTGGCAATTCCAGGGCTGAAATGATCCAAATGATTCTAGTGAAAGTGTATGGAGTTTGAAAACACAGTGGAGCACCTCCTGTAGAATTCATGCTAAATATGCAGGGTTTGTGCGTTAAACATGTGTGAATGAGACAAAACACAACTCCAGGTCTGTTTGTGATGAGGAAACAACATTATAACAGATCAGAAAATAGTGTAATATGGGCCTTTTAAAGATTTGACTAACCATCATGTAAACAAGGTTCCAAGGAAACCACTCACCCACTCACACACATTCATACACCAGTGAACACAGACACTGGGGCCAAGGAGGGTTAAGTGTCTTGCCCAAGGACACAACAACAGCATTCATCTGTGGTAGCTCGAATCGCACCGCTCAATCAATGATGTTTATCTCGAGAGCAGGATTCGAAATACCAACCTTCGGATCAGTGGACAAACACCACCAACTGAGCTACTGTTGTCTAATTTACACAATAGTTATGGTATTAAAATATATGATATCATCTTTATTTTACTAAACAAACTCTCCCTGCATTTTGGTATAGGTCTACTTTCTGTATTTTTCATCTTTAATGTCTCTACTTACTCTCTACTCTGCCACTTAACTGGTGTAAAATTATGATAAATATTTACCACAGAGAGTATCCCACCAAACTAAGTAATAATTAGATTAATATGAGAACCATATGCACTGGTTCTCTTAGCAGCTATAGCAGAGCAAATAGCATCTCAAATAGTTACACTTTTAATTAGGCTGTAACTGCCACAGCTGCATGGTTCAAGTGTGAGATTGAACAGGCAGATGGCGAGGGATAAAAACAGAGAAGGAAAACGTCAAGTAACACTATGGTCACAAACTGATTTAGGATATAGGAGTAGAAAATCCTAAATCGACTGGGCTGGATTAGGAGTTGTGAAACCTATGCAAAAAAGTGATACCAAGGTAACGTCAAATTAGGGAAATTGAAAAGATTTCATTTCTTATTTTAAGTGCAAAAATATGTTGTTTTGTTATATTGGAGGTGCACTGTGTAACTTTTCTGGTGGAGGGTCTGCCACCTGCTTGTCTCCATGGAGATGTTATTGTTTTGTCGGGAATGGAATGAATTGTCTTGTCAATAATATGTTTTTTTTATTGACCTAAAAACTTGCATTCTGACAATGAGTGAGCTCGCCTCTCCACAGATCTGACATGTCACTTGGTCCTGTGGCATGAACTGCTGTTTTTGTAGAGATAAATAAGTGCAATGCTATGCTGTGGAACATTCCAGGCAGTATCTCCATGGAGAGAAGTAGGTGAGAGACCCTTCACCAGAAAAGTTACACAGTCCACCTTTAAGTGTAACAAGATGTATTGTCATATTTTAAGTACAAATGTCTTGTTCCATTGGTAGACAATGTTCCTTGTAAAGTAACAGCTAGTACAATCAAGATAAAATGTTCTCCATTAAAGTCATTTTAACTTCTTTCAGTGAACTTAATCTTCCATTAAAGAAAAGATTGTGAGGTGGAGGGTCTGAAACCTTTTCCACAAAATTAGCAAGTATTTTTTTGACAATAACACACCTGTAATTGAATACATGAAAAATAGATTATACAATATTATGGAACATTCCAGGGAAAGCAATAACATATTTATGAGACATGCAGGTGGTGAAGTCTACACCACAAAACACCAGCCCTGGAGCACGATTATGACATATTTGACATTCTGTATGCAGGAGGTCGACCTGTCTACAAGCCCATACTGAAATAGTTTCCAGAAAATAACTGTATGGTGTAATCTCTTAAAAAAAGGTGATAAGGTGATGAAAGATGTGCTGGTAATTTTATAGTCCAGTCATGTCTTGTCAATATTGCACACTGCTGCATCATATATTACATACAGTATTTTCCCACATAAACCCAAATCTGATATGAAAAACGATGCAACGGAGCACTGAAATGTTGGCATTGTGGGTAAAGTGTATTGCTCATGTATGATATGGCAGTCCACAATGCTGGTAACAGGACTCAAACCATCAGGAAGTGCACCATTGTGTTTTTAAACTCCTTCCACCGTCACTAGAATCATTTGGACGATTTCAGCCATGGAACTGACACAAGTTCAAGTATATTTTTGAGGTGGTAATGTCATTACAGCACAACTTAAAGCTCACAAGAGTCAATTTTGCGTAATGTAGCACCTTTAAAATGAGGCTGTTTTAGCATCTGACTTGCACAACGTCATAGAACTACAGACTCCATATACTGTGAGGTGAAAACTATTTGACAGTTCTGCCTACTGAAGCCAATTTTCGAGGAATTAAATTGAAAAACCATTTGAGCACATTATACTTACAAGATGTCATAAAACTGGACTATATAGACTTTGGGGACTTAAAGATTGTGTGACCATTCTACTGCAATTTGCAACAATTGGTCTGAGCTGCTTTGCTATGCTATGTACCGCAGCCTCACCCCTCAGCACTGCCCTCAACACTTAACACAATATCTCTAAAAGGATTCTAAAAATGCCTGCTGGCGTCATGGATCTTTCTAAACCAATTTTGGCTAATGGATTTTGGGTCATAGCGAAGGGACTGGGAAAGGTTATCTGCGAGTCACTGTTAGCTGATATGGTCTCCTTAAACCTCGCTACGCTTTCTATAGCAGCGCACTGATGACTTCACAGATACAGCTGGTCTCAGACGGATGACCTCGAAGACGACCTACAAACGCGCCGTCGATAATTAGATCAATACAGCCGGCTCAGCCCTTTCTCACACTTCAAGGGCCTATATTATACTATTTTCTGATGTATGTTATCATAATGTTGTTTCTTCGTCAAAAAAAACCACACTCAGTTGTGTTTTGTTTCATTCATATGTTTAAAGGTGCATTGTGTAACTTTTCTAGTGGAGGGTCCGTCAAAATATTTTCTCCATGGAGATGTTTCACAGTATGGTATTGAACCTTTCTATCTTCATGGAGACCAAATCAGACCATGTTACAGGTCAGATCTGCGGAGAGGCAACCCCGCTCACAGTTTAGCTATAAAACCACCTGTAATTGAGTAAGGTACAGCTGTTTAATGCCATACTGTGGAACATCCCAAGCAGAGCAATGACATATCCATAGAAGCAAGCAGTTGATGGACCCCAAATCAAAAAGTTACACAGTGCACCATTAACACACAAATCCTGCATATTTAGGCTGAATTCTTCTCTCAAACAGAAAACACTCTGTTCTGCTTTGTGATGTCATGTGATCATACAGGAAGTGCTCCACTCTGTTTTTAAACTCCATACACTTCACTAGAATCATTTCAGTGCTTTCAACGCCGGAATTGCCAATCTCTACTGAGCTAAAGCTAAAAGGTCAATGTTAACTTGAAAACTATCACTTCATGACATAACAAGGTGGAACAGAGCAGTTTTTGTCCTTGAGATGTGGACTAATAATTACAAATTACTCAAACAACAACTCCAGGTTTGTTTTTGAGGAGGTAACAGCATTAGAACAGGGCTTTGAACACACAAGAGTCAATTTTGCGTAATCTTGGACCTTGAAATCACATGGAAATATCTTGGCTATTGGCTATTGGGTGTACACTTGTTGTAATCAGTGCTAGTGTGTCTGAAATGAGTTTAATCAGGAATCACGGTGAAGGAGGGACCATGGCTGAGACGAAGGCCGAAGATAAGGGGGGAGGGAGAGGGGGCACTGTTTGAAGTTTGACCTTGTAATCATGATAGCGGTCTGAGTCGCTGATGTCATCACTGTGAGACCAGACAAGAGGCGAAGTGTCAGGGAGCCAAAACAGTCACGACACCACCACAAAGAACAACAACGCCATTTAACCATGAGCGTTAAAGGGCTTATATTATGGTATTTTCTGATCTATGTTAAATGTTATTTCTTCATCAGAAACATACCTGGAGTTTGTGTTCTTATCTCAAACTGAAAACACCAACTCCAGATTTATACAAAAAAGCAAAACCTGACCTGTAAAATGGTAACGTCATCTGTTTATCTCCATGGCAGCAGAGAAGTTTAATGCCATACTCATCAAAAGATTATCTTACCAAAGCCACCTAAAAGTTAGTGCACTTGAAACAGACACGAGTAAGGGACTTCAAAATGTTAGAACATCTCAGCTGCTAAAAAATTATGACTTTTCATATGTGTGACTATGTTTATCATAATATTGCATCATATTTTGTGGAACCTTTCGCTTTGTTTTACTAAATCTTGACTAAAACAAAATATTGTCAAATTAAACACTACATTTCACACTAGTCCATGTGAATCTCTGAAAAAGTGTGTTTGGTCAGCTGTCTGTGGTTAAAGACAAAGTCCCTGGTAGTTGGTCTTTTTATCCTGCTCTTCCTGATTGGCCTTGGGGTTTACAGGTCTCAGCCAATCAGAGAACAGCGTGGGGTCACAGCGGGGTCGTGAGTTAAAGGGCCCTGTGGAGGTAGTGCTAGCCTATATACAAGTAACAAGTGTCTACCGTCTACTGCCTTTCGAGGCTTGTATTTTGACATTTTGGCTCATTTGATCATATTTATTATCTGTATGCTTTGCTAGAGTTGATAGATATGAGAAAAAAAAATGCCAATAAAACTTCCTGTTCTATGCAAGATATGGAGGACTTTTTCTCATTCTGAAGATACAACAATTTGTCTTAAATGGAGTCATTGCTATGACAACAGTCCTAAAGAAAATGGTTATAAAAACAAATAAATAAATCAAAACATACAAATCAAATCTCAGAAAAAGCCTGAGAACATTCATAGACTTAAAAATGACAGAGAAGCCCTTCAGATTTCTGCCTGTGACGTAACAATTCAGGGAAAATTTGAACATCTGAGTGATTTCTGAGGCTCAAAGCAAGAAAAACTCATAACAGGATTAATAAAACAAAAACGAATAAAGCGAAAATACAACTCCAGGTATGTCTTTGATAAGGGAACAACAATATAACATGGCTAAAAGCTCCAAAAAGTCAAATTTGCATATCTGTTTTTAAAACAAAAAGTACTGTGTGAACTAGGAGATGTGGAGCCAGGCTTACTTTTACTTATAAATTAGAGAAGTGTTTGGGAACAGACTGGAACAAAGGCTGTGCTGTTGCTGAGAGGAGACAAATATAGCATTCATTCTACAGTGACACATGCAAACAGATGGAGGGACGACAAACAGCCATCAGAGCAGAGAGAGAGTGCAGAGGGGGACGTTTGTGAAGATCCCACAAGTTTACAATGTTTTCTGATCGATGTTATAATGTTTCTTCATCTCGAACATACCTGGAGTTGTGTTTTGTTTCATTGATACGTTTAATTAACACACAAACCCTACATATTTAGGCTGAGTTCTCCTCTCAAACTGACCTTGTGATGTCATGTGGTGATACAAGAATGACTCCACTGTGCTTTTAAATCATTTGGATGATTTAAGTCCTGGAATTGCCAATCTCTACTGAACTTAAGGTAAAATGTAGCTGTTAACTTGAAAACTACCACCACATGACATCACAAGGTGGAACATTTTGAGCTTTGGAGATGTAGACATACTAATAATAAAGGATTACGCAAACGAATTCAACAAAACACAACTCCAGGTATGTTTTTTAATAGGTAGCAACATTATAACATGGCTTAAAGCTCACAGGCGTCAATTTTGCATAATGTAGGACCTTTAAAGCCCCAGTATGGATTTTTTTTTAGTACTGATAGACAATGTCATTATTATAATCAGGAACTTTTATGCATTGAATAAATATGACAATTTTACAGTCAAGATTAGTTTCGCATTTCTTCTAAGAACTCAAGAACCCTCCAGGGCTACTCAAGTCAAGTATGTGTCTGATTACTTTTGACTCCTCAAATCATGCGAATTTTCTCTAAAAGCTTTTCCATTATAATCAAACCAGTGAGAGTGACAGCGAATTGGAGAACGGTTATAACTCACCCTTTATTCATTGTGCTGAGTGATCATCTGTCTCCTTCTGATAGTGATGTCTTAAAGGTTCTACTTTTTTGCCTTTTTTTTTTTTTTAGCCATATTACATATTGTTAGCTCCTCAAAAACATACCTGGAGTAATCTTTGAGTAATCCTGCATTATTAGTCTGTCCACATCTCCAAAGCTCAAAATACTGTGTTTAAAAGCTGGGTAAAAGCAGGGTTTGTGTGTTAAACATGTGTGTATGAAACAAAACACAATTCCAGGAATGTTTGTGATAAAAAAATTGCAACATAAATCAGAAAATAGTGTAATATGGGCCCTTTAAAGTTCATACTGGGCCTATCGTATCCCTGGTGAGATAAGAGTGATAAACATGGGGAGGGTGTGACATTTTGAATATTGTGAGATGATTGCGTCTCCACTGCAGCTGATTTTCCTCTCAGTTCCGAGGCAGACAGAGATTGTGGCTAATTGTTAACGCTAACAGCCCAGAGCGACTAAAGCAGTGACTTTGGAGGCTCTGCAGAGGCTAAAAACGAATAATGAAAGCGAGAAGACGTGAGAAAAGGAAGCAGAACCTATAGCTAGAACTTGAAACAAATATTACTATACAGCAGCCTTAGGTATAGTGCCAATTATATCCTTCTAGCACATTTTCTCTTTATATACACTACCAGTGAAAAGTTTGGACACACCATCTCATTCAATGTTTTTCCTTTATTTTTCTTTCTACATTTTAGATATTGAAAACATCAGATATATGAAGCAAGATAAAAATCTGATCGTCAGCTACTGTATACAGGCTGTACTGATACTTTGCAACTGATGTCATCAACATTCCCTGGGGGTATGACGCTAACTGTAGGCTCTGCTTTGTCTGAAGCTCTGTTACTCGAGTTAGATTTTAATCTGAGGTTTGTTTTAACACAATATGACCAGAAAGAGTTGACTTAGTTGGAACTTCAACAGGGGAGATGATAGGCAGCATTAACAGTTTTTCAGTTAGTCCCTCTCTCATTTTTAGTTGAAAATCAAACTCCTAAACTGGACCATGAACACTTGTATTGACCGCAGGCTCCTGAAAATGTGTTGTTTAAATCAATTTTGTATTTTTTTCACAGGCACATTTTGAAGACAATATACTTGATTGACAGTCTAATTTTGCATACCTTCAAAACGAACATTTGCATACTGTGTTGTAGACGACATAAGGCCCTCCTCTGCAGGACACACGCAGTAACCTTCAGCAGAGCTCTGAAATGTGACTACTGCAAAGGCTGGGTTTTCATTTCCTCGTGTCATTTGTTCTGGAGTGTTCCTGTGGGGTCCGCCTTAAACACAAGCATATGGAAAAACAGCCCTGCCCCCGGCCACACGGAGGCTTCCTATGAGAACACATGCACAAATATTATCAATGGGGAGCGCTGGTTTGATTAGAATAATTACAGAGGTGAAAAGGACACGGACTAAGTATCCAGTGAGGAAATGAGGAAGCAGAGACGTGTGCTTTTGAAGAAGGCAGAGGACAATGAGGGCAAAGTCTAATATCAAGTCGTCCTCTAAAGTAATCATAATAGTTGACATTTTTAAATAATATTCAGGCTTAAACCTTTAATTATTTTAAGAACCTGTACTTAATTTTCCCCATTCTCAAACAGTGACAAAGATAGCAACTTTTCTGGTTGAGGGTTCGCCATGGAGATGCTGTATTTGGAGTGCTCTGTATAGCATTTCACGATCAATCTCCATGGAGACGAGGAGGTGACAGTCAAGCCAATTACCTGTCAGATCTGTGGAGAGGCAACCACCCAGCTCACAGCAAGAATATTCTTTTTTTTTGTATTTTAGAGCAAAAATACTTGAATTATACTTGGATTTGCGATGAATTTTAAAAATGCTTTTGTATGCTCCAGTGCACATTTCAAAAGGAAATGATCAAACAATGAAAACATTTGCAGATTTTTAACACAAGGTGCCATATTGGCTGATGGTTCTGTACACAATATCCTGTCATCTTTCAATATACCAAGATATTTTAACCAAATACTTCAAAGCAGCTTCCCTCTCCCCAGACTATTCTACCAATGTGTTAATTGATTGGAAATTCATAACGCTTTGAAAACAAGAGGCGCATTGTGTAACTGTTCTGGTGGAGGGTCCAACAAATGCTTTTCTCCATGGAAATGTTATTGGTTGGTCTGGAATGTTTCACAGTATGGTATTAAACCTTTCTATCATCATGGAGACCAAACTAGGCCAAGTTACAGGTCAGATCTGTGGAGAGACAGCCCCACTCACAGTCAGAATGCCTGTTTGTCTAGAAAAAAAAAAAAAAAAAAACACCCGTAATTGAGTAAATGTAAGGTTGATCTGTTTAATGTCATACTGTGTTACATTCCGAACAGAGCAATGACATATCCATAGAAACAAGCAGGTGACGCCCGCCCCAGACAAAAAGTTACATAGTGCACCTTTAAGAGTTCAGATCTAAACCAAACCCGGTGTATAGCTTGGTACATTCTTTGGCCTGTGTTGGGGATTTTAAATGTCACCACCGCACATTCAAGTCTGTTCACACTGAGCTTTAGCTGCTTCACAACAGTAACAACAAGCCTAAAACGTCAACACGCTCCGACTCTGACCCTGACTGTGGAGTGATAGCATCTACTGAGGAAGCCAGACCGAACACAGGAACGAGAAGGGAGCAAAACAAACTACTGTATCTAAGCCCAGGGCACATCAGGCAAGAGGCACAGCACGAGGTAGGCCGGGGTTAAATGAACACTGCTAAGGTGATTTGTAGCTGGAGTTGTGTTGTTATGTTTTTGATACTAAGAAATAGACTTAAAACTTGATAATGAATTTGATTAGATACTTTCTTTATGTTGGAATAATGTTGTTTCCTCATCAAAAATACAGTTTTGATGAGAAAATGTTGTGTTTTGTTTCATTTACACATGTTCAACACACAAACCGCTGCTTCACAACATCTCACGGTGGAACAGAGCTCACAGAAGTCAATTTTGCGTAATTTAGGACCTTTAACTTGGCATATGTCCCTTTTACCATTGTGTTTCATTATGTTTTTGTGACTGTGAAGTGTACCATTTTTGAGGAAATCTGACAGTTCCATAATCATCTATTGCTATGACAAACCTCTGCATTTTGCATCAATTTAAAACCAATGGACATCATGTTGTATAGTTGTAAAAATGCAGAAAGTATAATAATATACTTCTAAACCTTTTCAAACAGGTCACTGGTACAAGTATCTGCCAATACACCATGTCTATGTCAGTAACAGTAGCATGGTATAGAGCCATATATAGGCCTGTCGCGATAACAAATTTTGAAGGATGATATATCGCTAGAGAGAAATAAACGATAATATTGGAACTACTTTATCCCATTGACACAATAATAATAATGCAAGATAACCCCAGTAAACCATTTTGAAATACACAGTATTATTCAAAAGGCCTTAGCTGCACCAAATAAATAACAGCATGAACCAATAATTAGCCACAGAAGTTGGTTATTCAACCCTCTACAGCTCAAATCTTATGGTATTACCACAAAAATACCCAAAACTCTGCACTCTTTAACTTTAAATTATACACACGATAAATTATGAGATCCAAAATATATTCTTCCAGCTTTCATGTAGTGAACGATAAGTCCATATAGTAATTATAGTGTCAGGACTAATAGTGCTAGATCTAAACTTGAGCTAAACCAGACAAAAAAATAAACGTTATAATTGAACAAAGGGATGCAGAAAATCACATACATCATTAGTATCATTAGATTTGAAATGACTTGAATTAGGTCTGTAAACATCTTTTGAAATTTGCACCAAAATCTCATCTGGACACGGATGAAAATAAACATGTAATTGTGGATTTTGCAGACACTACCGCAGAATTAGACCAGCACATAATACGGAGCTCAACCAGAGCCAATGAAAACCTGAAATAATTCCAGGCCAATTATAACGTCTGGACTCTGTTTGATTAATGCACTGAGAGTAGAATCCTTTTACAGACTGTTAGTAAGTGTCAAAGCTCATAGACTTGGGTTCACACAAGTGGGACATCATGAAATACTATATACGCGTAGTTTATACAGTGTTTATATTAGTTTTATGAGATAATCTTTAATTTCATGTGCCAGGGTTTGGGGAGTCTGTTGCAGTAATGTTTGAGTATTGTACATGGTCAGACGGAGATAATTATAGGCTTATTTCAAGTGACTGATTCAGTTCAACAGATAATTTTGAATGAAGAAAATGTAACCAAATGTTTAGTATGACTAGGTCTGTCACAATAATTACTATATTGACTTATTGTGTGTACATTTTCTTTGCACTACTGGGAAATTTTTGGTTATTTTTTTGACTATGTGATAAGATTTAAATGACTCAAATGCAAACCAAGTACTGAAGAGTTTCATTCTGCTGTTAATTCACTGCAGCTCATGATTTATTTATTTATTTTTTAAACAATATTATACATTTAGAATAGATTTTGTGGTTTAAATCTGCTTTAATTTTTTCAGTATTATCGTTTATCATCTATATTTACCTCAGCAATATATCACAATCCAAAATTTGTTATTGTGACAGGCCAAAAATGACCAAATTTTAACCCTGCTTTATATTTTATGCAAAGCTCTAACAGGAGCTGGTGAAAACAGACATTTTCTGGAAACTCACACCTCAAATGGAGGACAATAGAGGATTGTTCAAACATGCATGATGGGTCTAACAGTTCCACTTTAACACTTCAAACTCCGCCCCTGCAGCCAGCTGTTTGTGATCAGAAACACCTGGTTGTATCTTTTGTCATGTCACCAACTACTTGAAGTTGCAGAGGTCACTGGGGCCGGCACAAACTTCGATTTAGGTGTTTTTGAACAACAAAACAAAGTTGCAAATGTACCTAGTTTGCACTAAAGTTACCAAAAATTAAATAAAAATAAATACAATTAAAACACCATATACTACTGAAGGGGATTTAGTGTTTAGTTCCTTCTTAAGTCAGCCAAGGATGAGGGAACACGGTTAAAAGCTCATTACAGTTGATTTGGCATAATTCACCGCATTTAAAGGGTCCATCACCTGCTGGTTTCTATGTAGATGTCATTGCTCTGCCTAGAATATCCCACAGTATGACATTAAATAGCTTTACCTTACATTTATTCAATTACAGTGATTTTATTGCTCAAAAATACCCAGAAAAACAGGGTTGCCTCTCAACAGATCTGACCTGTAACTTGGTCTGGTTTGGTCTCCATGAAGATAGAAAGGTTTAATGCCGTACTGTGAAACATTCCAGACAAAGCAATAGCATCTCCATGAAGAAAAGCATTAGACGGACCCTCCACCAGAAATATTACACAATGCACCTTTAACATCATATCGCATCATGTTTTATTTGTAATTTGGAAACACATAAATGCATATCTAATTTGAAGTATTACATATCTAAGAACAAAGGCAGGTACTCTTTATAAAATATGAATGGTACTACCTTACTGCATGCTTCTGAAATAGACCGTAACATCTAAAACCAGCATACAGCTCACATCACAGCCCCAACCACACAACAGGAAGGAGGCAGATAGTGACTGACGAGGAACACAGGGGAGATGGAGTCTGTAAAAGAGCAATGGAAAAACAGATGGTCTGAAACTGGAACTGGCTGTTTACATTGCATTCAAACCAACCTCCCAGCAGGAAGAAGGGGCTTAATGCTGGTCTTTTTCTGATGATAAAACTCCATTGGATCTGGGGTTCATATGATACGACGGAGAGAGGGGGGAGTGGGGTAAAGACGGTGTTTTTTTGGCTAGATCTTGGAACATGTGTCTGCCTAACTTAATACAGGATTACATGAGGCTTGGAGAAGATTACGTCGGCTATTCAGAATTGTCATTTCCTGGCAGGGGTGAAAATGATGACAGCAGTCTTTAAAGGGCAATACTAGCTTGTCGTGATGGTTTCTGGCCTCGGCGGACCATTTAGGTAATCAAATAGAGAATAGTTAATGTTTTGATTTAATAGTCTTTGGGGCAATGACTGAAATACGACAATGGTCACTGAACAGTATCGAAAACATTGCTTGATTGTATTTATTGGATGGTGTGGTGGTTGGGTGGATCTGTTATGAATACTGTGGTTTCCATGATCAATCTAAACTATAGCAATCCTCCAGCTAGGTATTTCTGACCAAAAGATCTGGAGATGGGCCCCAGTTAAGTGGCATTGAAGGATGGGTCAAATGCAGAAGACACGTTTTTAAAAGTGTAGCTAAACCTTAGGTAGGCATCGTACTAAGGGTGTGTTTATACTTGCTATTTTTTGGCCCAGTTTAAGTCCTGGTGTAGATTTGGCCTAGTTCTTTCCTAGTCCTGGTTCAGTCCTGGTTTAGTCCTGGTATAGTCCTAGTTTAGTTAGTTTTGTGTTTTGGTCCCAATTTAGTTCCAATTTGATATGGTGATTGTACAAGTCAGTGTGAATGCACCCTCAGATACACAATGTATTAAACCCAAAAAGTTCTAAAAGTTCTAATTCTGAAGCAAATTGACCATAAAAATCTTAAAGTTAAACAAATATAGTTATTTACTGAAAACTGTCTACAGATTTTCTTTTCACATTCAAATACATTTCTCCATTTAATATGAGTTCGTGATCAGGTCTGTCCAACAAAATTAGCTGTGCTGCTTTTAAGTCATGTTTCATTCCCAATATATGCCAGCAGAGGGCGCTAGACACCTACTCCAAGCACTCATTAGCAAAGTAAAGATAAATTGCAGCAGAAAATGTGTTGTCATGACACTAAAATTTCAAACTTGATTTCGATACTAAAGAATAGACTCGATACTCAATACTGATTCCTATACCACGATGGTAATAAAAGAAATACTCTTTATTTAGACACTAGAATGTAATTTTCAACATTAAATCGTAGCACTTTCTTTCATATTACCACGTGATCTTATATCTGTGTAATCCCTTAGTGGTCCAGGTAGGTTCCATAGTGGTCCAGGGGCATAGTATCTTAGTGGCATCAGATTTTCAACCCTAGTACATACTATATAAGTAATAACGTGAAAAAAGCAAAGTATTTAAAAGACCAAAGTATTTAAAAGACCACAATAAAAACATAATAATCATCATTTATCATAATAAAATTTTTGGAAATTATACGCAGATTTAGAGACAAACTCATTTTCTATTGAGTCTGATGAACACTTTAAGCCTTGTAACAGTCTGGCTCAGGACTACGTGGGAGGAGGTCAGATCAGGCTGTATGTATATGCGCCAAGTATTGCTTTCGCTTGTTATCTAAATTGGCGAGTAATCATAATTTTCCGATTATATTTGATAAGGTTTTAGCTGAGCAAATATGTTACAAAACAAAACAGTACAAAAGTGTGTACAAAGTGTCCTCTGGAACACTGTTAAGACCTCATATCTGTGTTCATGGAAATTCTAGACATAAATTAGATTGGGGAGGCTGCCATGTATATTTGATATCGGAATGAGACAAGAGTCAGCCATTCCATCATCATTTGCTCCAGGGCCATGCATTCCTGTTTTTACTTTGCGAAGAAGAAAAATTCCTGTTTTCATATCGGTGTTTTCAGATCTGCAAGACGCTAACTCATTGGATTCATATGCGGTGTTCTTTATCGTCTCATGACGTCGACGAGGCTGGTAGCGCAGTTGATTTTGATTTAGTACCTGCCTATGTTGAACGCAAGGATGGGGAATATATTGTCTGCAATTTAAAAAATTCTCTACAAAAGTATTTAAAGATGCACTGTGTAACATTTCTGGTGAATAGTCTGTCACATGTTTGTCTCCATGGAGATGTTATTGCTTTGCCTGGAATGTTCTACAGTATAACACTGAATATATCAGCATCATCAGGTCAAATTACAGGTCAGATCTGTGGAGAGGCGAGCCCACACACAGTAAGAATGCATGTTTTTAAGGTATTTTTGAGTAATAGAAAGACCCATAATTAAATAAATGTGAGGTAGTTTAATGCCATACTGTGGAACATTCCAAGCAATAAACAAAAGCTTCTTGGAGGCAGCAAATGACGAACCCTAACTAGAAAGGTTACACAATACATTTTTAAATAATATCTAAATGAACAATATTTTTGCGTGATACTTGAACCTCAACCAACTGGGACTGCCTAAAGTATTGAAAATCAGATAGTAATCGATACTAAAACTAGTATCGAAACTAAATACTCATTTGAACAAGAATCGAAACAGAAAAAGGACATAGGACATAAATAAACCTTTCCTGAATCGCTTTAGAATGATCTTGAGCTGTATCAGAACAAGTATAAGAGCACACAGACTAGTATGGAACCCCTGCTGGACGACTGAGGGATTACACAGATATAAGGCCATATGGTAAAAAAAAGTACTACGATTTAATGTAGAAAATTACATTCTATCATCGTGGTATCAGAATTAGTATTGAGTATCGGGTCTATTCCTAAATATCAAAATCGAGAGTGAAATTTTGCGTTTTAGCAGATTCCTGATAGACTGCACAAATTTGACCTAATCATTGTTATTGAAAGAGTCAAAAAATACATATACTACTAGAATGTTCCCCTTACTGCTTGTTGAATGTCTAATTTCTCTCTTTTTTCTACATGTATTTTTTTAACAAGACTAATTATGTCAAGGCAGTCTGAAGACCCTCTCGGCTCCTCTCTCATTACCAGGAAAGACAGATGTTTTAGCACTTAAGACCGAGCTGCATACACACACTTTATACACACACAACCGAAGGCAAATATTACGCACTCTACCTATGAAAGCTAAGAAGACGGCCTAAATCATTTTTTTATGTGAAAAGCACTGATTCATTCGCCACCATTAAAAAGGGCTGCTGGGTTTTATAGCAAGCTCCGGTATTGAACGCGACTCCACTAAATATCTGCTCAAAGTCCCATGTGTTGTGCACTGTGCCCCCTGAAGATTTGCGTCCAACATTACCGCTACTTTTGAGGTTTTCTTTCACTACCTTTTCCAGGAATGTGACAATAAAGTAGAGCAATAAAATAATAAAAGTGTCAGGGGTAATATTCCGCCAGGACAAAGTAATAGCCAGACCATAGACAATCAAAGGAGTTGGGGTTTGGAGGGATCTTCTCTTCACAGACGTCCAAAAAGTCATAATTTAAAGCTGCGCGATGTAACTTTTCCGGTGAAGTGTTTGTCTCCGTGGGGATCTTATTGCTTTCACAGAGTTGCGTTAAACGTGTCCATCTCCAAGTTGCAGGTCACATTTCTGGAGAGGCGAGCCCATTCACAGTAAGAATGCATGTTTTTCAAGCAAATTCTAAACAATAAAATACTTGTCATTGAATTAAAGCAAAATAGATGATGTTAGATGAACTTTAATGCCATATTCTGAAATATTCTCCAGGCAAAGCAATAACATCTCCACGACAACAAGCAGTTGGCAGACCCTCCACCAGAAAAACATTACAATGACTGCTCAAAATTTGTCTCGATTTTAATAAAAAAATACAGTATTTTGAAGTTATTAATTACTTTACATCTCACCTATGCAAAGTTAATAAACAAAAACAAAGGATTTTTGCATAGAAAACAGATAAGTTACATAAAAAACAAAACAACAACAACAACATTTAGTATTTTATAAGCTAGCTGTGCGTACATTTCAAATTTTAGCGATGATTTAACTATGTAAAAAGTAACACAGACAAGTATATAAGACCATACTTGACTATAAACTTTCTAAACTTAATAATTCTGGGTACTTATCTGCACGTACAGCTCCTCCAACCACAACAAACATTATTTATATTCACACTTCATATACAGTAACATTAATATTCTACAATGAGCCTTGTTTGTATGCGGCGCGGCGGCCATATAGTATTCTCTATCTGTCTCCATGTGTTTTCCATGTGTGCTGGAAAGACCAACACAGCTGCACTTTTACGACTCTCGCACCATAGTCGTGTGTACGGGCAGGTATTTGTTACATTGTGGGGACATGACTAGGACACACGCACGTGATATAGAAAACGGTCTTCCTTATGGGGACCAAAAGCCTTTATTATTATCAACAACATGGTCTAAAGTCATTTGAAGGTTAAGCTATTGACTTTTAAGGTTAGTGTCAGTCTCTAGGCAATCAAAATCAATATGGAACTGCATCAAAATCACAATTTGGGAGGGTTTTATTTTTATTTTTGGTCTATTTTTGTTTTGTTAAATATTAAAATCAAAAGGAAAAAAAAATCACAATTTGAATGGACGCAATTAGCTAATCACGAATCCTGCAATTTTTGAAGTACCATAATTTTCGAAACAAACACTATTCTGCATAAAAACTGCAAACCCTGTAGTTTTGTACCAACATGTGATTTGTATTATTATATTTCTATATTTTATTTTTACTTGTACATGTACATTTATATAATTATGCCATATTTGACACCAGTCCCTTGCTATTTTTGCTTTTTTCCTTTTGAATTTATTATTTATATTTTCGCTCTTTATTATTAGAATATACTGTGACATGTGAGCTACTGTGTCCAAATAATTTAAGTCTAAAAAATAATTGCTAGTCGATATTTTCCAAAACCGTGCAGTTCCATCAGGAGATAAATGGAAGTCAATACAATGCGTAACGTCCCCAAGAAGCAAAGAAACCCAACGTGTGTGTGTACTAGTATGTGCGTGTGTGTGTTTGTTTAAGTTTGTGTGTCTTCCTCTTGACCACTTCAGTTAAAAGCTTGTTGGAGCAGTTGTGTCCATTGTGTTGATGTGCTTAGCATTAGCGCAGACCTCACCTCGCACTAGTGTGAGTATAGTGCATTCTCCAGATCAGGACGATGACAGAGCGCAAACCCAGGCCTGATCTGTTTGCACTGCGCATAGAGTAACATGGTGACACCTGTTGTTTTAAGGAGAGACTAGGGGGAGGATACAACCACAGAAAGTATCACAACAATATAGAAGGATTACTTATAGATGGATCAAAGATATAGGTCTATTAGTGTTGTCATGATACTAAAATTTCAAACTCGATACCATGGTCATAATAAAAAAAGTGGTCCATGGACGTAAATATTTAATCTTTGCAGTGTTTCTCCTTACGACCTCTTGTATATACCCAAGGTGTATTTACTCTATTTCTATATTTTATTGTTTCTTGTACACACACAAAAATATGCCTTATTTGGTGCCAGTCCATAGCTATTTCTGCTACTTATTTTGCATTTATTATCACCATTTCTATTTTTGTTCTTTGTGTTATTAAATTAATTGTGATGTGTGAGCTGGTATGCATATAACTTCCCTTGTGGATCAGTAAAGTCAAGATCATTCTAAAGCTTTTCAGGAAAGGTTCATTTCTGTCCCATGAATGTGACTTTTTCGTACTGATACCTGCTCAAATATGTATAGTATATAATATAAGTACTAGTTAAAGTATTGATTAGTATCTGAATTCCAATACTTTTGATAACCCTAAGCCCTATAAAATGGGCAGCAAGTCAATTTGCTATAATGCTGTGGTAATACAGATTTTTACTGCAATTAAACTAGTTTATTGCCTTGATAACTTATTTAAACTATAACTGATCAGGTTCAAAATGTGCTGTTTTTCTGTTGAAAATGGCTCCTGAAAATACAATGTAATCAATAAGGGACATACTGTATCATCACGTTATAAAATCTTAAAGTCACCAGTACTACCTTCTACATCTTGCAATAACAGTTCATTCGTTGTCAAGAATAAAAATACACAATGTAGTATCTTTTGACAGGAAGCATAAATTACACAATGAAAGCCAGCAAACCAGATAATCACTGCACAAGTCTTCCTTAATTGCATTATCGATGTCACTACCTCTAAGCACAGTTTATTCGTTTGACTAAATATTACTTCGGTCATTTATCTCTTTAAGTCTATTCCTGTTGAAGTAAGAGTCAGTAAACGCTTTATTTTGTGTAACTTTTCTGGTGGAGGGTCTGTCAAATGCTTTTTTTTCCATGGAGATGTTTTTGCGTTGTCTGGAATGTTTCACAGTATGGCATTAAATCTTTCTATCTTCACGGAAACCAAACCAGACCAAGTTACAGGTCAGATCTGTGGAGAGACGACCCCGCTCACAGTCAGAAAGCCTGTTTTTCTAGGTATTTTTGAGCTATAAAACCACCTGTAATTGAATAAATGTAAGGTAGAACTGTTTAATGTCATACTGTGGAACATTCCAGGCAGAGCAATGACCTATCCATAGAAACAACCAAAAGTTACATAGTGTAAATGTGTTGTTTTATTTAAATTGTGACAGTTGTTTTAAGTAATTAAGCTTCCGTACTGTATAAATTATGACTGTTTTCGTTTCGTTTTTTGGTAAATTCATGAAAATATATATAAGTAAAGATTTATTCATGGATTTCGGCTTTCAGTTATATGACTTTTTCACAATTAAAAAATACAATATTTTGTTTTAAATTGCTATTCACTATGGCAACGGTCCTAATTCTCATAATTCTGAAACCCAGAGATATATACGTCTACATATAGCTCTAGAAACATGAACTAAGATTTGTAAGAAAGTTAAGATTTGTTTGTTTATGATAACATCTTAAATCTGTAAAACTAATTGTTCAAACCACAAAATCCTGGAACTACCTTTGAGTAAATTCTAATAACATGCTTGTATTTAATCACATTTACATTACATAAGTGCACTTTGTTGATTAGCATTAGACTTCGACTTTGACAAGGGAAATTATTTGGACACAGTGGCTCACACATCACAATATATTAAAATAGTATAAACAAAAATATATATAGTAATAATAAATTCAAAATAATTGGCAAAAATAGCAAGAGACTGGTGTCAATAAGGCATAATTAGACAAATGTGTACAAGTAAAAATAAAAAATACAGAAATACAAAAATATATCTCAGCTATATGCAAGAGGTCGTAGTGATTGACACGACAGAAGGTTATCTATCAGCATGCTAGTTAATGTGATACAGGTACGCCCGCAGTATCAGGTGACTCAGCAAAGAGGTATGGACTAAACATGGGAGAAGAACAAGGTACTGTATTAAGACGGCCAATCGAAGGGGCTACGGCGAGAGTGGGAAGTGGTCAATAGCAGTGTCCAGTTACTACCCCCATAGGAACGCATGCAAGTACAGTAGATAATAATGGAAGACATATCAATCTGGTTTAATGATGCCACGATCTATGGATGGACCTCTATAAAAGACTGACTGAAGATTTGATGACATTTTTACATGCGAGTCGATAGGCGGCCGTTAGCCAACCTTCACTTCCTGATTAAGCTCAATGATCATGGCGCCCTCTTAAGACTGGGGGACATGTGGAAATAAAACTAAATAGCGTTCTGACCCTGTAATGATCTGTCAATGTGGACAGATGGTTCTATGGGGACTCAGTGCTTTTCTAATGAAGAAAGTGAAGAATGCCATCCGACCCACCCACTCTTCCTTCTACGTGAGTGACAGAAAATCACAGAGCAGTGTTAAAGTACTCTTTTTACTCTATGTACTCTATTTTTTCCTATGTATTTGAGCAAAATGTGTCCCCAGTATAGATTACATTATTGTATAAGCAGCTCTTGGGGTCAAAATAAGTCTGCTGTGTTAAATTTGCATCTAATTGTATTATATAAGCATTTTATTGCCCAATAAACCATGCAAGTTGATGTTCGATTTATCATCACAGCAAATCCCACACTGGTCTCTGAAAGTTGTGAAAAGCGTTTATAAACTTTAAGACAGAAAAAAGCAGGTACGCCGCTTTTAATTCTAATCTTAAATCTTAAAGCACAAGGTAATATAACAGCCCTGAATCTTGACTAAACTGAAATCTGGACCTATATACTTGGACTTGTACTTAACTTTAATATCTTTAATATCTTTAATATCTTTAATATCTTTAATATCTTTAATATCTTTAATATCTTTAATATCTTCCAGCCATTTTGTTGGATGAGGACCATAAAGAAGCAACAACCAGGGACAATTTTATTCAATCGGAAACACATGTAAATAATTGTCTGATTATCTTGTCAGTGTGAGTGCGGCTAACAGAAACTTCTGAAACGTTTTCACATATGGTTCAAAATTATGTACAGACCCTTTAATTTAAATTGTGTTTTCCCTTTACTTTGCCCAAGTTTAAGTCTATAGCATTTATACAGTGAATACAGATAAAACATGCACGATAACTAAATAGTTTTGACCAGGCCTAATATAGTAACCAGCTTAACCACAATTAACCTTTATAATGTAAAGATGACATAAAAGATACTATAGCCAAATCCTATAGAGAAGATGAGGCTCCAGATTACCTCAGAAAACCTGCCCACTGCTGAGTGATAAATGGAAAACATCCACCACCCCTGCTCTTCCTCCTCTCTTTCTCTCCCTCCTTCCCTCCCTCCTTCCCTCTCCCTCGCTCATTACCACATCACAAATAGAACCATCTCCTCTCCTCCGCCTCGCTACCTACACGACTCTACCAATTGCGTTTTTATATTCCCTCTTTCTCACCTATATTCAAATATTTCTGCACTCCAAATAACACTAAAGCCGCAGTATTCAATATATTTCACATAAAGGATAATTGAGCATAAAATAACCCAATAGTGTTTAATGGAGAGATTAAATGGCCGTGAAGGCTGTGGAGATGTGCAGAAGAACCGGCTGTCTGAGGAGATACATAACTTAAGACCAACTGAGACTCTTCTATAATAATATTTCTTTAAGCAATTGAAAGAAATTATAAAACAGTATTAATAGAAGCGCTATGTTTTGTTCAAAGGTGTATTTTGAAGAAGTGAAGAACTGAGGCTGGAGCAGGACTATTAGGACAAATTGGCTACCATTACAGAAGCTATCAGGGCTATTTGAGGCTATTTCATGATACAGGTCACTGTGGTTTGAGGAGCAGGGTCAAATTCCTGGACAATCGTAGACAATCCTGCTGTAGTTGAGCTCATTTACACCAGTTGAGTTGATGGCAAGGTCCAGACCAAAACCTTATCATTTGTCCCTTAATTGGCTCGTGGCGCTTTAGATTTAGCTTTAGTTATGCAAATACCTGTTTTAGGTTGAAGACACAGTGTAACTTTTCTGTTCTGTTTCTGTTCTGTTTCTGTTGTCTCCAAGGAGATAAGGAGGTTATTGTTTTGCCAAGAATGTCCCACCATATTGCATTAAACTTGTCTATGTCCATGGAGTAAAGTGAGTCTGAGAACATTTTTGCAATAAAAACACCTTATATTGAATAAATGAAAGATCAGTTTAATATCAAATTATGCAACATTCTTTTTTAACTTTTATTTAACCAGCAGGTCCCATTGCAATAACATGGTAATAACACAGTAACACTTCACGGACACAAGTAGTTGGTGGACCTCCCATCTGAAAAGTGACATAGTGCAGCTTTAACTCAAGTTGACAGTTACGAGTGGGTGGTATCGACAAAAATTAGTATCTTAATATAGTATAGTATCTTAATAGCATCTTTCTGGGGATTTTTCCAATGCTCTAAGAAAACTAAGAATACTACAAGTTTGCGTTAGTTTTATGAGATCTATTTGCAGCTTATTTTTTCATATACTCAATTATAATTTTGCGTATCTTCATAATTGGGCGAATGTGGAATTACATTGACTACTATAATCTTTTTAACAACTGTTTTCTTGTAGCCCTAACAAATATTGACAATACGATGTTACGACACTGCATTAAGGTTCCATTAGCTGCCTATGGGGAGCTTTCCTTTTTTTTTAGACCACCAACAACTTCCTAATCCTATAGCCCCAGCATGCTCCATAGACTATAGTAACAGAATGGAGAAACACAGCTGTGGTTCACTTTGACTTTCGCTCGTGTCAGCACTTTTATTCTCCCCAGGTTCAGACAACGGCAAGGGAATGACAAAGCTGTTGGAAGATGCCGATATCGATCTGTTTTTGTTCGGTTAGTTTCTTTCAGATGTCCTCAGTCTCTCCCTTCAGCTTATGAGAAGAGCCCCTTTTTACGTGCCTGGCTCAAAGCAATGCGCGGATCGATGTACTTTTAGTAACTTGCGTGAGCGAACTAGACTTGCTATCGAATCCATCTAGGAATGCCGGAGTTGTGGATGTAATGAAGTAAACAAAAGGAGGAGAGAGAGCGAGAGAGAGAGTGGAATGCTGTTCTTAGCTTTTTTTTTTTTTTTTTTTACAGCCGTCTCTACAATGCAGTTAGGTCTACACTTGGAGATAGAGAGCTTTTCTGTGTGTCTGTCCATCTGTGTATTCCTCTATTTATCACTTTAACAAGAGGCAGGCGTCTACAAAAACCCAACATATGAGACAGGACCACACGTTCGTTTGTCATTCAAGGTTATAGGGTTTCTTCAGAGTTATTTACAAGTACAAAGTAGTTTAAGTCCATTTTATACTACTGTAGTTAAAGGTGCGCTGTGTAACTTTTCTGGTAGAGGGTCCGTCAGATGTTTGTCTCCATGGAGATGTTAGTGCTCAGTCTGGAGTGTTTTGCTGTATGGCTATACGTATTAAACCTTTTTATCTTCGTGGAGACCAAATCAGATCAAGTTACAGGTCAGATCTGCGGAGAGGCGGCCCCCAACACAGTCAGAATGCCTGTTTTTTCTATAAAACCACCTGTAATTGAATAAATGTAAAGTAGAGCTGTTTAATGTCATACTGTGGAATATTCCAGGCACAGCAATGACATATCCATAGAAACAAGAAGGTGACAGACCCACAACCAGCAACACGTTAGCATGTTAGTTGTTAGAATTGCTGATGACAGAACTCCGCATGGGTTTCTGAGAGCTGTAAAAAGCACTTATAAAAGTTTACCGCGGGGCATAATTAAGATAAATTCTACATTACTAAAAGCACAGATAAATTAACCAAAAGCCTGTGAAGATAAAACAGTTTTGAGCTAAGACTTAAAAACGTTTAAGTTCTTAATACTTGGAATGCATAAGGTCAGTGAAGAATAACTTTGGACCATTGCAAAAACAAACTAGTTCTGATTTTCTCATTTGTAAGACAGCAAAAATCAGGTACAGTGCTTTTCAACATCATCATTTTCATACTACTTTAGACAGCAGGGATCAATTGGCCCAAACAAAAAACTGAAAACCCATTTGTCAGTGTTGTAACAGATACAGGTATTCAGAAGAAATTACTTTATGACATGATTTTGTTCACAGTTGTGGGATTAGTGGCTTTTTAGTGATGTGATGATCCACTGTCTAGACCAGGGGAGGGCAATTATTTTTTCCATGGTGCTGCATGAGAAACAGAAAATATTGTGGAGGGCCGGGCCAAAATGCTAAACTCAATTCTGCATAATATTACTTGTATTTCTTTATATAAAGCAATAAATAGCATTGTTTTGACAAGTTGGCAAGACTGGTAAGAGTTTGTTATGACTAAGCAATGAAAAAGTGAGGCTGCCTTACAAAAAAATGACATAAAAAAACACCTCTAAAATAAAAGCAATGCAGCTTTTGTCCATGAGGTAAAATTATGAAATATGTTTATTTTGTAATTCCAAATTATCTTAAAGGGGCCAGTTAGAGTCAACTAAAGGACCGTATGTGGCCCAGGTCTAGTCTAGACACACACACACAATTGGATTTACATGCTCTTTGGGGACATTACATGGGCTTACATTCATTTCCTGGAGACTGATCCCAACCTTAACTATAATTACTGCTTGCCTAACCTTAAAATAAACCCTAACTTTACCTACCTTTGCCCATATCTCTCCTTTAATCATGTATTTTTAGTTTGTTCTAAATTGTTTGCAATGGTCTGTAGTTTTCCATGCTTTCCTAACGCATTCCTAGCCTCTGAATTAGTTCTTTTCATAACTTTCAGAGACTAGAGAGGAGTTACGCTGTCACGGAAAAATAAAAAAAAAATAACTGGCATGCTAACAGCACACTTCCTGATTCTTAGACACTAAAATGCAGACAGTACAGTGGTCTCATTTTGACCTTATGAGCTGCTTTTAGAATACAGGTGTACTAGGATAAAACAAATTTTGCTCAAATGCATGTAAACAAATATTTACAGAGATTTTAATCAAATCTTGAAGAATTTATCTAAAATTCTCAAATGTGAATCTGTTTTTGGTCCCTACTATGTGAATGTGAACGCAATTGAGTCCCCACAATGTGATAAACGCAGGCGCGCACACATTGGCCTCTTGACCATTTCCTTTCCCGATGTGATGAAGTCTGTCCGGAAACAGCTACTTCCTCCAAAGTTCTGCTCTCCTCTCCGGCGTACTCCCTCATCCCTGATTCATGGACACTAAATCACATGGCCAACAAAGACCAAAAATGCAGAGGTAGAAAAGGAAGAGAGGAAATGAGTGAAAGAGAGAGAGGCATGTATAGAGGTAGAGCAACACACAGCGTGAGAAAGAGAGAGACATAGTGACAGAGAGAGTGAGAGAAGTGAGAGAGACAGTGTGAGGGGAGACGGACAAAAAGAGAAAGACCAAGAGAGATAGATAGAGAGAGAAACAGACATAGAGAGACATAGAGAATGTGAGAGAGAAAGAGACAAGAGAGAGGAGAGCGAGAGTGAGAAGGGGAGAGAGATAGATAGACAGAGATATAAATAGAGAGAGAGAGACAGAAATAGAGCGACAAAGAGAGAGAGAGAGAGAGCAATGTCGGGTAAAAGAATTGGACGGTTTCAAAAAACAGATGTGACAGAGAGAGAGAAAAGAGAGATGGAGAGAGAAATAGAGATAGACATACAGTAGATGCATATATATAGATAGAGACAAATGGATAAATAGATAAATAGAGAGAGGGACAGAGAGGCAGAGAGAAAGAAAAATAGGTGGACAGAGGGGACAGAGACAGAGAGAGAGAGAAAGAGATACTGTATATCGACAGGAAGGGTGGTTGGGGTGGATGGAGATAGAGAGAGATAGAGATGGAGAGAGAGATGTGGGGTGTAAGAGTAGGACAGTTTCATAAAACAGATGTGTCCTCAGTGCACAGAGGTCAAGTCTGTTTCTGAAAGGACGACAGCCAAACAACACAAGAGGGCTATTTTAATTCAAAGAGAAAGACGGAGGAACAGAGCCCAGAGTGAGAAGAAAAACTCAAGGTTAAGGTGAGTTTGAACAAGGTTCAGCTCATAAAATGTCTCATTCATTAAAAAAAAACAAACTTGTATATCTTGTGCCAGTCTCTCGTGCTACAGAAACATGTGAAAATTTAGTTGAAGTCTTGAATGGTTGCACGTTAAAGATGTACTATGTAACTTTTCTGGTAGTAAGGCATTTCCATAGTAAGGCATTCAGCTTATCTATCCTACCCATATTCACCTGCATGCGTATTTTGCACATGAAAAATAAAAAAATTGTGGAACACAGTATAGCATTTAACATATCTCCATGTAGTTAAGCAGGCAATGCCATCAGGTCAAGTTACAAGTCAGATCTATAGAAAGACGAGCCCAATCAAAGAAAGAATGCACGTTTTTCCAAGTTTTTTGAGCAATAAAAACACAATGAAATAAATAAACAATAGGTTAGATTAATGCCACATTGTGTAACATTCAAGGCAACGCATTAACATCTCCATGAAGACCACCCACTAGAAAGGTCCTATATTAGGCAAAATTCACTGTTTTCAATGTTACCTCCTAAAAAAAAAACATCTCCAAAGCTTAAAAATGCTCTGTTCCACGTTGTGATGTCATGTAGTGGTAGTTTTCATGTTAACAGCTACCTTTTCCCTTTAGTTCAAAAGAGACAATGGCAATTCCAGGGCTGAAATTATCTGAATGACAGTGAAGGTGTATGGAGTTTGCAAACACGGTGGAGCAGTTCCCGTATTACAATATGACATCACAAAGTGGAACAGTGTTGAAGAACTGTGAGAATGGAACAAAACACAACTCAAGTTATGTTTGTGATACGGAAACAACATTATAACATAGATCAGAAAATAGTGTAATACAGGCCCTTTAACCTTAATCTTGTTTTAGCTAGCTTTGACTACCTCGACATGTTTGAGAAAAAAACCTTGGGGCATTTTTTGGCATATTTCTGAAACGATTTGGAACAGGATTTGTGAATTCTTTCAAATGAAGAATTATAAACTCCAGAACTGCCAATCCATCACAAGCCTCTAAGCCATGTGAAGTGTGAACCGTACAGCGATTCTACAACTACGCATGTAATCCCATCTCCACATTGGACAACTTTCTAATTAAAATCACTGCAAACTAATGGGCTGTGTCTTCTGTTTGAAAATCAGCATCATTATTAGCGCAGAATGAATTATGATTTCTGTCGACTGCTAATAACTAAATCTCATCTTACAACAAATCACCCAAAGATACCAGACGTCAAGACAAAACAAGACGGACAGCAAAGAGAGGAAAATCAAACAACAAAAGCAGGCGGTCATTTTTCCGAGTCTAACTAATTACTACATCCATAAAGCCCAGACACGTATAGACTTTCCGACAGCAAAATCCAATTCCGATGTCTCTTTTTTGCCAGTCAACAAACCTTTACTTTTCCGGCTACTTAAATGGTAAACAGAGGGCCAGACTAAAACAATTTCCACTTAGCTGCCCTTGTGTGTTAGCAGCGAGCAGAGGTGGTGGGTAAAACGCTGGAGGAGGACCACGAGAGGCCCGGCTCCCATTGCTGTGTCCCCAGTCGAACTATCACCACTGGGGGTAGCTCCCAGAATAGAAGGTGGCATCTGCGCGGCGCTGATTGTTAGGCTGTGTACGTTGGCAAATGGCAAGTTCAAAGCGAGATAGAAAACTTGAGTGCAGAAAGTGGTCAATAGGGATGTTAAGGTGACTAAAGTTCACATCAGTAGTTTACAATTACTGATGAGGCGCTTGATCAAGGTTATTTAACTTAAAACTATATCGGAACTGTCATGAAATAGTATTTAGTGTGAAGCTGTTCAATATTTTGTTTTGTTTAAAGGTGCAGTATGTAACTTTTTTGGTGAAAGGTCCATCACTTCCTTGTCTGTATGGAGATATACTAACTTACTTACTAAATATGGCAAGAATCATCCAATGTGACGTTTAGTGTATATCTTGTGTTTATTCAACCAAAGGCATTTTTATTGCTAAGAATACTTGCATTTATGGGCCTCTCCACTGATCTGACCTGTAACTGGCCTATAGATATGAATGTATAGCCAAACTGTGGAAGATTCCAGGCAAAGCAGTAACATTTACACATTTCTAAAGCAGTAATATTTACTCAGACACAGACATAAGCAGGTATCTGTGTAAAAGTTACATGGCACTCTCTTAAACTAAATCATACTACAGATTTGGATTCACTGGTTCATTTAGCAAATCCATTCCTTTTTTTTTTTTTTTTTTTAATAGCGTGACCTTGTGTACAATAGCAGTTCATCTTTATGTTCCATTTATCCACATATATAAAATTCTGTAAGTATTTTTAAAATATCGACCTTGGGGATTACTAGAGCAAATTAGACTTTATACTGGACAATATATTGTTGTGGTCTGTCCCTTCCCAAAACCAAAAAAACACAGAAAACCAAAGAATGGACTGATGATGGATTATGTCAAGTTAACACAAGATGTATCCTTATTTTTTGCACAACACACAGCCTCCATGACCTGAGATGTCTTCTAATCCTTTTGAAACCGACCCAAGTTACTCTCAGCACATCAGGCTTAGCAGTTAGCAGTTAGCGCTCTGAGACAAGCTGTTCCTCTGGACCTGTTGACGTTTGCCTGCTTCAAACCAGAGCTACATGTTTTGGCAGAGCGGCGTTGCATCCATCCGAGCAAAGGTGCCCATCGCCATGTGGGAGTAATTGAGGTGACAAGACTGACTCATCGTCCACCTATCTGGCAGCATCTGTGGAGTCATTATAGCGCACTGAAAGATGTCCCTGTTATCCAAAACATTCAGGTCCAAGTCGGTACCACCCCGTGCAATCTGTTCTCGAGATCATATGCCGACGCATTTTCTATTGCGTTGTTTTCCTGCGAAACTTAAAATGGAAGAATTCTAATTAAAACCATGCTTGAGTCAACGTGAAACGAAGGTTCAGTTGAGGTAAGGTTGTTTTGTGTGATTCAAGTTTGGGAAATAAACAGAAAAAAGTTCGTGATGAAAATTTTGGGCAAGAATGATAAGAATGCGGCGTTACACAATTTCCTGGATTTGTTTATCCCATGGAGAGGCTAAGTAAACGCAGTGTATTTACAGAAATGAAACAAAGGTGCTTGGATGTGTCTTCCATCTTCAGTCATATTACATTTGACAATCCCTGCTTGTTTTAGCTAAGCATGTTGTTTACTGTAGTGTTAATTTAGCCCCTGGCATCACTAACTACCTTTGTCTACTCAAACTTAGAACATTTTCCAAATACGGTAATGACTTTTGGCATGTTTGAAAGAGTGTGCGTATGTGTTGGAGAAACTTTTTTTTTTATTTTGGGGGAGTTGAGGAAAATTTCTAACCATGCCAAGAGAAATTTAAATTGGGAAAGTTTTCATTAAGTAATTGATGTCACAAGTTGGAGGATGCGCTACACTAGTACTACTACAGACAGACTCTCAAAGAAATGTACACGATTGTGAAGTTGCAACAAAAACTGGAGAATTCTGTGAAGAAAAAAAAAAAGTCATACAATACACAGTGATAGGAAGCAAACTTAAGGCATCAAATTTGATTTTTAGATGCGAAATTGTACTAAGATTTAAAATATTTCTTCCAAAGTCATCAAGAGAGTTTATTCATCTACAACAAGCTGTCAAAACAACTCTTAAAGAAGCACCATGTAATTTTTCTGCTTCTTGCTTTGCTAGGGAATGTTACAGTATAGTATTAAACTTGTCAATCTCCATGTAGATAAGCAAGTGAGCCACCAGGCCATGTTACAGGTCAGATCTGTGGTGAGGCGTGCCCATTCACGGTAAGAATGAATTTTTTCCAGGTGTTTTAAAGCCCTGAAAACAATAATGAATAAATGCAAGATAGGTCAAATTAATTCCATACTGTGGAACAATAACCTCTCCATAGAAACAAGTGACAAAATGCATATTTATCCACTGCATTACCCCTCGCTAGGGCTGTAACGATATCAAATTGCAATATTTTCAAGATACGCATCTAACAGTTCGATATTTATTGTGACATTTTGTGGAGGCTTACACTATTCCTTTTAAAAGCCTTGGAAAAGTACTGAAAAGCCTTTGGTGCTGTTATAATATGAAGAATTAAGATTTAAGAGTGCTTAATAGCCCTTTTTTCTTCATGTAGTCTGCACTGACAACACAAAAAGATCGTGGTCTATGTAGTCCTCTCTTATTTTTGTGGCACCATGGCAAGGCAAGTTTATTTGCAGAGCAGAATTCATAACCAAAGTAATTAAAAGTGCTTTACAGAATAAGAAAGACATTAAAATCACAAAGAAACAAACCAGAATCACCATAACTATTAAATTGTAATTCAATATACTGGGATGGCCTCTGATATTATTTTGAGACTTTTGACGATACGATATCACAATATTTCTTATTGTTACATCCCTACCCCTCACCTGTTGTTTGTAACCTTTTATTCCTTGTGACTGAGATTTCTTTACTATTGAAAACGATTGAGTGAAAAATGTGTTATTGGAAATACAAGTATCCTCACCTCAATTGCACTGCATGCGGTCGAGGAAAAGTTTCAGACATTAGATGATATCCACTTTGTCTGAACGATGGAAAATACAGATGACCGCAATGTAGCCAAAAAAACTCCTAACCCAAGTCTCCATCTCGGTTACAGCCCTTAAGCCCTACGGGGTTTCCTGTTCTGATCAGCAGGGGCAGACAGAGCGCTCATTACGTTAACCGCACATGAAAATGAGAGCAAAATGAGGCCCATTAGTACACAGGCGTGACTAATATTCTGCTGCAGACCCCGGCACACAGGCCACATGCACGCTCGTGGACATGTGCGCACGCAACACACAACTGTAGGTACTGGGCATTAGGGCTGCAGTTGACTAAAGAAATTAGAGCTGGGAATCACAGGGTCCTTCACGATATGATATGCGATACATGGCTCTCAATACGGTATTATCACAACATGGCGATACATAGGATACTACATGATATATTGCTGTTTTTCAGAGGCAAATGCTTTTTAAGCAACAATATTTCTTTGTTAAATCACAACTGAAATACATCTATTTTAATCATCAGTCAAGTGTATTGCATAAACAAGTTTCTTTAACCTAAATAAGCAACACAACTGTAATGTGGTCAGAAGAAGAAACCAAAAAATACAGCAGTCTCCGATAACGATACTGTATCACCGAATTTAGTATTCCAATATATCGATATTTCAATATTTTTGCACACCCCTAAACTCTATGTATCTGACCCAAACTGCACTTACAAGACTACACCTGCACCTGAGTTCATGCAAAAACACTTATTTATGAAGAAAATAATATGTATATGTAAAAAGCTGGTTAAACATATGATTTAATTGCAAATCTTCAAGTAACTCAAACCATACCTTCTTCATAATTTTGAGGATTTTTCCCTTTCAAAAGATATAACACTTGGTTTTAAATTGTTAATCACTATGGCAACTGTCTTAATTTTTCATTATTCTGAAATCTATGGTTAGAATTTAATCAATTACATGTGTAATAGCTTGAAAAACAGGCATTGTTACTGTGAACATAATCAGTTCTTCACAGATGTGACCTGTAATTAAATCTACTATCTTGTGTCCTTAGTGATAAGTTAGGTAAATTAATGCCATACTGTGGAAGGTTTCTGGCAAACAGAAAGTACAGATGACACAAAAGTTCCACAGTCCACTTTTAAAGGTGCACTGTGTAACTTTTCGGGTGGAGGATCTGCCACCTTTTTGTCGGAGATGTTATCGATTTGTCTGGAAGGTTTTAGTAAAGCAGTAAATGTATCTTGGATTTACTGCATAATATGGGGTTTTATTGACCTAAAACTTACATTCTTACTGTGAGTGGGCTCGCCTCTACACAGATCTGACATGTAACTTGGCTCTGTGGCATCAACTGCTGTCTCCATAGAGATAAATAAGTGTGATGCCATACTGTGGAATAGCATGGCAAGAAGCAGGTGACGGATCCTAAACCAGAAAGGTTACACAGTGCACCTTTAAATTGGGCAGCTCGAGGCCTCGAGCTGCCCAATTTAAAGGTGCACTGTGTAACCTTTCTGGTTTCTGTGTGTGTGTATATATAGTATATATATACACACACACACACACACACACACACACATATATGTATGTATGCGTGTGTGTTCCCTAATCGCCCATGCTATCATTAGCTCTAAATGCTACTCGCCCTTGGACTAATTTGTGCTCAGTAAAATTTTCGCTTCATCGTTTTGCGCTGTCGCCATCACTTTTCATCTCTGTATGGTTAGTGTAATATTTCAGCTCCCCTGTCTGCAGATATCCACCAGTCTCTCACCATTTCAGGGTAAGATTCTTTAATGGACTTTACTGGAATCCACAGCAGACTGACTGTGGATTTCCTTTTTTCCCCCATCACCACAAACCTCTGCTCCAAGACGCTATCCGGATGTCGAGCGAAGAATAATAGAAAACTGAAACTATCAAATTCATTATAATCAAACAATTAAAACAGGAATTGTATTGTTTTAATTACAAATAGGAAACACATAGAAACATCTTGGTCTATGGGGTAAAATAAGTAACTTTTCTGGCACATAGACCAGCATCTACTTGTTTCTACGGAGAATCTTCCACTTTATGGAATTAAAAATCTCTGTCTGGCATTTATCATTTTTTTCATTATGGTGTTCTATTGCTCAAAATACCTTGAAAAACATGCATTCTTACTGTGAGTAGAGTCGCCTCGCCACAGATCTGACCTGTAACTTGGTCTGATGGCACCACCAGCTTGAGAGAGACAAGTTTAATGCCATACTTTGGAACATTACTAGCAAGAAAAGCAGTTGGCGTGCCCTCCACCAGGAACGTTACATAATGCACCTTTATCTGCTCATTATTTTATATTTTAGAGGATGGTAATTACAAAAACGCAAACTTTATCTGTGGAATTGGACGCATTTTAAACTCAAGATTTCAGATGTCAAACTTAGTACAGAGAAATACTAATGAAAGCACAACATTGCATAAGACCCTCCCTATTCACAGATAAGCAATGATTAATGATCTATTGACAGCACCGGGTTAGACAGGGGGTCCATTTTAGAATGATGGAATGTGGCATCGCAATTTTGCATTTTGTCATCCCAAATGTGTTAACTTACAAGTTTTTGATTGCTTTTTGATCAAACTTTCAAACAAAACAATATGCATTTAATGGATCCTTTACAACTGACTCCAGGCATAACCACCCAAGGTAAATGCCATATGTTTTGGATTAGAGGTAGGTGATATTGTCTATTGTCTACAAGATTACATTTTAATAGTTGTTTAGAGGCAATGTACAATAAGAATAATGAGGAATGAGGAAGAAAACTACCAAAAAGCTTCAAAAATATCTGATAAAAATGAAACCACATGGACTACACTTTAATTAGCCTTAGCAAATAATGTACTGAGTATGATTCAGGTTTAGTAACTATCTGTCATAAAGCCTGAATCATTCTTAAAGGGCTCATATTACACTATTTTCTGATCTATGTTAAAATACAAAATCACACGTTTAACACACAAACCCTGCATTTTTAGGCTGAGTTCTTCTCTCAAACAGAAAACACTCTGTTCCATCTTGTGTGGGAATACAGGAAGTGTTTTTAAACTCCACACACCTTCACTAGAATCATTTGGATAATTTCAGAGCTTTGGACAGACTAATATTAAAGAATTACTCAAACATGTGTGAATGAAACAAAATACAACTCCAGGTATGTTTTTGATGAGGTAACGACATTAAAACATGACTCAAAGCTTAAAGAGTCAATTTTGAGTAATATAGTTTGTGTTTGATTTTGATTTTACAGTCCATTAACATTAGATGCGGTTGTTGAACCACAATAACAACATGAACACACACATTTTCGCACATTTCTTCTTCAGAGCCTGATGTTATATTAATTTCCATCTTATATTCCATAGTAAGCCATAGGTGATTCTTTACCGTTGACGCCATGCACAACCCCCTTAAGGTAAATGTCATATGCTTTGAATGGTGTGGAAAATCCATACAAGCTGTGAGCAGTCAGGAAGGAATGCGCCATTTCCAGATATATAATAAAATGTGATCAATACTGGCCATATGCTAGCCCGCACCACACCGCACCAGGCTAGCCCCTGTCGCTAAACGCTTCAGCTTGCTCATCAATCAACAATTCTTAAGATGTCATATTTTCATCGAAACCTGACTTGTTCTTCCCCTCTCTCCTTCCGCTCATTCCTCTTTGCAGATTCAGACCGTGGGGTGATTTATGGTCGCGCTACGGGCTGGTAAAACAGGGAAGGTAGACCAATGGGAGGTAGGATAGCTGTGGGGCGTTTGAAGTACATGAAACGCAGTAATATAAAATACACCTGGCCTATCCATGGGTTCCTGTGTTGGGAGAGACAAAAGAGGAGGGCTGGGTGGGCACAAGGGGAGTGTGGGGGGGCATGTGGGTGAAAGGGGGGTCAGGACATGCTCCCTTTCAGAACAGGCTTTTATGGTGTAACTTCAAACGATAGTCCCCCTCTTCTACCCCCAGCTCTGTTTCAGGGCCCCTCCCACCTCCCTCCTCTCTCTATCCGCACTATTGTGTAAAAGCAAGTGGGCAGTAATTGGCCATTCTTTCAGGAAGAGGCCCTTTTGGCTGCCCCCCTTTCAGAAGTCCGACTGAGAGCGTGCCAACACCGTATGTGTGCACATGACAGCCACACCGTCACTTTGTGGGTAATTCATGGCAATGGACAATTTGTTTATGGTTAAGTAAGTAAGAGGAGAGGAGTAATACTGTTTAAACTAGTTCATAATGGGAAGGATTTTAAAGGTCCTATATCACACAAAATGGTTTCTTGTGAGCTTTAAGACATGTTATAATGCTGTTACCTGCACAGAAAAGATTGGAAATTCCAGGGCTGAACATACCCAGATGATTCTAGTGATTCTAGTATGGAGTTTAAAAACAGAATAGAGCACTTCCAGTATTACCATATGACATCACAAAGTGGAAGAGAGTGTTTTCAGTTTAAGAGAAAACTGAAAGAGAGAAGGATTTGAGTGTTACATGTGTGAATCAAAAGATGTTACTAGAGTTGTCGCAATGTAAACATTCAAACTCGACTTCTATACTAAAATGATTGATATTTAATACAGATTGTGATGCCAGAATGACAATTAACAACACAAATTCTTATACAATAGTATTTTTTCAACACAGTGTAAGGATAATATTAATATGTGAACTCATACTAGATCCAATATAGATCAGGACAATTCTAAAACTATTCAGGAAAGGTCCAGTATTGTCTTATTTAAATAATTATTTCAGTATTGATACTTGCTCAAATGAGATACTAGTTTTAGTATCTATTTAGTATTTCTGGATTTTTAATAAACACAGAAATACTCACCAAAACCAAAATACACATATAAGCATGGATAGATCTTAATGTTCCAACCATTCACTAAATCTCTTATTTGCAGTTGCCGTCTTGATTTAACATGGCATACCTTATTGTGAAATACACAAAGAAAGAAAGAAAGAAAGAAAGAAAGCATTTTACTGTCCAATAATCAGGAAGTACATGGTTAGCATACTAGTTGTTAGCTTTACTGTCATGGCAAAACTTCAGCACTGGTCTCTGAGAGTTGTGTAAAGTTCTTATACATTTTACTAAAAGCTTGGAATGCATAAAGTGAGGAATAATGTTGAATCACCTTAAACCCTTTAATATCAACTAGTTTTGTTTTTCACGTTTTTAAATATGTTTATTTCAAATCACTAAGATAACAAAAAGGGTAAATAAAAATACATTACTGGACCACAATGACTCAGTGACTTTCATAATGTTATTAAAGTGAGCCTGGTAAACAATATGCATGGCTCCAAGCTAAACACAAGCTTAACAGGAAACAGTAAAAAAACGCTAACAGGTTTTTTGAATACTCCTCTTTCATAACGGTTAAGTATTCCCAGTGGTATCACATTCCCATAAAACCTTAAAGTGAGACGGCATGTAGTAATGAAGCCTATTAAATGGCAGAACTTTAACCTTTGCCCCTACTTTATGCATGGACTAATCTGCAGATGTAAAAACTGACTGGACAGCTGCAGTAATGGCGATTCAGACAATCAGCAAACTCCAATGACTTGTTGATTAGGGAATGGGGAATGTGCCCACTCACGTTTTTCAAAGCAACTCTGCATTCAAATGAGGTATAATGTTCCAGAGAAACCTACTATTACATTGTGAGAGAATCCACTAAAGGAAGCTGGGAGGGTAAACTATTTAGTAAGTTTGTGTAAGCATGTGTCTTTCCCCAGTACAGATACAATGTCTAAGCAGCTCTTGGGGTCAAAATATGTCCGCTGTTTACTGTCTGCATCTAATTATAAACCGTTTTATTGTGCGCTAATCAGGAAGTGTCCGTTAGCATGCTAGCTGTTGTTTGCTTTACTGTCAGGGCAAAACTTTAAGGCAACGCTGGTCTCTGAGAGTTGTGAAGTGCTTTTAAACTCATCAAGGTGAATATTTAGGATGTTCGGAATGCATAAGGTAAGTGAGGAATAACTTTGGACCATCACACTATTCAGCTAGTGCTAAAGGACATTTTTTAAGACGGTAACAAATCAGGTAGAGCATCTTTAAGTCAGATGCCAGGAGGAGGGATTGTGGGTAAATAGGGTGATGTGACTTGTATATGTAAACACAAGTTCGAGCTGGCAACCCTCTGGTGAGTGGGTGAAGGCTCAGCCCACCGTACCACTATCACACCAAACCTAAGACACTTTGGTGCCCATTTATTTTTATTTAGCTAATTCTAACTTATCTGTATACACTTTGACCAGTTTTTCATTATATTATTCTAATACTGCTCTTTTATACATTTCTAGAGAGACATTGCAGTTTCTTCATTGTGGGAGAAGTAAAGATTTATTACATTTTTTAAAGGTGCACTATGTAACTTTTTGGTTGCGGGTCTGTCACTTGCTTGTTTCTATTGATATGTCATTGCTCTGCCTGGACTGTTCCATAGTATGGCTTTAAACAGCTCTACCTTACCTTTATTCAATCACAGGTAGTTTTAGGCTCAGAAATACCTACAAAAACAGGCATTCTGACTGTGAGCGGGGTCGCCTCTCCACAGATCTGACCTGTAACTTGGTCTGGCTTGGTTTTTATGAAGACAGAAAGGTTTAATGCCATACTGTGAAACATTCCAGGCAAAGCAATAACATCTCCATGAAGAAAAGCATTTGATGGACCCTCCACTAGAAAAGTTATGCAATGCACCTTTTATAAAACCCCATACATACTTTTTTTTACTATAGTTCCCTACTCCAAATAGCCAAATAAAAGTGATTGCAATGACTAAGAATTATTTTATGTTCTTTCTTTCTATATTCCTAATCACTTTGCTGTGTATTCCATTGTATTGCACTAGCAGGTTCAGTACATCAGGTATTAATCAGGTTGACAAAACTGCCCACACCATTTTTCACTGTTGCATATAAATGACTGTAACATTATACAGAAAGCTCACATGTTCTGACATACTGTTCTTTATTCTGTGGCTCTCTCCTACACACCACTTAGACAAGCAAATCTCCACGCACTGTTGAAAGCTGCAGCGTACAGTTGGAAAAATGTAGCACGTACCTTCTATTTCTGAATCCCCAAACACTAAAACATACCAAATTAGTCTCGAAATATGTTTGTACTAGCTAAAAAACAGCAGATTAAGTGAAAATGACTGCCCCAAAAACTGCTTTAAAGAGCCCATATTACGCTATTTTCTTTTCTGTTATAATGTTATTTCCTCATCAAAAACATTCCCTGGGGTTGTGTTTTGTTTCATTCACACATGTTTGACACGCAAACCCTGCACATTTAGGCTGAGTGCTTCTCTCAAACAGAAAACACGCTGTTTCACCTTGCGATGTCATGCGGAAATAGAGGAAATACTCCACTGTGTACACCTTCGCTATAGTCATTTGAATTATTTCAGCCCTGGAACTGCGTATCACTACTGAAGAAAAGGTAAAAGGTGACAATCACAATGTTTGAGCTTTAAAGATGTAGACAGACTAATAATAAAGAATTACTTAAACGTGTGAATGAAACAAAACACAACTCCAGGTGTGCTTTTGAGGAGGTAACAACATTATAACATGGCTTAAAACTCACAAGAGAGAATTTTGCATTAATATACAACCTTTAAACTGAACTGAAAGTGCAGTTTGAATAGTTATAATTAGTCAAATCAAAACACCACAATTCATAAAGTACTACAATGCCCTTTGTAAGCAAACAGTTCCATCTTAATGAGAAACAACAACTGGTTTAGACCTCTACAAACATGTTCTGAAATTGGATTCTTGTTTTAGCTTAAAGGCCTTGTACACAATTTTTTCTCTTGTATTTGAGCAAAATGTGTCTTGCCCCAGTACAGATATATTGTATAAGCAGCTCTTGACATCAGAATAAGTCTGCTGTGTTCTGTCTGCATCCAAGTAGAAAGCCTTAGTCTGATAATCATGAAGTGTGTGTTAGCATGCTAGCTCTTTTACCATCATGGCTCTGCTCTGGTCTCAGAGTTGTGAAAAGCACGTATAAACTCATCTCGGAATGCATAAGGTAAGTGTGGAATAACTTTGGACCACTACAAACCATTGAAAATGAACTAGTTTTGTGATCCACATTTTTTAAAACAATAAAAATCAGGTACAGCTCATTTAACAGTTAATATTTCAATTTCCCCCCGATTACAATCCATTTGAAGGCATAAATTGCTAATCTAATTGTAATACTTGTTAGAAAAATTGGATATTTCCCCTTAATAATTCAACCCCTGCACTAAAATAACTAAAATAATTCCTTCCTTGTGTAAAAATGAGTTGCATAAAACTGCTGCTCTCGGGTTAATGACTTGTGGTCCTTTGTGGCTTACAGATCAGTGTGTGTTCATAAATGTTGCAGGCCCACGTGCATGTGTGTGTGTCAATTAGTAAGAGAAAAGGATTAACCATCTCCAGGGACTTCCAATTACTTCCTTGCGTGTACAAACAAAGTCTATTTTCACCATAGATTTTGTCACGAAGGTTAACGTTGTCAGCCAAAACATGTGGTCTCCGCTAGATCCCCTCCCACGCACTAGATTGCAGTCTATGTGATGTATACAAGAGCTTAAAAGGTTAACTATCAAGATGTAAACACAGACAAGTACAAGGTAGTCCATCTGCCCAGACACATGTAAACATATTCAGATGGTTATTACAGAGATGGGGCAGTATTTTTTCGCGTGATAAATAGGGTACAAATGATCGTTTGAGGTACATTTTGTACATAAAAAAAGCCCCAAAAGATACCGCAACTATAATGCTATTTAACCATAGTGCCCTTTTCTAGATTCTTATTTTTTCTTAGAACAAAATACATTAATATAATAGTTGTTTAAACATGCAACTTATTCATACTATAAATATAATTAAAAATAATAATAATGAAAGGGCCTGTATGAATCATCTGCATCTAATTAGAAACCATTTTACAGTCTGATAATCAAGAAGTGCGCGTTAGCATGCTAGTTGATATTAGCTTTAGCTTCACGGCAGAACTCAAGAACTGTGAAAAGCACTTACAAAACCGCTGTGGTGAATAATCAGGATGCTCAGAATGCATAAGGTAAATAAGGAATAACTTTGGACCACTGCAAACTGTTTACAATGAACTAGTTCTGTTTTTCATATTTTAAAACCGTAAAATCAGATGTAGCACCTTTAATATCTATAATATCTTTAAACGATCAGCAATTATAACAATTATCGTAAATTAATCGTTAATTGCAACGACTTTGACCATGCTAATCGTGACACAAAATTTCACTATGGTCCAATCTCTATTACAGACACACACGTTTTGAAGACGCTAGGAAAAAGGGCACTTCTGTCTCCTGTCGTGGACTAGATAGGGGTCTGGGGTCCTACCTTTTTGTGGTTCACTTTGGTCTCCGGTCTCTTCCGCTTTCTGCCCTTCTCCTGATGACTTCGGCTGGGGAGAATCCATTTTACAACCTGCAGGATAGAAGGAAGAAAGGAAGGAAGGAGAAAGGAGGAAGGGAGGGAGGAGGGCAGGGAGGTAAAGAGAGAGTGCTTTTTAGAGAGAGATAAAACAGCATGATGCAGCAAATGGGAAACGTAAACTAATTATAGAGTAAGGTTGATGATTGGAGGATCTGTTTGGTGCCAAGAAGTAATTAAACCTAAACAATGAAATGTATTACTAACTTCAGAAAACACTTTATTCATTTTAAAGGTCCTAGATTATGCAAAATTGACTCTTGTGAGCTTTAAGTCATTTTATAATGTTGTTACTTCCTCAAAAACATATCTGGAGTTGTGTTTTGTTTCATTCACACATGTTTGAGTAATCCTTTATTATTAGTCTGTCAACATTGTCAAAGCTCACAATGCTCTGTTCCACCTTGTGATGTCATGAAGTGGTAGTTTTCAAGTTAACAGCTACCTCACACAGATATCACAAACACTGCAATTTTTCATGATTTTCTCCACAAGCAAAATATCTTTTTTATTCTGCATAAAAACTGCTAACCCTGTAGTTTAGATCTGCACAAACATGCTCTGAAATGCGATTCTTGTATTAGATTGTCAGTTCATATTTCAGTCTTTTTGCCAATTCCTCTGGACACATTTAAAATCTGAACTTTGAACAGAATCCTATTATTAAACCATAAATCTGATCCCAATGCTTGTCAGAAAATTCACAATTTGATATTTTTGTAAACCATTCCACCCTAGCTAGTGTTTCAAACTTGATTTCAATACTATGTAAAAGGTTCGATTCTCAATACTGATTTTAAAACCACAAAGATCATATAAACCATAACGTTTTCAACTCAAAATAATAGTAAATTCTTTAATATTACCACGTAGTTTTAATCAAGATAATTCTTAAACTATTTCAGAAAGGTCCAATGCAGATGATTTTTCAGTATCTAGTTTTGATAATAGTTTAAGTATCGATTCGTATCTGTGTATCGATATTTCTCACAACCCCAGTTCATACCACCTTCAAGATAATTCTTAAACAATTTCAGAAAGCGCCGATTCTGTCCCATTTAATATTTCTCAGTATCTAGTTTCGATAATAGTTTAAGTATCGATTCGTATCTGTGTATCGATATTTCTGACAATCCCAGTTCATACCACCTGTTAACATTAGGTGTCAGTCAAAGAAAGAGTGTGCTTAAAATAGCAAAAAAGAGCGGAAACTAGGATGATTTGGTTATGTAAAAAATACATTTAAGTAATTGTCTGAAAGCTGTCCTGTAGGCTACGGTCTAGTACCAAATCTTTAGAATGTCAGAAATGCAGTGCTGAGGTCCCATCTTTAGAAACGTCTCGTGAATTTCACACACAAACGCAAGAGTCACATAAGTATGCTTTTGTCGCACCAATCCATCTTCACCTCACAACTTTTACACAATCGCAGGGGAAAAAACGCACACTTCAGTCTGTGGTTTTGTTTAAGAAGTCTGTACAGTAAATCACCAATCACTTACACAACTTTAAACTTCAACGGATACACCATTAAAAGCAAGTTAAACAGTCTTATCTCAGAAATGGAAAAATACAAGTGATCTCAATGTGTAGATTTACTTCAAGTGTCAAATAAAAACAGAATAGCAAGGAGATATAAGGAAAGCAATTAGGAAAGAGGGAGAGCGGGTTTATGGGAAATCGGAGAGGGAGAAGACACGCAACAGATGTAAAGAGCTGCACCAGACGAAAGGAGCCAGAGCAATGCTGAACATGTCTATAAGATGGGAATAGGTCAACCATGATTTCAACTCTGCTAAATGTTGTTACGGAAGAGATAGGTAGATAGATAGACAAGCATGCAAACGTGGAGAGAAAGAGGGAGAGAAGAAGGGGGGAGAGAGGAGAGAGAGACTGTACCTCGGATTTGACTTCTTGCAGCAGGCTCGCTTGTAACCACACGGAGCTCCGATCGCGCAGCCACTAGGAAAACGAAGGAGAACAAGAGAAGAGTAGCAGTGAGCCGCGGGCGAGTGAGTGGAATGCTCGATACAGGGAGGGAGAGAGAGAGAGGAAGAGAGAGAAAGAGAGAGACAGAGGGAGGGAGGGGAGCAGGAAGGGGAGGGCTTGGAGGAGAGAGAGAAAAGAGAGAGAGAGGTTGTGAGCACTTGCTTCTTCGATGACTTAATTGTGTATTTTAGATTTGTACAGCTGCAATGGCTAGTCTTAACAACAGATAAAAGGAAAATAGAAAGCATGTAGATCAGGGGTCTCCAACCTGCAGCCTGGGAGCTACCAGTAGCTCTCCACCCTTGCTGAATTATACCTATTGTGCTGAATAACTCAAATTTGATTAATTAAATGCCTATTACTGTTGTAAATGTATCATTGTGATGCTTAACTTTGTAACTTGTACTAATAAATTAATAATGGTTTATGTTTCAAAGGCATCTAATTGTACCCCATCTATGGCTCTTATATTTACTTTCTTGCTACCGCTCTCTGGCATTTCCATCTTGGTGAGGTACCTCACCGGAAGAAAAAGGTTGGACACCCCTGATGTAGATAGAAAGTGTGTGTAGAAATATATACAGTATTGTGTCAGTGATTATTTTATATGAAAAAACAAAATTCTTAATGGTGCACGATGCAAGTTTTAGGTGGGGGTCCGTCACCTGCTTGTTTCTATGAATATGTCATTGCTCTGTCTGGAATGTAACACAGTATGACATTAAATATCTTTAACTTAGATTTGTTCAATTACAGGTGGTTTTATAGCTCAAAAATACCTAGAAAAACACGCATTCTGACTTTAAAGCTAAGATAATGAACTATTGTTATATTGTAAAAATTGCACAAGACCTAACCACTGCCCTTCGTCTGCATCAAATTGTAAAAAATGTATGGGAATCCTAATAAATCAGCTAATACACAAACATACACAAAATATCATGCAGGTGAATACTATCGATGTGTGAGTTAAGAAAATGTTAGATTTAAATGCAGTCTTCCTTTCACTATTTGAAAATCAGGTACCCCTTCTTTATTTCCTCCAAAACATTCATGCAGATTTGCTTCATACGATGTAATATCCTGCAACAGCTTTAATCATGTTTAATTATAAAAACTATCCTGACTCCTCTATTGCAAAAATAGGCAATAATGATTTTGCCTTGAGGCGAGCTCCATCACTGCAGCTGAGGTTCAACTGGTGTCATCCTGTGAATATCTGAATACATGCACAACACTACGGGCTGTTGTTTTCTTAATAGCTTATACAACAAGCATATAAAGAAGTACATTTGTTTTATGTCCATACAAATTATCTTCACTACAGATATTTGTGCTGCTTGGTGTATTTTGGTGCATTTTGGATATTCTGTTGAGAAATTATTATATTGATATTTTCAATTGACAATAATCTAGTTTTTTTACTTACTTTTTTTTTTTTTTTTACTGTTTTTTACTCCTCTTCTGCATCCATTACGTGTGATGTACCACAAGGTTCTGTTTTAGGACCCATTTTATTTTATATTTATATGCTCCCCATAGGACACGTTAAAGCCCGCCATAACGTGTCCTTCCACTGCTGTGCTGACGACACACAGATCTACCTCTCGCTGAGACCAAACAACCTACAAATACAACAGCTCCAAATCAATCCTTCCCAGTCCACTTCTCATATCAGCAATAGTCTCGGCCTTCCAACATCACCCCTGCATCCAGAAACCTTGGCGTCATTTTTGACTCTCACCTCGACTTCCACCTTCACATGAAAAAAGTCACCCAATCCTGTTTTCTCCACTTCTGCACCATTAGCAAAATCAAACATATCCTCTCCCGCCCTGATCTTGAGAAAGTTATCCACGCGCTCATCTTCTCCTGTTTAGACTATTACAACTCCCTCCTCTTCGGCCTTGACACCAAATCATCATCTTCCGCCTCCAACTGGTTCAGAACGCAGCAGCTCGGCTCCTCACTGGTTTTAACAAATATCACACATTACTCCTGTTTTAGCTTCACTCGCTACCTGTGTGTTTTAGAATTGATTTTAAGATTTTACTGATCACTTTTAAAGCTTGTTTAGGTCTTGAACCAAGTTACATTTCAGAATTTTTAACCCTGTATGAGTCCTCCCGCAGGGTTAGATCCTCACGCACCATCAGTATCATCTTTTAAATCACTTCTTGAAACTAATTTTTATCAATTGGCCTTCCTTTAGCTGGTTTTCTAGATTTTATTTCATATTTATTTTTATTCTATTTTATCAACTTATTCATTATAATTAACTGAATTGTTTTTTTGTGTTTGTGTTTCAGTTGTGTTTGAGTAACCCTTTATTATTAGTGTGTCTACATCTCCAAAGCTCAAAATGCTCTGTTCCACTTTGTGATGTCATGTAGTGTTAGTTTTCAAGTCAACAGCTACCTTTTACCTTCTTCAGTAGAAATTGGGAGTTCCAGGGCTGCAAATTATCCAAAAAGATTCTAGTGAAGTTGTACAGAGTTTAAAAACACAGTGGAGCACTTCCTGTATTACAACATGACATCACAAGATGAGAAGAGTGTTTTCAGTTTGAGAAAAGAACTCAGGATTTGTGTGTTAACATTGTGAATGAAACAAAGCAAAACTCCAGATATGTTTCTGATGACAAAACAACATTATAACATAGATCAAAAAACTGCGTAATATGGGCCCTTTAACAATAGCCGTGTTGCTTATTCGTCAGATGAAGATGCTTTACTCCATTCCGCCATTTCCAGCAGAGGCCGTGGCGATGAAAAGATAAAACAAAGATAATTCTCTATTTGCAAAGCTCCACATTATGGATTTACGAGCCATGTAATGTGAACATCAAACCCACTCCAGTGCTCTTAACGACCGTCAGGGAATGGACACACAGACTGTACCCAGCCTCCGCCCACTCACTACTCACTATATCGAACCTTATTAAAGCTTTCAGCACGGATCACTTGCCTGACAGGTCCAGAGTGATACCTTTCTGGATTTTTTACACTGAGGGATGTCAGTCTGGTCACACTACGAGACATACTCAGACTGCGCCATCAGATTTTATTTATTCCAGTGACGCATTTGAAACGAAGGAGCGCATTGGGCACCCATCGTTTTGAACAAAATCTAAATTCTCTCACCTTCACCTTTCTGGTGGTGGGTTCGCTACCGGCTTGTCTCCGTGGAGATGTGATTGCTTACCCTGGAATGTTCCATGGTATGGCATTAAACATAACCATTTAGCATTTATTCATTACACATTTTTCTGTTGCTCAAAAACACCATAACGTAATTTCCGGACTATTGAGCGTACCTGAATATAAGATGCATCAACAAAATTTAAAAAAAAAAAAAAAAAAACCTGTACATATAAACGCTGCACCTGTCTATAAGCTGCAGGTGTCCACGTCTTCAAGAAAGTTTTCAAGTTCGGGCCATCTGCTTTTATTGCCTCTGAAAGCTTTTGTCGTCTTTTTGCATTTAGTCAGTTCGTCACGCTGCCAACGCCAGTGTCTCACCATCGATTCACTGATGCCAAGCTTACGTGTAGCAGCTCTATTTCCTTCTTCGACAGCCAGATCAATTGCCTTTAACGTAAAAGGCTGGATCATAGGCATCATAGGCATTTCTTCGTGTGTTTTCCATGAGGAGGGTGTGAGCATGAAGTGCAAAATAACTGTTCAAAACACAATCAAACTCCTCCTCGGCCCATCATCTCTTCCACCTGTCTGTCTCGCTCTTGCACACCCGTCACTTCGCACTCTACTGTGCATGTCTTCTGCAGAAAGAGCCGCTGTCCTGTCTGGTATCATGTCACTGTCTTGTAGGATTTCAGCAGATTTCAGGCTCTCACGGGGGCTTGGTTAGTTGTGTCGATCAGGTATGACTGGATGTCTGGCTACTGAAGTTTGAGACATTTCTTCTCGTCATTTACGCACCCATTTGACGCATACAGGTTATTAAGATGTATCCCACTCACTAATGTTAATTTAGCATCAAAACTTTAGTTTTAGTGTGCTGACAACATTCTGCACGGCGCTTTCTGCACTCAGGCTGCGTGCGTATCCGCTGTGTTGATAAACAAATCATTCGTCCATATATTAGCTGCATCGTTGTATAAAGTGTGAGAAAAAAGTAGTGGCTTATAGTCCGGAAATTACAATAATTCCTTCTATGAATAGGTGCAACTCTCCGTAGATCTGAACTGTAATGAGCATAGTGCTGTAACCTGATATATAGAATGTAGAATAAATTAAACTAAGACAAAGTAATAACATTTCCATGGAGACAAACAGGTGGTGGACAGGTGGTGATATATATAGCAGCCATATTAGCATGCGTGTCCCTGATTGGCTAATGCACCTGTCAATCACATCCATCTGAACTCAGGGAGATTCAGGGATGACCAGAATCACATCTTTATAAAGTATTGGCGAAGTGTGCATTCTGGATTCCAGGCTACATCTCACTATAGACTAATTAACTGATGCAAATTTTGAGACACCCAGGAATAAGATATTATAAGCGAGTTAAAACAAAAACAACTGGACTTACTTCGTTTTTTAAGCCGACGTTTCGCTATCAACCAGAAAGCCCTGAAGAAGCTATTTGGTAAGTAAGTCCAGTTGTTTTCGTTTCAGTTTCCTTATAATACTACAGACTAATGTAAGTCCCACTTCAGAGCTATGCAGAGGACAGTGTACACAGGAGAGACCAGGAGACACAACCACACAGAGGAGGAAGAGGAGGAGATGGGACCCTTACACTGTCACAATGAAGAACACAACAGAGGAATGGAAATGACAAACGATTCATACACTCCTCTCTGCTATGATGATGGGTGATCTAATTTTCAGACAACAAAATGATACAAGGTAAGTGCCATAAACACAAAGATGTGAAAAAACAAAACAAAAAATGACTCGTGACATAAAATACTGTATTGAACTGTAGAATAAATGGCAATCATTATTAAAGGGCCTATATTATGCTATTTTCTGATCTATGTTATGTTTTTTCCTCATCACAAACAAACCCGGAGTTGTGTTTTGTTTCATTCACATTTAACACTTCGCCCAAACAGAAAACACTCACTCTCATATGGTAGATAATACAGGAAGTGCTACACTGTGTTTTTAAACTCCTGTGTTTTAAATGTGTGAATGAAACAAAACACAACTCTAGGTATGTTTTTGATGAGGTAACAACATTATAACATGGCTTAAAGCTCACAAGAGTCAATTTTGCGTAATATAGGACATTTACACTTTGCTTTAAATAAAAATGGATGAGAATGTTTCAAGTTACGGTAGAATATTTCAAGTTTGTTAGAATAATGAGGCTTTTTGAGATCTACAACCAACTTTCTGTAGTTTTATTATTCTTGCGCACATCAGCATTTTCTGTTCCAAGCAGGGTTCAAACCACTAACATTTGGACTGGTGGGCGAAAAATAATTCTTAAATATGTTCAGTTTTATCAAAATCAGATAATACATCATTTAAATTTAGATACATGATATTTTCCTATTGGGCTTATTATTACTGAACTCCCAACTGAGCCATCCTTCATGAGCTTTGAAGATGAGAAAGCCAATAAGCCAATAAGATTAGGTTGGCCACTGAAGTCCACTCTGGTCTCTGGGAGCTGTGAAAAGAGCTTATAAACTCATCACTGTGAATAATTAGGATGCTCAGAATGCATACGGTAAGTAAGGAATAACTTTGAACCACTGTTTAAACTGTTTAAAATAAACTAGTTCTGCTTTTCATGTTTATGGTCATTGGTCACAGTTTTACATAGCTCCAAATTCAAGGCAGTCAAAGCACTTAACATCAAAGAACCACTCACCCATTCACACACACACTAATACACCAGTGTATGGGGTGGATCAAGTGTCTTGCCCAAGGACACAACAACAACATTCATCTGTGGGATTTGCACCGTAAACATGTGGATCAGTGGATCTGCTCTAACAATGATGTTTATGTCAAGAAAGGGATTTGAGCTGGTAACGTAAAATATAACAGGGAAGTAGTTGTGAAAATCTGAAACATTCTTGACCTGTTTCTGAATTGAGTGAAAAATGTGGGATTTGAACCACCAACCTTCGGACCAATGGACAAACACTTGACCAACTGAGCTACTATCGCCTTTAAAAACAGCACCTGAAGCTGTAAAATCAAACTTGTCTGACAAAAACTAAAATGATAGGGAAAAGGTATTGAAAATCTGAAAAATCCTTGGCTTGTTTCTGAATTGAGAGAAAAGTGCAGGATTTGAACCACCAACCTTCGAAACAATGGACAAGCACTTGACCAACTGAGCTACTATCGCCTTTAAAAACAGCACCTGAAGCTGTAAACTCAAAATTGTCTGACAAACGCAAAAATAATAGGAAAAAAATACTGAAAATGGGAAACATCCTTGGCTTGGTTCTGAATTGAGTGAAGAGTGCGTTGGTTTTGTTTTCAGAACAGAGCACATGACACAGCTCTGACAGTTTGGGTTGCGTGCATGTTTGATCATGCAAATTTGCCCGACATCTCGTCTCGTCTCTTGTTGGGGCTGTGAAATCATTAGAACATGCTGCATCTGTGTGGCCCATGCACATTTGGATCATTTTATCATCAGTGGGATTACAGCAAATATTCCCTCCACAGCTCACTCCTGATTTGAGACTTGCACGAGGTTTTTAAATACCAGACCATGTTCCTGCAGGGTATGGTGCAAATTAGAAGACAGGTTAGTTTTAGAGACACTGGTATTTCCTTTGACCTCATTGCTGCTGGCATTTAAATTGAGTGACATTATTAGCATTCATGCCGGAAAAATGACGATGTGACTCGCGCATCTGGATAAAACTTAACCCATCTGCTTTGCGCCTACCCAGGGCAATGATACGTGCTCTAAAGTCATTTTGATAACATTATTTATACTGCAAAAAGGAATATCTGGGTAAGCCGGATTTTTTTGTGTTATGAATATTTTATCTTGACTTGACAAGTAAAATTATCTATAAATGAAACAAGACCTTTTTGTGAAAATGTAAAAAACAATACAAAACCTATTTAAATAATTAAACAACTTGATTTAAACTCTAGTTGCCCGGGTCTACACTGACAGAGGTAAGGCTGCTGATGTGTGCCTTTGGCCCCTTAAACCGCCGCTACTCAAACCATTCTGATACTCTGATACAGGTGGGTGAAATGTTTTACCCAAAACATGCACTATATGTAAAATCCTCCAGCTAAAGTAGTCCTGACCAAGACTCAAGATCTAGAGATGGGTGCCTGGGCGCTCTACAGTAGTAGCTCACTGCTCCTGACAGGTTGTCCCAGTGGCACTGGGTAAAGGATGGGTCAAATGCAGAGAATGATTGTCCGTCACGAGGGATCAATAAAGTACCTTAACCTGACACGAAGGCAGTATACACATGTGGGAGAGTTAAATTGCTGACCTTTTGTTTGGTTTGAAAGATCCTTCCACCTATACATTTCTATATGCATGTGCTGCACTAATGCTGAGTGTCTCTCCCCACTCTTCAATTTAAAACAAATACACTTCTGTTCAGTAAAGCATATGGACCAATCAATAGGCAATGGTTTAAAATAAACAACATGTTCTTGCTCATTAACAATTCTGAGCATGTGGAGTCATAAGGGTGTGAGTAGGCACTGCTCTGTCTGAGGCTTTGTTAGGCTTTAAACTGAGCTTTAATTTAACATAATCGTACCATAAAGAACTAACGTAGTTGGAACTCCAATGGGCGAGCTGATTTGTGCTGTTAAACAAGTCTCTTAAACATATAATTACAGTCACAAACTAGCTAGCATTAGTCAACCGTTTTCCAGTTAGTCACCTAAACAGGAGCATGACTCAGACTCAGTCTCAAAACTGGTTGTGTTTGCAAATGCGTGCAATGTGTCACCATGGTAACTGCAAAACATTATCCCACAGACATACATGCAGAACCCCCCCAGTGTGATGTCACTGCAAAGCATCATTAGGACTAAAATTACTCATCGCAATAATCTCAACATCTTTGAAATTTTGATACATATATGCAGTCATACAGTAATTATTATCCCATGACTGCAGTTTAAAAGGCAATTTTATCTAAAAATCTGATACACAAATGTCGCCATTTTGTTTAATGAAGTAAATCAAAATCCTATTTAAACAGTTGCGGCTGTGGAGTCCACCACACTACACTCCTCACCATAGTAACTGAAGTGAACCGGTAACAGATGTAGCGTTACCATGGCCACACATAGAGTTCAACAGTCTCACCCCACGCTTCAGTGCATTACACAGAAGTCCTCCAGCAGAGAACGAGGGATAAAGAGCATGAAGGTGTGTAAAAGCAGAGGATGAGAACAGAGGGAGAGGTGAGAGGGAGGAGTGGAGTGGGCCAGAGAGGAGGGCGAGTGAGTGTTGGAGCAGTAAATTGGCATTGTGTAACAAGATACCTCGCATAGTAGCTGTTGTACTTCCTGATCCCCACCAGCATTCCCTGAATAGCAAGGATTTAGTGTGTGTCAAAGTGCGTCTTGTGTCCTTCTCTGAGTGGGGCACCTCCGAGGGGACCCATACAAAATACAGCTCCAGTTCACAAGTTGAGCTGTATAGTACTGGTAGTAGTTACAACTAAAGTAAGAGAAGGAAGGGGGTTCATTTGCTGCACTAATGTATAAAAACTAAAATGAATATGTTTGGTGATGGCTTTTAAAAGTTTTTAATGTCTTAAAAACGTGAAAAACTAGTTCATTTTAAAGTTACCAGTGGTCCAAAGTTATTCCTCATCCTAGTTATTCCATCTTCGCTTTTCACAACTCTCAGAGACCAGTGCAGTTTCACCAGACTGTAAATTTAACAACTAGAATGCTAATGTTCACTTCCTGATTGTCGGACAATAAAATGCTATCCTCAAGAGCTGCTTATATACTGGGGCAAGACAATATTTGCTCAAATACATGGTAAAGCAAACACTGTCATAATAGTTTTAAGACTGTCTGAAAAAAACACAACTGATTTTCAACAAAAATGATGAGAGAGACTAATTGAAAAACTGTTGGCTCATGCTAGCTAGCTTGTGTCTGTGATTTTATGTGTAAGGGACTGTTTAACAGCACAAATCAGCTCATCTGTTGTGGTTTCAGCTAAGTCAGTTCTCTTTGATCAGATTTAAAGTTTAATAAAGCCTCAGACAGAGCACAGCCTTTAGTTAGCATCACACCCTCAGGGAAAGTGAACCAATGGAGACCAATCAAAAAAGTATTCACACACTATAGGGAGTCATTTGTTTAGTTGTTTATTGCTTTGGCTAATGCGTCTTCATGGATGTTTTGCCTGCAGAAAAACAAGACAGATTTCTCCAAAAACCTTGTTTAAATGAGGTACAATTCTGATCACTATTCTTTTTATATACGCTATACTATATAGAAAAGTACTATGAATAGGTGTCATCTCAGACGCAATTACACCTTATAATAACCAATGAGCAAGTAATTAGCCATTAGCATTAGGGCAGGCATAATTACTGAAACAGAATTTGATCCTTGTACAATTGTGTGAAACAATTTTAATGTACTCTACGCAACATAAAAGATAAACCAGGATCCAAACTATAGGTAGTATAAAGACATGAACTAAGTGAGTGTGACGTCACCCGTAGCGTTCAGTTACAGTCAAATTAAGCTCACCGAGGCTAGCAGTTAAGGCCGCCACACACTACTGAATTTTTCAGTCTTAGGCTATTTTTAAACGTGCAACAAAAAGTGCACACCACAGACACAAAGAGAATCTTATGAGACTTAAAATCTCCTATCGCAAAGACTGCAGCGGGATATGGCTGCGGACCACAGGCTATAAAGTTGTGAGCGCGATCGCGTCAGCTGTTTCCTGTCTACAGTAAAACAACTCACTTTGAGACTCTGAAGTGTTCAAAAGATCAGAGCACCGCACTTCTAGTTTTGATACAAGTCAAAATTGTGTTATTATTATTATTTGTGAAATTTGGTGCAATACTTCATATATTTGATTTTTAAAGCATAAAAGACTGCCGATAAAGTACACAGGAAGTAGAGTCACTATCACTAATTTGTAGCTTCACCTCGATCTGTGCACTGTGTGGATGTAAACAGACACACGTAAGGAACTATTTTGCCTTTTTACTTTCAAAGAACGCAGAAAACTGGATTAATAAGCGCGGATTTGTGGACTGGATATGACATCACTTTGCGGAGGACAATTTCTATAGATAATGTAGATGAGATGCTGCACTTAATAAAACTAAATTTAACACTTTACGAGAGGTGAGTAATAAAGTCTTTTCGCTATATCCCGAGTTTGTATCTTGAGTCTCTGTGTCCGACACTCCTCTACCCCGACACTCAGTTTTATTGGCTGTTACCATTGCGTTGCTGATGTTTGGTGGTTACAATCTGACACTGACACGAGGAGCACAGCAGCTTCAAAATCACACACAAAGACAAAAAGTCGGGTCACGCTTCCCAGAACTCGGGGAGAAGCAAATTGCAGCCAGAATCGGGCAAATTCTCCTGTAGTGTAGTGTGCCTTTAGAGGGGCAAATTTGGAGCTGAATTCCATATTAGGAAAAGGAACTGATTTACGGACAAAATAGCAAAATAAAAACACCAGGATTGTGTAGGGCAGGTTAATACAAACATTTTAAGACCAAAAATGAGGAGAAATGAGGAGAGAGGGGCAAAGGTTTTTCAATATAGAGTTAAGCGGATCTGGAGTCGATGAAGCCGGAAGCACGCCCATGGTCACTTCCTCTTTGGAATGCAGCGGCTAGCATATACAGTCTATGATCCAAACATGACTAAATTATGACTTAAAAATCTGTGGGTAAACCATGTGCTTTTCTCCATGGAAATGTTATTGCTCTGGAATTTTCCACAGTATAGCATTAATCTTAACTCACTCCATGGTGAGAAGCAGGTGACGCAACCAGGCCAAGTTACAGGTTAGATCTATGTAGAGTCCATCCCACAAGGTCAAAGCATTTTTGAGCAATAAAAAACTGGGAAAAACTGGGAATTAAGTTAATGCAAGATGGATATGTGTAATTCCACACTGTGTAACATTCCCAGCTAAGCAATAACATCTCTGTGGAGACAAGGAAATGGTGTACCCTCCACCTGAAAAGTTACTCAGTTCACCTTTAAACCAAATTTCTGTCTGATGTAATTCTGTGGACTTCTGATAATGCTATAACGAAAGTGTTGTAGTTGTATAATACAGCCCCAGTTACTGTACAGCTTAAGCAGTGAGGCCGAGTATCTCATTTCATTCTTCGTCTCACCGCCACCGCGAAGTGAAGGTCTGACCGTTACAAAAGCAGAATTCTCACAATTATTCTGTGCACTAAGGAGGTAATGTAATCCGCTGTCTGTAAAGCTTTTTGTCTGTGGGATTTAAGGTGGACTGGAGTCTTCACCCGAACACAGGTCTAGAGTTACAGCACTGGAGGTCCTTGCTGAAGAATGCACTGTGCCCTTGGAGTTATTTTTGAGGCAGCAATAGGTTGTGTTCACTTGACATCACAACTTTCTCTATTCCAAATTGATCCTTTGCAGCTGATGTCATCAATATTCACTGGGGGTGTGATGCTAACTGGAGGCTCTGCTCTGTCTGAAGCTCTGTTACTCATGACTTAATCTGAGCTTTGTTTTAAGACAATCTGACCAGAAAGAGCTGAGTTGGTTGGAATTACAATAGGTGAGATGATTTGTGCTCTTAAACACGTCTCTCACACATTCACAAGTTAGCTACCATGAGCCAATAGTTTTTCAGTTAGTAACTCTCACCTTTTTCTTGAAAATCAAACACCTAAACAGGACCATGAAGTTCATATTGATCACTGAAAACGTGCTGTGAAAATTGATTCTGTATTTTTTTTTTCTTGAGTTTCCTGACTATCTTAAAACCTTTTGGCAGTGTTTGCTAATGTATGCATTGTATTACCATGGTAACAACTGAACATTACACCATAGAGGTACATGTAGAACACCCCCAGCATGATGTCACTGCACAGGGATATGGTCACTGGTATCACGTGGAGGGTGGAGGAGAGGACTAGTCTCAATACTAGTACAGAGAGCAGAGACTCCCACAAGGCTGTGCAAACACTGATGTCATTTATGGCTTCTCAAGAAAGATATGAGACATGAGACAATATTCTTAAGAAAAAAAAAAAAAAAAAAATTTCTTCACGACCAATTACCAAAAATCTCTAGTAAAAATGCAAATGTTTATATATATGCCAATGGTGATTTTTTTCCAGTTATGATGTCTTTTTGAAGGTAGTCAAATGTTAATGGACAGCAAATTGCATTTTCAAATTATGACGTAGTGTGGTTTATTTCATATTTAGTAATGTATTTTGGTTGAATCTGTATTTTGGTTGAATCTATTTAACACTGCTAGTTTTGCACTGTTGTTCTGTCCATATTGTATATTTTACATTATATTTAGTCAAAGTTCATCAAACACCTTACTGTTTGCATGCCTTTATTTTATTTTATTTTATTTTATCATAGTTTATATCTTGTATTACTCTTGATAGTTTTATGTGGCACCATATCGCCAAAGCAAATTGGTTGTGGATGGCTGTTTATCACTGATCATCTTGGGACAATATTCAGACCTGATGAACGAATTTTCCAGTATTTATTTATAGTGTAATTTAAGATGTACATCAGGGGTCTCCAACCTTTTGCCTCCAGTGAGCTCCTTCACTAAACAAGAATACCAGAGAGCTACTCATTTTAGCGGTCGCAATAAATTGAGTAAATATAAGAGCCAGGGACTTAGATGGGGTACAGTTAGATGCCTATAAAACATAAACCATTAAGTACTGCACAAAGTTAGGCATCAAAATTATAAATTTACAATGGTAATAGCCATTTAAATAACCAAAATTTTGCTATTCAACACAGTGCATATAATTCAGAAATCTCTTGGCATGCTACTTTGAAGGGATAGGAGAGCTACTGGTAGCTCCCGACTTACTGGTAGCTCCCGACTTACAGATTGGAGACCCCTGATGTACGTATTTATACACACACACACACACATAAAATACAGCTGTAGCTCCTGATTTCCTGAGGTTTTACTGGCTTAAAAAAACAGAACTAGTTCATTTTAAACGGGTTGGTCCAAACTTATTTCTCACTTACCTTATGAATTCTGAACATCCTAATAATTCACAGCAAATAGTTGGTAAGTGCTTTTCACAACTCTCAGAGACAAGAGGAGTTTTGCCATCACCACAACAAGCATGCTAACACTTCCTGATTCTCGGACAAGAAAATGCTTTATAATTAGGGGTAAACAGTACACAGGTGGACTTACTTTGACCTCAAGATCTGCTTATACAATAAATCTGTACTAAGGTGAGACAATTTATGCTTAAATACAAGGGGGGGAAAGGGTACCTTAAATATGCCTTTTGTGCTCTTAAAAAGTTAACTGATGTCAGCAAAAAGCCCCTATTTTTCCTCAAGTTTGAAGTCCATATTACAGTCAAAGTGGAAAGTCTTGTTAGCCAAAGTCTGTTTTAGAATTCTCAAAATATCATTACATTACATTACTCTCATCCACACAGAACACTTACTGTAATAATATGCTCACTTATCCTGCTCTACTCATATCAGCCAAAACCACAAGACAATTTTTCCACTAACTCTAAGCAAAACAGATGTCTAGACAGAATGTTACGGCATTAAATCTAAATTGTAAGGGGAAGTCCTTATTTAAACTGCACTATTCCTGCTCATATATATTGTACTGGGAGAGCGTACTCATCTAATCTGCAGTACTGCTAAAATAAGATGGCCGTTTCACATCACCTACTCTGAGATTTCTGGATGTCATTGTTTATTATTAGGCTCTGACCATTTCCTGCCTTTCTATTTAACAGAATAGAGTGATGGATTTAGAGATAGAGGAAAAAGGAAGTCACAGAAGAGTTTATATACAGAGCAGGAGAGAGTATACCCAAAAAGTAGGAGTGTAGTTACTTTAGAAATGTTACTGTAAGTTTAAGTAAAAAGTGGTGACCCTGGGTGAAAATACAACTTGGTTACTGGCTGTGGAAGTAAACAATGAATGATGCATGGATTTGAGGTTCTACAATATGATAGAAAGGCAAAATCCAACACACAATTCTGGGTATGTCCAAAATATAGACCTCAAACCAATGGGCTAAAATATATCTTAAATAAATGTGATGGTACGGTGCCAGAAATGCAATGTTCAAATTATTTAATATTGTCAACATAAAGCTTTTATCACTATTATAGACTTATCCATAGTTGAAGATTAACCAGCACTTTACTCATGAGTGCTATACTTTAGATTCTTATGTACAGACCTCCATTAGTTTCAGCCGTCAGTCAGAAGCAATGTCAGACCACTGCAAGAGGGAAAACCATCTCTGTATATATAAATGGACATAGCTAACCCGCTAGCTGCCGCATCCCAGATAGGAAGTGAGCATAGAGGTGGTTCCAGCTCCATCGACTCCAGCGCCAATTGACTTTACATTGAACAACTGTCACCCCTCTCTCTGTAACTGCTGCACTGAGCCTCGTCATTTTGGTCTTAAAATGTTCGTATTAACCCACTCTACATGATCCGGTGTTTTTATTTAGCCATTTTGTCTATAAAATGCCTATTCCTAATGTGAAGCTTGGCTCTAAATTTGTCGCTATAACTGCTAGCGTCATGAACTTCATTTGACTGGAGACAAACGCTATGAGTGACATCCACTTGGTCCACTTCTTTATACAGTCTATGGACAACACTACGGTCACAGAGAGCAACAAGTACCATGGTTGGATCAGGAAGGTCATCAAGATCCTAAAACGCACCAGACTGTAAATCGGGATGAGGGGGCGTGCCATCTCTGTCACACCTGGAATATAGTTCTAAAGAAGTTGGACTGTTTAAATCAGCTGACCAGACATGCTGCAGCCAAAACCAAAACTGTCAAGGTATAAAACTAGCAGAGGTCTGTACAGAATCCAAAGTATCAATACGGAAGACCTAATGAAACTAATCAGACTACAGGTGAGTACTGTTACTTGGAAATACTATCATACAAGTGAAAAGGACTGAGTGATTTAAAAAAACAAACTACTTGATAGCCTTTCTAGCACAATCTTGTTAATTAAGTTATTTGCTTTTGAATCTGCTTTATCTTGTCTATTAGTTATAATAGCTAACCCTTTTAATGTTAGTCTAGTGGTCCAATTATTGTATTTTGCAGTTTCAACACTGCAGTTCCCCCATTGCGGGACAAATAAAGGTCATTTTAGCTTATATTATCGCCTTACTCTTAAGTAAATGTTATAAGTTTTATTTAACAGTTATTGTGACATCAACCTTTTCAGGGACTGTGGGAAGAAACTAGTATTTTCACCAAAACTGCTCCTTTGACATTTTCTTTTATAAAGATAACAGTTTTTTTGTCACTAATCAAATTTTAACATTCAACTGAAGTTTCTAAAATAATTGTTACTCTGAATAATCGTGAGCACTTGCATTTGTGAGAGATAAATAAATAAGTCTTGGCATTGATTGGCTGTGATCCTATTAGCAGCTGAGGACATCAAACGCCTGCCTTGTATTGTCCCATTATCGGCGCCTCCTCTCTCCGTTTCTCTCTCCACTTTGTTTGTCCTGATCCTTCAAGTATCTGCTTACATCACTGGCGCTATCTGCAAAGGTCGAAGTTCACAGACACGCAACTGCAAAGCGGGAAGGGAGTAGGAGGGTAAGAGGGGGTAATTAATATCAGTTACCATGGCGACTGGAAAAAGCTAAGAAGCGGCCAGAACGTGAATTGATTGCGCGTGAGTGTGCATCTTTGTAATCTGGCTATCTGTTGTCCTGCTTGTCAATGTGCAATGATTTTGACTTGGGGTGACGCACTGTGGCTAAAAAAGGACTACGATAAACAGAGATAGGTTACACAAACATAATTTATTTTAGGGGGTAATTTTAGCCATGGAAAATACAGTTTGTTAGTGTTTCTAATGCAAAAATAACACAGGGGCTGTACTTTTAAACTTGGTAACCAGAACCTCATCCTCCCAGACTTGTGTTATCCAAATAACGTTATGTCATGCAGTATATTAACACTATAAACCGGCATGGCTTCATTGGGAATCATGTGGTTTTCAGTAGGAAATTTTAGGTAAACAGGAAGATGTATTATTATAGTCACACAATCTTTTATTTTTACCCTCACTAACCAAAACAGACAAAGTAAAACAGTGGCCAACTGGACCTAATGTATACGATTTTGTGAATTTTTCTACTGGGAGTTTCCGCCACCTACTTGTTTCCATGGAGATGTTAATGTTTTGCCTGAAATGTTACACTGTTAGACAGGCAGGGGGAAATCTGTCTTGTTTGATGCCACTGGGCCAAGTTATAGGTCAGCTCTGTGGAGAGGTAAGCCTTCTCAAAGAACAAATACATGCTTTTATGGTATTCTTTTATTAGTAGTTAAAACACCTATTTAAAGAAAGATAGACAAGCTTAATGCTATGCTATGGAACATTCTGGGCACAACAATAACATATCTATGGAAACAAGCAGGTGGAACGCCCTCCCACCCCCATCAGAAAAGTTACATAGTGCACCTTTACTTTAATTTACATTACCCATCGATAATATTTAGTTGTAGGCCTAGTAAAGGGAGGCGCCATTTCATTTTTTTTTTAAGTTTTAAAGCTGAATTTTCAATTTAAACAAGAACACACATACAAATGTAAAGTATGTCCCATATTGTCTCCACCCCTCTCAACACTCACCAGTAAAAGCATTCATTTAATTGCTCTTTCTCACTTCTTTTTCCACTGGACCCATCTACAATGCAGCAATAGAACCAAAGGTCACCTCCTTGAGGACAAACTGTGTCTAGACCCAAGCAAAGAAGAATCAGTTCTTCTCATCCTTCATTGCATCTACTTGCTTGGATCAGGCCAGGGTCTATCTATTCAATAAGCTAGTCACTACAGCTCACCCATAAGTCATTTCTATGTCTCTCCTGGTTAAATCTGCTTCAAAACTTTGATATTTTGATAAAATTGGTGAAGTATGGCTCTATAAAATCAGTATTGTCTTAACATTAAACCTAACATGGAGCAATAGAGTGATGGAGTTTGCAGTGCTGTCAAGGTCAGTGGGGGATTTGGCTGAACCAAAAGCAAACAGAAGGACCAGAGGAGTCGAATAACCCTTTAGAAATGGAAAGATGATTAAACACTGAGTGAAAACTAAGACTCTGGGATATGCAGCTGGTACCTTGTATGGATTATGCATGGTCATACTCAGCTATGTGCAAAGCTACATTATGTTAACATACCTTTATACATAAAGTTAAGAACAAAAAGTGCTCATACCGTTGGAATTCCCGGACGATCCAGCCAGTCAGCATAAATTGAACTGAGGGTGAGGCCTTTTCTGGAACACAGTAAAACAATGTTAAAACCAAGGGAATAACTCAACCAGGGATACCATTATCTGTAATCCACTGGGGACATACAGTATCACATCATTTTGGGTGATTGCAAGCTGGATTTAGTCACAGGATCTGACAACCCAAAGTAAGGAGCTGATTCTGCTTTCAGATTGAATGACTGTCTTGAGAACAGAGAGGTAATGTTTATTAAATATTGAAGACAAATCAAGCATTCATGACCTTTAAAGATGCATTATGTAACTTTTCTGGTGGGGGGTCTGCCACCTGCTCATCTCCATGGAGATGTGCTTTGTTGTTGTTATGTTGCTGTTAGAAAGTTCCACAACAGCAATAATAACATGCTGTTGTGTATGGCATTTAACTTGCCTGCCTATCTTGCATGAATGTCTGTGCAGGTGTTTTAAAGCTTGAAAAACAAACATTCTGCTGTGAGTGGAGTTGCCTGACCTGTGTTTTGTCCCAGTGGTTTCACCTGGAGTTGTGTGTTGTTTCATTCACACATGTTTAACACACAAACCCTGCATATTTAGGCTAGTTCTTCTCTCAAATAGAAAACACTCTGTTCCACTTTGTGATGTCACGTGTTAATGCAGGAAGGGCTCCACTGTGTTTTTAAACTTCTTAAACGGTCACTAAAATTTGGAATTTCCAAACTCTACTTCAAGACATCACAAGGCGGAACAGAGCATTTTGAGCTTTGGTGATGAAAGACAAATAATAAAGGATTACTTAAACACAACTCCAGGTATTTCTGGTGAGGTAACAAAATAGTAACATGACTAAAAGCTTACACAATTCAATTCTATGTAATATAGGACCGTTAATATCACTGTGTCCATTATAGTATAGTATGAATGTTACTAGTATGAAAACGTATGTCTGGGAAAATACTGAGAGGTTCATGGTTGACTTAAACAAAATCAGACACACCCACTCACTCTACACAATGAACGTATGGGCTTGTACATGGATTACAAAGAAAAACTCAAAGCAAATTGTCATATATCATTCACAATGCAAACAAAGTGAACAGCCAAACAAATACAGCATCGGCTCAAGTACACATGCAAATCCCTACCTTCCCCCCATCATCATCAATTCTGCCTGCTTATAGGAAAATTCCACACTTGAGAGCCATTTCGCCATATTAGTCTTGTCATGTTCTGCCAATTAAATGGGAAAAATACATTCTTGGTGCAGTGTTTTTCCTCTAGTGGTACAATCATACTTGCTCGTGAAATATAGGCATTTTAGTAATTACAATTATTCCTAATGAAATGTTAGGGGACCATGGCATGCGTTTATGAATGGGTACAAGAGTTCATGGCAATTATTAGCCGTGGTGTAATGACTGGGTTCTTTTAAAGCACAAACAACATGGAGCAGTTCAGAAAATGTAAATAATATTTTATATCATTACACATCTGTGAACTGTTTTGAAGGTAGTTATTCCCGAAGTTGCCGTGGGCGCTGTGATCGTCATTTGGTTGTATTATTTAACATGGGGCTGCTGATCTCGACAGCAAATAAGTTCTATGTGGACTTATTTGCTGTCGATTGATACATCTTGCCAATATTTGCACTTTTTATCATATCGGCTATCGGCCTTAAAGGTGCACTGCCACTTGCTTGTCTCTGTGAAGATGTTATTGCTTCGCCTGGAATGTTACACAGTATAGCATTAAACATCTATCCAGCATTTATTTCATTACACGTCTTTTAATTGGAAAAAATAACATAGAATCGCACATTTCTCCTGTCACTGGGGCCACCTTGTTGCAACCCAGCTCGCTAGGGTCAGGGAAGTAACAAAAAACAGGTGGAAAATGGTATAAACTAAGTAATAATTTAATGAACAGGGATGTAAAAGGCAAAATAACAAAAGTGGTCTAAAATATACACAAAATAACCTAAACTAATCAACAAAATAACAAGATTAACAAATAACAAGTTTGCGGCAAAAACTGGTCACGTAGGTCTATAAAAAACAAACGAGTGACTAAACTAAGGGACACAACACACAACTAAATCACAAAATAAAGTCTCATAAATCCACAAACAGAAGCAAGTGACAACTAAAAAGACACAAAACAGAACTAAACTAAACTAAACTGGTGTCTCACACACAAAGTCACCAATCAGCTGTAAGGGCTCCCGCAGCAGAAATTAATAGGGACAGCAAAACAAATTATACAGAGTTATAGGGAGAATAAACAGTCAGAACCCACTGACTCAAAGAAAAGTCACTGAATATTGGTTGAAGGTAATCCTGCATTCAGCTCATAAGAAAACATCTGCTGCTCTGATATGAAGACACTGCATGGCCGGATTACAGCGGATTATGTCAGCATACTTTCTTGTGTGGCAAACAAAACCTTAATACACTTAATACATCACCTGACCTGTCACACTGTGGGTAATAGGACTAAAACACAAATGCGCTTTGGTCCCCAGAGAGCACGAAAAGTCCCACTCGCATTTTCACGTTGCTTCACTAATCTTGTTTTAATCTATCGGTTATTACCTTAATGGCGTTTGGATGAGAAGCTACTGCTGTTTGATGCCTGGAAAATGTTGGTTTCCTGTTAGGAGCAATCAATAACAACGCTGTGAAGTTAAAAATGTCAGCTCTCTCTTGGAGTGTGTTGTTTACTAAAATAAGCATCGGACACACAATATCGAGCGTAATCAGGAGTGCTCTGGACGTGGCTTGGAGCAATGGTACTTCTGCAATGACGGAGAGGAGAGGGGCTGGAAAGTCAGGCTGAAGAGGAGGTTAATGAGCCAATCAGAGGGAATAGAGACATGAATGATGAAGCGTGCACAGGGAGGGAGAGTAAATTGGAGAGGAGGAGAGCAGGAGGAGCAGATATCCTCTTACACTGGATTACTGTGAGAGTGGATGGGAGCGCTGCTGCTGCTGGGAGCCATGCTTTCACAGTGGGACATATGCACTGTAGCAGAACCAAAGCCAAATTAGCACACGCCCAAGAACTAATTTCCTGTATTCTCCCAGACATTAATGAGAAAAAAAAACATAATTTTGTTTTAAAGTTGGGGCTCCAAGTTTCAGCTATTAATGAGAAAAATCTATTTAAAGTTTTTTGCAGAATAAACAGGTTTGTTTTTTGGGTTGTTTAACTGTGCCGATGGCACAACAAGAAACATTTAGAAAATACTTTCTTTGGGAATATAGTAATAACAAAAAAGTGTTGGATTTATATAGTGCTTTTGGGCTCTCTCATTTGCATTGCATTATTTATTAACTCTCCACAAGTAAGCAATAATGTATTAGGCTTAAAAAGTGATTTTCATTTATTATTCATTCACTCCATACTCTGTGGTGGCCACAGCTGCCCTAGTGCAGACTATTGACTATTGACTCACACACTATAACTACTGGGTGACAGAAGCACAGAGAGCCTCTGATCTGAAGGCTGGCAGTTCGAATCCCACACTCAGTGGCTCAGTGGTTAGAGCAGTGGTCCCCTAAGCAGAAGGTCAGAGGAAGGTTGGTTCCTGCATGAGTGATTGGTGGTGGTTGGAGGGGGCCAAAGGCGCAGACTGGCAGCCTCTCATCAGTCTGCCCCAGGTATCTTACCACCACTGAGTATGGAATGAATGAATAATGACTACAGTGGAGCGCTCTGGGAGGCTTTGACAAGCCTGTAAAGCACATTACAAGTCATGGGTAGTGGTAAGATCCACTGACCCACAGGTTAGTGGCTGATTCCAGCTTCTACAGATGAATGTTGCCATTGTGTCCTTGGGCAAGACACTAAACCCACCTTGCCCCAGTTTCTGCATACTGATGTGTAAATGGGTGAAAAGTGCTAAATGTGACTATTTAAATACTTCTGCTGTGTAGTGAGGTGAACTTCTAACCTGGTTATCAGACAACCACTAACTGTGGCTTTACAGGATTGTTCATTCAAGTATTATCATTAGAGCAAAACGTTTTAGCTCATATTGTGCCATAATCTCAGTGTTGAGTGCCAGAAAAAAGCACAGATACCCTATTTGACATTATACATTACTCATAAGAGACACATCAACAGGGAGTGACATGGAAACATTTTCTTAAACCCAGAATGCTAATTATGGTGCCAGGCATCCTTACTTTGAGCTCTCAGAACATTTTTGTCCAAAAATAATGAAAATATAAATTAGATTCTACATTTTAATTAATTTTTCATGTCTTCATGTAATTGCTCAATAGCTCCTCATAGTATTTTCAGGAGGAAGCATGATTTATTATTAACCAATTAGCCCATGGCCATTAATCATTGTGACGTACATACCTCTCAATGTCAGGAAAGGTAAACAGCACCATTTTCAGGAAGTCCTATCCAAAATAGAGAGAGACAAACAAAGGCGTGTTAGCATGGGCCGACATGGGAGCAGAGCCAAAGAAAGAGAAAGGCGTAACTGATCTGGAGACAGGGGGCCAAGGTCAAATGGTGTTTATACTTGATCCATTATTTAGAGTGCGGACAGCAGCAAGTGGTGAGGAAACAGGAGCCAGGTGGAACTCATCCCATGTCAGACACAAACAGGTCCAGGTGTGATCCCTCAGCTGTGCAGGCCCAGAGGAGCGGGCATATGCTAACGGCTAACGCGCCAATTTAAGAAGCAACAGCAGCTGTTTTAGAGAACAACAATTCTGCTGTGAAAATAAATTATTTTGTTGACGAAATATTGCTCATCTTAGAATCCTACCATCTGCAAGTTTGTTTGTTGCACCTTGTGATGTCATGTGGTAATCAAGATGTTTTTTAAACGCCACACACGTTCACTAAAATCATTTGGATAATTTAAGCCCTGGAATTGTCAATCTCTGCTGAACTAAAGGTAAAAGGGTTACTCAAACATGTACGGATGAAACAAAACACAACACCAGGTATGTTTCTGGTGAGGTAACAGCATTATAACATGGCTTAAAGCTCACAAGAGTCAATTTTGTGTAATATAGGACCTTGAACGCAGCTCTGTGCTTAAATATTTCCCCCTTCCCCTCCTCCTATTGGTCAACCTGCGTCCTGTTTTGAATGAGTGACGGGTGTGTTCAACCAATCACAGAGAAGGCTCAGAAGAGGCAGCAGATGGCAATTTAGCAATCTATAACGTAACTAAATATGCATAAATTATGATGAAATTGAAACTATGATCCAGATTTTCAGAAAACCATTATATGAATTTCCTTGGCATATCTCCCACTCTTATGTCAAACACTCAAATGAAGCATCCAGGTGTGAGTTCTCAGCTGTGAAGACCCCAGAAGACCTAGCATATGTCCACAGCTAACGCGCCAATTTCAGATGCAGCTGTAGCCATTTCAGCTATTGTAACACAGGCTCCCAATTAATTTATGGAAATAACACTGTGCCTCAGAGACAGGTCATATTAAAGAGGTTTAAATCTGAGCTGGAGTTTTATTAACGCGCTCTCAGATGGCTTCCAGTCAACATGCTACACGAGCCGTTAAGTTAATTGAGAGGAAATGAGGTCGCTCCCTTCGCTGCCTACCTGAGAGAGAATGAGCTGTCCGTGGACTTTCTTCACAAACACTCGGAAGAAATCGATAAACTGTTTCTCGCCGACTTCACTGGCCAAGAATCTGAGGAGGAAGTAGCCCTAGAAAAGATCAAATAATATTATCATAGCTAACATTATACTGGATTCAAGCTTAATCCTATTTCTAGTCATTTAAAGCCACAGTATGTACATTTTTAGCCAAAATCAGACTATAAAATATGTATGTTTTTTTTCGTTTGCTTTGTGTAATTTATGTAACTTTTCTGGTAGAGAGTCCGTCAAATGCTTTTCTTCATGGAGATGTTATAGCTTTGTCTGGAATGTTTCACAGTACTGCATTAAACCTTTCTATCTTCATGGAGACCAAACCAGACCAAGTTACAGGTCCGATCTGTGGAGAGGCAACCCCGCTCACAATCAAAATGCCTGTTTTTCTAGATATTTTTAAACTATAAAACCTATGAGCTATGTAACTAAATAAATGTAAGGTAGAGCGGTTTAATGCCAGACTGTGGAACATTCCCGGCAGAGCAGTGACATATAAATGGAAACAAAAAGGTGACAGTTTGCAAGTTATTCCTCACTTTGCATTCCGAACATTCCACAATGAGTTTATGAGCACTTTTCACAACTTTCAGAGGTCAGAGCAGTGTTTTTCTGCTACGGTAAAGCAAACAACAACAACAACAAGAATAACAACAACAACTAGCTTACTAAGAGTGCACTTCCTGATTATCAGATGACAAAACGCTTTATAATTAGATATAGATATTACACAGCTGACTTATTTTTACCTCAAAAGCTGTTTATACAATATAGACAAATTTAGCTGAAATACAAAATACAAAAAAAATGAATTACAGGGCTTTTAATAGCATGACCACTTTAATTCTTTGCCATTCTATAATGTTATTCTTACTCAAACAACCAGTGCTGGAATTTTATTTCTCCAGTTTCCTGTTACATTCCTCACTGTTATTTTCCTGATTTCCTTCCTTCAATCGTCTCTCACCTTTAGATAATGGACTTGCATGAATGTTTTGTCCGGGTTGAGGGCATGTTTGACTGTAGAAGATCCGGACTCACTCACCACACCAGTGCTGTCCAGGTTGGGTCTGAAAAATAAAAATACATTCACGATAGGGAAGGAAGAACTTGTAGTATGTATGTAAGAAGGACATGGAGAAGGACACAGAGCTGAACAATTTGGGGGAAAATAGTAAAAAAAACATGCTGCTTTTGTTATATTTAATTACTGAGTGACATTGCAATATTATTTATTATACTGTGTGGTAAAAGTTTCAATAAACTGTACACACATCCAGAGAACTGACATTGAACTACTAAACTAATATAAGAATCCTATGCATTTCAGAACATGTTTGTAGAGGTCTAAAGAGCAGTACTGATACTTTCAATTGACGTCACGCTGGGGGAGTTCTACATATACGTGTATTGGCAGAATCATCAGTTACCACAGTGACACAATGCACCCATTACCAAACACTGCTGAATAAGTTTTAAGATCATCTGAAAACTCAACAAAATTTATGTAAACAGCACATTTTTAAATCAATGTGATCAATAAGAGTGTTCATAGTCCTGTTTACAAGTTTGATTTTCAACAAAAAAGGTGTGGCTAACTAAAAAACTGTTATTGTTATGCCTGTTAATCAAGGCATAACAATAATATCTCCATGGAGACTAGCAGGTGACGGACCCTCCACCAGAAGTTACACAGTGCACCTTCAATTATGTTTATTATTCACTGAAATAGCAGTTTTCTTTTGCATATGATTAATCTTTCAGCCTAGAAGAAACTTTTGGAAACCAGACATTTCTTTCACCCCATACTTCAGAAGCCAGTTACAGACCCACCTACACGGCACAGTAAATCCAGTGCACTCTTTGACTGGGGAGCACATTGTTGCCAAGACGCCCTGCTTTGCTTTGGGCTGGAAATCGAGAATCAGATTTATAGGGGAAGGCTGCAGCGTTTATGTGACCTCAACGTGTAGACTACAAACTGTGACTTTCTGAGCCACTGGCAAAGTGATCCAATCTGGAAGAACAAGATGTAATGTTCCACCCTCAGACAGGTTACGACACTTACCCTGTGCACCTGCTATTACTTAGTATCACTTCAAATGGGCTTAAGCAGTAACTGGTGGAATTTAGGACTCTACGAATCCAGAATTAGGTACGCCCATGATAAATATACACTTTTTTTTTTAAGTGTTTGGGCCTCTAGACTTTGGCAGGAGAATCTGGCGTGGAAAAGGGGGTGAAGAGTGGGGAGGACATTCAGCAACTTGTCAGCGCTATGAATGGATCTCACAACTCAGTGCAGTGCCTCGACTTCCCAGTGGTTTCCAGTGGTTCCGAGGATTGCAAGGCTCTGAGTAGCAAAGATATACCTTTTAAAAATTATGACAAAATTGGGGCAAATGATCAAATAAACAATAAATAATTCAATTCAATTCTTTCTGTAGTGGGGGGTCTCAGCTGACTGAATGTTCTTTTTGGGGGGTCCCGAGCTGAAAAATCCTGGTTTAGATCGCTTGATATTTTTGCATTCCATCAGATTTGCTAAAAGTATTGCACAAAAATACAGTAAACTGTGTTTTTTTTAGTATTATTTATCATTTGAATTATTTTTTATCACATTATTCTTATACTCCCTTTACTTCAATTACACACTGCTTGTCCAGCACTTTGTCCAACTGAAGTTTAAATTTGCTTTCTAAATATATTTTACATAAACATTCATCATCTAAATTTGTTTTATGTCTATTATGAGAAATTAAGCATTTTACTTACTTACTGACTTACTGACTATTGACTTTTTGCTTGATAAATGAAAGCTGGAACACCATATTCTGATATTTTCTTCGATAAGATTTGAGCTGTAGATAATCATTAGCCATATCTTTCATGGCTAATGATTATCCTGTTTTATTGCTATTGCGGCATTAAGTAATCTCAATATTATTTTCTGTAACTATATATTATGCTTACAAATTTGTGTTCAATGTACACAATCAGTCAAATGCAAATTACTCTTGCACTGACATAACAAACAAACTAAGTGAATAGAGTCCCACAGACGAGCACAGGACAGGATGCTGGGCCATCATAGTTGCAGTTAGTGCTATTGATCGTCCAGAGCAGATTAACTCCATGTGCCGATGGGAAGGCCTTGAAGGATCACCCGCCCTCCGCGTCAATACACCAGGCGCCTCACTGCCGATCAATATCCCCTTCATCACCACTCACGCACTAGCTAGCATCATCACTAGGCCTGTCATGATAACAAATTCTGAACTACGATACATTGCTGAAGAAAACCTAGCCAATAAATGATCATGTTAAATGCTCTTATGCCACTGATACAATAATCAACCCTCTACAGCTCAAACTGTATTGTAATAGGGAAAAATAAAAATAACAAGTACAAAGAAAAGCTACCCATGATAAATACTGACCCACCGATATATTGCTAAAGAAAACAGCTAATAAATGATACTATTGAATGCTATTATGCCACTGACACAATTAACCCTAAAAAAATTCTCTATGTACAGTATTGTTAATGAACATGAGCTGCAATAGAAGTTATTTATTCAACTCTCCACAGCTTAAATTTTATTGTAGTACAGGAAAATAATAAAAAGTTCCATCTTGAAAAGCTCCATCTTGAAGAGGGAGCTTCAAGATGGTAGGATAGAGCAATGTTAAAAATATCTCATTTAAATTTTCCTGATAGTAGTAGCACTGTAAGATATACAAATAATGTTATAAAATTAAGATGTTGTTGCTTTGTCTGTTATGTTCCAGAGTATTGCAATAAACATACTGTATATTTTGCAAACAAAAGAAAAACAAACATGGACAGACGCAAGAATGCTTCTCAATTTTAGCAGAAATACAGACTTCTTGTTTTGGAAAAAAGGCAGGAAGAAGAGATGTGTGCATTTGTGTAACAGGAAAGTCGGTTATTTTTTCTCTTAGTAAAATTTGTAATATCTACCTGCTCTGCTGTTGATTTTTTTCCCGGTCAGCTTTAATACATGGAAAAAAATTAGGTGCAGGCCCTTTAAACAAGATTTACTTAAAAATTGCACCCTTTGACTGTAATAAATCTACAGCCCTACATGTTTGGAGCATTACAGCAGGATTAGAGGATATGAGGGTGGATGAAGTAAAGAGCGGTAGGAAAACAGAGGTGGACAGGGATAACTGGGATGTGCTCATGAACACATCAGCCTACTGGAATTTTGAAATCTGTCCCGACACGGTTTCAAGGATTTGCATCATGCGCAGTGGGAGAGGCACATGCCATACAAATGTGAACAGGCAGCAGAAATGACCAGTTCACTTAAATGAGATAATGTGGTACAAATGTACAAAAGTCAATTGCTTTGTTTTTAGATGATATCACAACATAAGTTAATCCAACAGCATTTAATGGAGACAGGGTGAAGTAAGGCTACTGTTTCGATATTCCTTTTATAAATACCAAGTAATATGTAAGTTGTATGGTTCTGGTGGATGTTATTAACCTTGCACATCAAGATGGATTCTCACAAATATTTGTATGTTTACAAACTCATGAAAATTCATCTTGGGGTGCGTCCACTGTAAGATTAATTTGGTGGGAAACCAATTACAGAGTAGCATTGAGGTCTGTGCGGAAGCCAAAGACGAAGAGCCCAAAGAACCAAAACAAACATGGAGACGCCGGCAGATCCACTTCAGCCGTTTTTAGTGTCAATACAGACTGTTTAGTTTGTGAAAAACATGCAGAAGGTAAGAGCTTTGTGCATTTGTGGACAGGGAAAATGTCTGTGCTTTTCCCTCAAGTGGATCTAACAAAAGTTTGAGTTCTTGTCTTGTTCCACTGTTGTGACTTTTTGAATCAGAATCAAGAAGCCATCATGACGCGCCACTGTGGCTCTAAGCGAGAGCCGTCCCAGACTGATAATGTGTAGAACTCAATTTAGAGTGACACACATATCAGTCTGGTGTGAGCCAGGTTAGGATGTTATCACTCTTCCACAGTATGGCACTGAATATATCCATTTCCATGGAGACAAGCAGGTGATATCATGCAGCCAAGTTGTCTGTCAGATCTGTGGAGAGGTGAGCCTATTCAGCAATAAAACCATACATGGAATGGAATAAAATTAAATAGATTCATTTAAGTCTAATGCCATACTGTGGAACATTCCAAGCAAAGCAATAAGATCTGCACAGAGCTAAGCAGGAGATGGACTCCCAGAAAAGTTACATAGTGCACCTTTAATAGAGAAAACTCATGCTTGCCCTCAATCTAGAGTCTAGAATCAGAAAGCAACCACCATCCTTTCTGCGGAGTCTGAACTGCGAGAAACACCTCTAAATCATCATGTTTAGGAATGATTGAAAAATGTAACCTGGAAAAAAGGGTTAATTTGTTTGCATCATGGGCCTAGTATTTCCTGCCTCTAAATCAGTGAAATGTCTTTGCTTTTCTGCACTCTGTCCAGTCTGGGGCTGGCTGTGACCGAGGCTGTCTGCTGCAGCTGATAAGATGAAATAGACTCTTTTTAAGACAGCAGGACGTGCCGTTTCCCTGGGAAATTAAGTGTGTGTGCGGGACATGTATTGCTAACATCACAGGGACTTGTGCACTGTACTCCAACACATGTGAGGACGGGAATGGAGGTCTTCAGGTCTGGGTTGAGTCTCCACAACAAATATTTTAGTACTGTCACAACTACATTTTTGTATGTGATATATTGCTTCAGAAAATATCACAATTCAGTTCAGCAGTGTCCATTTTAGTAGCATCTTCCAGCTTATCAGATGTTCTGACCAAGCCTAGCTCAAAATCTGATCCTGACAGGTGCCCCAGCTGCATTAACGGATGGTTCAAATGCAAAAGATGGATTTCTCTACAGGGCCAAATATGTTTAAGCTTAGCATTATTAAGATACAAGAATCACATTTCAAAACGTATTTGCTGAGCTTTACACCATAAGATATTGCAGGTTTCAACATTATGAGGACCAGTTTAAAGAGAGCATACAGCCTTCTACAGAGGACATACAGTTTAACCCAAGTTGGCTCTGTACAAAATAGTGTCCGGGCACCAATGTTCCCTCTAAGGTGTGCGTGTGATCCATCCTTGGTGGGGCTGGGGATGTTGCTCACGGGGGTCTAAGCTCAGGGAGTTAGTGTGTTTGCTCAGACACATGAAAAATTGGGGGGAACACACAGGGCACAGTTATTCACTCTTATTAAACCTCTATGGGTTTTTCACTGAGTTAAACAAAAATGGCCCCTCCAAGAACCACCACCTTAACATGGTGGGGGGGTTTGAGTGCCCAAATGATCCCGGGAGCTATGTTGTCGGGGGCTTTATGCCCCTGGTAGGGTCACCCAAGGCAAACAGGTCCGGGGGGACGGGTCAGACTAAGAGCGGTTCAAATGCCCCTTATGATGAGTTCAAGAATGAGGTCGCCTGGATTGGTGTCACAGGGGCCCCACCCTGGAGCCAGACTTGGGGTGGGTGCTCGATGGTGAGCGTCTGGTGGCTGGTCAGGCACAGCCCGAACGACTGACGTGGAGCCATCCTCCCATGGACCCACCACCCGTAGGAGGATCTGTAGGGGGCCGGTGCAGAGAGATCTGGGTGGCAGTCGAAGGCGGGAGCGTCGACAACCGGATCTCCGGACATTGAAACTGACCATGAGGACATAGAATGTCACCTCACTGGGGGGGAAGGAGCCTGAGCTTGTGCGGGAGATTGAGCGTTACCGACTAGATATAGTCGGCCTCACCTCCACGTACAGCTTGGGCTCTGGAACTTAACTCCTTGAGGGGGGCTGGACTCTCCATTTCTCTCGTGTTGCCTGCGGGGATTGGCGATAGGCTGGTGTGGGCCTGCTCATTGCCCCACAGCTCAGCCATGTGTTGGAATTCACCCCGGTGAACGAGAGGGTCGCGTCTCTGTGGCTTCGGGTCAGGGACATGTCTCTCACTGTTGTGTCGGCCTACGGGCCGTACAGCAGTGCAGAGTGCCCGGCCTTCTTGGAGTCCCTGGGAGGGGTACTAGACAGTGCAGTGACTGGGGACTCTGTTGTTCTACTGGGGGACTTCAACGCCCACGTGGGCAACGACAGTGACAACTGGAGAGGGGTGATTGATAGGAACGGCCTCCCTGATCTGAACCTGAGCGGTGTTCTGTTATTGTACTTCTGTCCTAGTCACAGCTTGTCCATAATGAACACCATGTTCATGAAGCTGAGCCAAAAGGCAAAGCTCTTGATTTACTGGTTAATCTACATTCCTACCCACACCTATGGTCATGAGCTTTGAGTAATGACCGAAAGGACAAGATCGCAGATACATGGATACACGGATACATGCGGCCGAAATGAGCTCCCTTAGAGATAGGGTGAGGAGCTCAGTAAAATGGGAGGAGCTTGGAATAGAGCCGCTGCTCCTCCACGTCGAGAGGGGCCAGCTGAGGTGGCTGGGACATCTGTTCCGGATGCCTCCTGGATGCCTCCCTAGGGAGGTCTCTCAGCTGGCCTGGGAGCGCCTTGGGGTCCCCCAGGAGGAGCTGGAGGAAGTGTCCGGGGTGAAGGAAGTCTGGGAGTCCCTGCTTAGACTGCTGTGACCCGGCCCCAGATAAGCGGAAGAATAATGGATGGATGCTTGGAACAAAAATGAATAATTATTTAAGGATCACACTATGAATGAGTTACAGAGGATAATTACTGAAAAACGTTAAAGCAAAAAACATTTATAAACACAAAATTGCCCCCTGGTATTCACATTATTTGTAAAGTCATGTTGACAATGACAACCAGCCCCAACTCGCTGTCCACTGCACAATTTTTAAAAGAGCCATAAAATGGACTCTTGTGAGCCTTTAAGCCATGTTATAATGTTGTTACTCCAAAGCTCAAAATGCTCTGTTTCACCTTGTGACATCATGAAGTGGTAGTTTTCAAGTTAACAGTTACCTTTTACCTTTAGTTCAGTAGATATTGGCAATTCCAGGGCTGAAATTATGTAAATAATTCTAGTGAAAGTGTATGGAGTTCAAAAACATGAGCATTGGAGCATTTCCTGCATTATTACATGACATCAGAGAAGATGATGTAACAGAGTGTTTCTCAGCCTAAATATGCAGGGTTTGTGTGTTAAACATGTGTGAAACAAAACACAACTCCAGGTATGTTTGTGATGAGGAAACAACATTACAACATAGATCAGAAAAGAGTGTAATATGAGCCCTTTAAGTATTTATAGATTTGAACGAGACTCTGCAAAATAGCCATAGCAGTAGTCACGATAACTGAACTAGCTGGGCATTGTGGTGCACAGAGCCAATTATCACAGCATTTGAGATTTACAAATTTCAACAAACCATTAAAAATGACGAAATTCTCCATAGTAGAAAAAGGATAACTTTAGACAGCTTTATCTTTCACTTAGTTTCTCTTTCCTCTAGCCTCAAGCAGCAAAGCACCCTCATGTTACACTGTAAATTATGAGTTTGGGGCACAGTACCAGAGCGATGGCAGCACACGCATTCACCACGATAAAACATGGCGGCCGTGTGCGTCAGAGACAGTAGGGACGCACCCATGGGGACACAAAAACGCTGCTCCATCACTGCCTCTTTCCACAAAGGAACTCCACCCTTCCTCTGTCTGCTCCTCGATGTATGTACAGCTAAACTCCTGTCTTTCTTTGTCAGATGATTTAGAAAGACTTTAAGAGGAATTGCTACTGGGTGCCTGGGAGAAATACACAATAGCTCAATGCATCTGAGAATAAATGGCACGCTGATCGGTCTCAAAGGAAAAGGTGTGTCAAATGTTATGTGTATGTCTAAAAGGGTCATGACAAATTGCTGATATTTCTGTATTTAGTGACGCTATTGTGAAAAGATACACTGATGATGCACCCAGAGTAGATAGGAGTAGTTTTATAAGAGAGGTATTTCTTTTCTATGTTGAATACGTGTCAATGTATAATTTTTATGACTCATGCACAATTAAAGTTAAAAAGTACTTTATAACCTTAAAGCCTGGTGCCTTTTAAAAAATGTCCTTGGTGCAGTATAACTTTTCTTTTGGGGAATTTGTATAGTATGAGTATGATGTTAACCTTATCTACTCTGCATTTATTCAGTTATAGGTGTTATTACTGAAGAAACAAAGTGTTACTGTCAGCAGGGTTGCTTCTGCACAGATCTAAACTGTAACTTGACTTAGTGACATCAGCTAGTCTATGTGGAGGTAGAGAATTTCTAATGCCACAATATGAAACATTTCAGACAAAGCAATAACATCTCCATGGAGCGGAAGTCAAGTTAGAACAACTTCATTTTAATGTACCCGATTTTTTGTGTTTGAGTAAAAATTGTATATTTTATAAGCAGCTCTTGAGGTCAAAATAAGTCAGCTGCATGCTTTGTTGTTAGCTTTACTGTCATGGCAAAACTCCGCTCTGGTCTCTGAAAGTTGTGAAAAGCGCTCATAAACGCGCTGTGAATCATAAGGATGATGAGAATGCATAAGGTAAATGAACTGAACTGAACTAGTTCTGTTTTTCAAGTTAAGACAGCGCCTACAACTATAAAATATACATTTTGTAGTGTAAATACATTTATTTTGCATGCTTTTGCTCAATGTTACATACATTAATTATCATTGTGCCAATTATTAAAGGTGCATTGTGTAACTTTTCAAGTGGAGTTGCCGTCAAATGCTTTTCTCCATGGAGATGTTTAGTTTGTCTGGAGATGTGTGTATTAAATCTTTGTGGAGACCACATTTCAGAATGTTTTTCTAGGTATTTTTTCTAGGTATTTTTGAGCGAAAAAACACCTGTAATTTAATAAATGTAAAGGAAAGCTGTTTAATGTCATACTGTGGAACATTCCAAGCAGAACAATGACGTATCCATAGAAACAAGTGAGGACAAACCCCCAACCAAAAAGTTACGTAGTGCCCCTTTAAAATAAGTAAAACTGTAAAATAAATAAATGTGTTTAAAATAGTGACAGTTTTTTAGATGATCATTTCCAGTATAACAAGTGAAATCATGTGTATCGTGAGCCATGCATCACATACTGCACCAAATTGTGAGGGACCTGTTATTCCCAGCCTTACGGGAGAATCACATTATAACTCAATGTATCTGAGAATGAATGCAGTTGTTATCAGGACTGCTTGTGTGTCGCTGTGTGCGCCTGAAGATTGGAGTCAAATCAGTGATTACTATGCACACACATTCAGGTTTACAGGTCCTGTATGACACAAAATTTACTCTTGTGAACTTTAAGCCATGTTAGAATGTTGTTACCTCATCAAAAATATACCTGGAGTTGTGTTTTGTTTCATTCACACATCGACTAATCCTGCATTATTAGTCTGTCTACATCTCCCAAGCTCAAAATGCTCAGCTCCACCTTGTGATGTCATGAAGCAGTAGTTTTCAAGTTAACAGCTGCCTTTTACCTTTTGTTCAGTAGTCTGGCTATTCTAGAGATAAATCCAATCCAGATGATTTTAGTGAAGATGTACAGAGTTGGAACACACATCTCCAGGTATGTTTGTGATGAGGAAACAACATTATACCAGATCAGAAAATATAGCGTGATATGGGCTCTTTAAGAATCAACGGGGCATATCTGAACAAATCAAGACTGGGGAAGGTGGATAAGGTACCACTGTGTTTCCAGCGGTCTCGTAAATCAGCGGGGAGAATAGCGTCTGGCCAGCACTGCCCTATATATAACCACTCTGAAATGGGCAGATAAACACTGGACATTGGGGTCTGGTGGGATCACGGGTCGTCAGTGGTGACCCACTGAACTTGGGCAGGACGAGTTGCCATTTAAAGCCATTGTGTGCGGGTTTGTTTGGGAGATATCGTTGTCGTGCCATTGAGCCAAAGCACTCGTGGTTATGTGAAGAGGCAAGCTGTGTCCATTCACCTTTCGGAGATCTGGTCTAACAATAGAAACTCATATTAGGGGGAGAAGGCTGCTTCATAAATATTTGACAAAGAGCGATGAGTTTTCAGCTGGTTTTACAGCTCAGGTTGGTGATAATTGCGACTATATAGATCCAGTGATGCAAAATGAGAATGTGGAGGAAAAACAGGAAAAAGCACAAGGAACATGATCTGGAATATGAAGAATGTAAAGTTATATTTTTTTATTTTTTTAGTTGACAAATAATTCTTGACTTATTATTTAAGGTTGAGTGTAGAGTTAAATCTGCACATACTTGTGAAAACACTTCTCTGTATGTATAGTTGTGAGTTGGTCTAACCCTTGTGACTTGAACAATGATGGAACAAATACTCCATCAAGTAAAAGTATCGCATAAAAAAACCTACTGAAGTAAAAGTATTACATCAATAATCATATTTGTGTAATATTATATTATTATTAATATTACACAAAGTACCCATCTAAAAAGTTGTGATTTTGATAAAGACTTGGGTTGAACAGAAACAGCAGAATCTATCTTTTTTTCCTAGCTGTTTGGATTTTTTTTGTACGCTCAAATGTACGTGTTAAAAATAAACCGCAGCCTTTTCAGCAGGTCTCAGACATCATTAAAAATACTTTTACTTCTCAGTCCTGTTAAAAAATGCAGTGGAGTAGAAAGTATAGATACATGCTCTGAAATGTAGTGATGTAAAAGTAAAAAGTATTCACTTTAAAACCTACTTAAGTATAAATTTTAGGTATCTGTACTTTACTTTAAGTGCAGTACTTTACTACTTTTACTATATGTTCCACCACTGGAGTCGATCTAACAAAGCCTGGTGCTGTAATTTTCTTTTTCATGGAGATATGTAAAATGGAACATTCAGGCAAAGCTTTATTGAAAATGAAAAGGAATGCATGTTGGACAGATTTAAATATGGACTTCTTTCTTCCGCTGTGTGAAAATCCGGTACTTCAGCTGTAATAGTTTTGCCCTTTCGTTTTCAAAATTTGATACAAGCAAAACTAGAACTACTACCAAGACTTTTTGAATGAACGGTAAAAAAAATGTCTCATAAAAACAAGGTTACGGTACACTGTATACAAAAAATGGCTCAGTAATTGAGTATTTTTGTTGCTGGAGTACAAAATTAGATTGGCTCTTCCTCCATATTGTTTAACACAGAGAGAGAGAAAAGCCCTGCATTTTCTATATGTGCTTAAAGATGTTTGAGGTCCTGTATGCGTATATAGAGATAGAACTGAATATAGTGCATGTGGGGGTATAGTCCTATAACTGCACTGCCTGGAATGTTCCACACTATGATTTTAAACAGCTCTACCTTTATTCAATTACAGGTGGTTTTATAGCTCAAAATTACCTAGAAAAACAGGCATTCTGAGATCTGACCTGTAACTTGGTCTGGTTTGGTTTCCATGACGCTAGAAAGGTTTAATGGCATACTGTAAAATATTCCAGATAAAGCAATATCATCTCCATGGAGACAAGCATTTGACAGACCTTCCACCAGAAAAGTTGCACCTTTAATGCATTCTCCTTCTTTCCTACTACATTTTTTTCCAGTCCATACTGTTTTCTAATATTACTTTGCTGGTCTTATAACACTCCCACCTTTAATTCCATGAAATACTACCTATTTCCGATTTCCTTTCTTCTACACATTTCCGATTTCCTTTCTTCTTTTCATCCCTCCTTCCTTTCTTCTCCAGCCTCTCTTTCACTGACTTCTGTTCCAAATCAATTTTCTCTCAGAAATTTCACTGCCAACCATCTGTTTGATTGGTCAACCCACTCCATTCAAATACATGTTTTTTATTCATAGCAAAACGGTCCCAAACACACACACAATGCCTGAAGAGGTACACCACCTGCCTCTCAATGAAGATTTTATTGCTTTGCCTGGAATGTTCCACAGTAAGGCATTAAACCAGATAGTGCAATCCCGGAAAGTTACAAGTCAGATCTGTGGAGAGGCAACCACATGTACACTCAAGGAAAAAATAAACGCAACATTTTAATTTTCAAAAATTCCTAAGAAATACGGGTGCATTTGGAAAAATGGCTTAGCATCATGATGTCACTCCAAATTAGGCTGAAGACAGGTGAACAGATTTCTTGGTTCCGCTTGACTGATTGTGAGGACAATAAAGAGTGCATTACAGGATTGTTTATGCACACAAACTCATGTTTGAAACTCAGAGTTGAGTTTTACCACTGGTTAACTGTGCTCAAGCCTTCTCTATAAAAGGGCACCAGAATGAAGCCAAAAACACACTTATTCATGATGCCACGATTGTCGCAACCAGAGAGAGATCGAGCTATTGGCATGCTCCAAGCTGGACGGGGTTGTCTTGCTGTCGCCAGGGTGTTTGGAGTCCACCGCTCTACCATTACTCGTCTCGCTGAGCGATACCACGCCACTGGTTCCTCGAACGACCGCCCTCGTACTGGTCGCCCCCGTGTAACGACTGCTGCACAAGACCGCGCCAACCGGCTGGCACATCTCCGTGACAGGTCCCGGCCCGCCACCAGGTCCGCAGCCGAGACCATTGGGACACACCACAGGCCAGTGTCAGCCAGAACCATCCGTAATCGTCATTCCTGTCACATTTGGTTTGGGGGGTGCTCTATTGTTTGGTTGTGTTATTGGACTCGAAAATGTGTAAACGCCGAAAAAGTTGGCCTGAGGATTAGAAATGATGTAGGGTTCATATAAAACTGGCGGATCTCAAAAATAAAATTATTCTGCCCCCCCAAAACTCAGTGTTGTGTTTCTTTTTTCCTTGAGTGTACTATAACAATGCATGTTTTTCATTGTATTTTTTAATATAAATTAATATGTGCATTAGAGAGAGAGAGAGAGAGAGAGATATTCCTCTGGGAAGGCTTCACTCTTCTTACTCTGTTGTGGTATTTCAGTTGGTGATGAAATGGTTCATTCCCTCAAAGTATTTCCTCTGGAAGGTCTTCTGTCACATTTACTGTCACATATGGTGTATATTATATATTGTATAGTATATTCAGAATCAAAGACACTTATTATGCAACGTTCCTGTGCCTTTTAGCTTTACAGTGTTGTTTTTTTTAGTTGATTGTAAATACTTATTATTATTTATCTTGATTTTGATGCATGCTCTTATTTTCCTACTGTTTCTGAAACTTGCGTTGTGACACTGCAATTTCCCCATTGTGGGACAAATAAAGGATTATCTTATCTTATCTTAAAGCGTGAATTTCACACTTGCACCCCCCCTACACCAGTTTTCTGCAGGAAACACTGCTGTACTTCTTAGTTGGTTAAAATCTCATGATATGATGTTAAAAACTGGGCTCAACTGAGCCTTAATGTGGAAAGATCCCTGCAGCAGAAATGTTGCAGAGTTCATCTTTAAGTTAACTGATTGAAATCCCCTTATACTTTTGCCATCCTCCATCTAACGTATACCAATCTGACAACTATTTCCCAAACTACAACTGTTTCCCCAACGCTTCCATACTTTCCCAATTTATTCCTTTTTTCTTATATTTTACCTTCAAATTCCACTATATCTCACTATTGTTGTTTACACCTCTCAGCCCTTAAGTCCTGTATAGTTTTATCAGTGAAGCAGTTTAAGCCTTCCATTAAAGCCCTGATAAACTGCTGCTGCTGCCATAGACCCGAACAGAGCACCACGCACATACTCAGTCGGTGAGATAATGCTTGGCCTGCGTTCTTTTATGTCTCTACATGTTTTATCAGTACTCAAAGACAGGATTAAGAAGGGGCACCCACTTAAGAAATGACTATATTTTTCAAAGCTAATACTACTCCACTTCTCATTACACAGAGGTATGCATTGGCCATATGCGTCTCAGCATGTGTACTTAAGTGCTCTGTTTGCATTTTTCCGGTGATAGTTTGATGTTGTTGCTTTAACCCCGTCAGTGTTAGAAACCTGACCCTGCTCCCTGTGTAGTCTACTGTGCATGTGGGGAACACCCTAACAAGACAAGACTCAGTACAGCGGTGGTTTAGTGGTTAGAGCATTCACCTACAAACCATAAAGTGCACGCTATTGATACTTTGCAGTGACATCGTGCTGGGGGGGGGGGGTTGTACATGTATCTCTAATGGTGGAATGTTTAAGAGTTACCATGGTGACACAATGCATGCAATAGTATACGCTGTTAAAAAGTTTTAAAAAGAAAAAACACAAAATGGATTAAAACTACACATTTTTGGGAGTCTGTGGTCAATACGAGCGTTCATGTTCGTGTTTTGGTTTTTGAGTTTCAACAAAAAGATAAGAGCGCCTAACTGAGAAACTGTTTTCCAACGCTAGCTACCTTGTGATTGCAATTTTATGTGTGAGAGACTAATTTACGTCAATCATCTCAGCTGTTGTAGTTCCAGCTAAGTCAGTTCAGATTGTATTCAAGTAAAGCTCAGATTAATGTCTAACAATCCAGTTAGCATCACATCCCCAGGGAATGTTGATGGCATCAGCTGCCAAGTATAAATTGTTGTGCTCTTGAGCAAGACACTTCACCCACCTTGCCTGTGCATCAGTGTGGTGTGTTTGTGAGTGATCGGTGGTGGTTGGATGGATTTGGGATCGTGCAATTAATCAAAGTTCAACTGCAACTCAATAATTAACCGATTATGAAAATTGTGTAATCAAGTCATCAAGATTATTAACATTAATGTTTCCTTGAGTGGAAAAGTGCCCACTAAGTGTATTTTTCTAATGGCAGTTTACAACTGTTTATTTCTGTGATACGCCACCTACTTTCATTTAATCTTTTCTCTTCATTTTAGACACGCTGAAGCCCCAACTTCTCTCTTTGCAAATAATTGTTTGAATAATTGTGATTTCAATAATAATTCCTTTTTTTTTTTTTCATAATCAAGCACCCTTACATTAGTCTGTGATTTTTGTTTAATTTAGAGGACTACAGTTAATCCTCTGACAGTTAAATCAAGTGGTTTCAAGCAGAGTTAAGATCTATATTAAAGGGCCTATATTACACTATTTTTCTGATCTGTTATAATGTTGTTTCCTGCTCAAAATATACCTGGAGTTTCATTTAGTTTCATTCACACATGTTTAACACACAAAAACTGCATATTTAGAGCATTTTGAGTTTTTGGGGTACACACAGCTTAACAATCCAGTATTACTGAAACACGTGAATGAAACAAAACACAACTCCAGGTATGTTTTTGAGAAGGTAACAACATTATAACATGGCTTAAAGCTCATAGAAGTCAGTTTTGCCTAATAGAGGATCTTTAAACTAAATAGAATTGATTAAAGGTGGTTTAAATCATCCATCTTGGTTATGTTGTTGTATGTCTCATTTATTTGACTGGATTTAGTTTTTTAGGACTTGCAAGATTAAATTGAGCATTCATACCCTTTGTTGTATACATTTTATTGTTTTGTAGCGTTATCTTTATATGTGCAGCACTTTGGAAACTGTTTTGTTTATAAAATGTACAATAGAAATAAAGTGGATTTGGATTTGTTTATGTCTTGTTTGAACCAAGACTTGTCAATAACATTTCCACATGGTGATTCAGATTGGGTTTAGCACATTATTAGTGGTTAACATGCTAGTGTTAAGCACAACTGCCATGCAATCAATAGTACATTGATTTGCTGCTACTTTTCCAGGCACCAGGCCCAACAGAGCGGTGCATTGGAGTGTTTATCCCCATGGAAAAGACTGCCTCACTCCAGGAAAAAACCTCTTAAGTGCAATTTCAAATACAAACAGTAAACAGGGCTTCAAAAGGTTAAAAAGGGCATATGACAAGGTTTTCATGTTTTTCTAATTCTGACTTTGGTGGAGTAGTACTTCTGGTAAATATTTATCATAGATTGGTGTTTTTTAGAAAAGTACAAAAATATGTGAAGTAGTGGTGAATAAAATCGAATACCTACACCTACTATGTCATCAGTACAGAAAACTACATCCAAAATGCTATGTAAAATATAATGCTATGCTAAATGCAATGTAAATCTTAGATATATTTACATATATTTTTGACCTTTTCAAAAATCACTGACAGCATTTGCCATCAGAGTGATACTGTATTTTTGTCTGGCCCATGGACTAGCAGGGACAATTTATAAGCAAGAAACACAATTTTGGCCTTTTAAACATTAATTTATTGCCTGAGATCCAGAATACACACTTCAATACTTTACAAAAATGTGTGTCAGTGGTGAATCTCCCCCGAGTTCAGATGGGTGTGACTGACAGGTGGATTAACCAAGCAGGGACATTCATGATCCGTCCGTATCGGAAAAAATACAGGAAATAAAATATCACAGGGGGATGAAAAACATTGAAGATTTCTGCAGAATCAATGATCGAAGCATTAAACTCAAATGATACTTGATGATTTCACATGATCATTTTACATGCATCACTAAAAATAAAAAGGCTTGAAACGTAACAAAGGATGTGAGGACCAGACTAAATCTGTGTAAACAGAGATATCATTCTGGATTTACCAGACAAATTCATTTAACAACAACACAACAAAATAAAGGTGGCTTTGTTTATTTGTATTGGTCATAACTATTGTGTAATTTAGACACGTTCTGGCCCTTTATTATGGTTGCTAGGTAACAGTTATGGAATTACCTCTACATGCGTCACATCTGCTCCCAGGGTCCAAACAGGAAGCATCAAAATCTAGGCATGGTTCAGTGACATGAGCAGTCTAACCGTTTGCACCTTAACTCAGAGCATGTTTCGGTCCGTAATCCTCTGCTGACACTGTCCGTCTGAGGCTGGTCTGAAGTAAACAGGGAGTGGGCCTATTGTCTGACGGATGAGTGCTTTTGTGAAAGAGAACAGTTCACCTGGTTATTATGAGCTGACACACCTGTGCGCCTGGTCTGCACTAAGCCCCCATCACGTTTAGGTTTACACGTGACCGTGTCCTTAGAAAGCAGCTGTCCTCTAGTCTCTCAGTACAAGAGCACAGAGGAGCAGAGCCACAGGGGAGGTGAAAGCTTCTCGGAAAAGTCTGTGGTTTTGTCACTGGATCCAATAGGCATGCCCTTGTTTGTGCTAAAATTCCCACGGATGTACTCAAGGGCAAACAGGAATTGTGTTGTAATGTTGTTTCCTCATCAAAAACAGTTGTGTTTAGTTTCATTCACACATGTTTAATACACAAACACTGCATTTAGGCTTCATCTCTCAAACAGAAAACACTTCCATCTTGTCATGTCATGTGGTAATATAGAAAGTGCTCCACTGTGTTTATAAACTCCATACACCTTCACCTAAATCATTTGGATTTCAGTCCTGGAATTCCCAATCTCTTCTTAACTAAAAGTAAAAGGTCGCTGTTAACATTAAAAATACTGCTTCATGACATCACAAGGTGGAACAGAGCTTTAGAGATGTAGACAGACTAATAATAAAGAGTTACTCAAACATGCTTGAATGAAACAAAACACAACTCCAGGTATGTTTGTGAGGTCGTAACGACATTCTAACATGGCTTAAAGCTCACAAGAGTCAATTTTGCGTAATATCGAACCTTTAACATGAAAAAGGACAATTCAATAACAAGAAACACTTGAGGTGTGTCTTTGTTGTAGATGCATGACTAGTTACTACGACCTGGACAACAAAAGAGAATAATGTTTAAATACTTATTCGACTCACCGCGGCTAGCAGTTATAAGGGCGAATTTGGAGCCGCGTTCCATAACAGGAATAGGAATTAATTTACGGACAAAATGGGCGAAATAAAAACACCAGGATCAAAATGAAGAGGCTCACAGCAGCAGTTACAGAGAGAGGGGGGACAATTTTTCAATGTAAAGTCAACTGGAAACATCACTGTAGTCACTGGAGTAGATGAAGACAGAAGCACCCCTTCACTTCCTATTTGGAACACAGCTAACATTTCAGCTGTAAAAAGTTGTCTGTTCATGATACTATCTATTTAAAAATGGTTTACAAGGATTATCTTGCATTATTGTTTTTATATCAGTGTAACTATTTCAATATTATCGTTTATTGCAGTATATCTCTGTAGCCTAGTGAAGATATGTATTGATGGAGTAGTCTATACACACAATTTTGGAGACATTTATCACAGTGAGGGACAGGAGGACACTGGACAAACTGCTCTCCATCATGGACACTCCTGCTCACCCACTGCACCAGACTATAGAGGGTCAGAGGAGATAATACTCCCTACAACTGTACAACAACTCACCCACTGCACCAGACTATAGAGGGACAGAGGAGATAATACTCCCTACAACTGTACAACAACTCACCCACTGCACCAGACTATAGAGGGACAGAGGAGATAATACTCCCTACAACTGTACAACAACTCACCCACTGCACCAGACTATAGAGGGACAGAGGAGCTCATTCTCCAACAGGCTCCTACAGCTCCGCTCAAACAGTGAGAGATCCAGAACTAAATTCATACTATAATACTCCCTACAACTGTACAAGTCACCCTTATGTAACAGATAATACTCCCTACAACTGTACAACAACTCACCCTTATGTAACAGATAATACTCCTTACAACTGTACAACAGACTTGGGGAGGACATTAATATTTAGCCAATAACAAATTAATAACACCACTTTTGATGCATACTACATTGCAAATTAGTATTTATTTTACTGACATATCAAATGCATATATACTGAGCCAGTAAACTGTATACAGAGTCTAATTAGAGAGACCTGGACCTACATAGTTTATTAATATTTGTATATAGGACTGTATTTGACACAAATACAAACACAATACTTGATTGCCCTGACCACACGCCACAGCTATATTTCTATATTTTATTTCTACTTGTACATATAAGTTTACATAATTATGCTTTATTTGACACCAGCCTCTTGCCATTTTTGCTATTTATTTAGAATTTATTATTACCATTTATATTTTTGTTCTTTGTTATTATAATATGTTGTGATGTGTGAGCTACTGTGTCCAAATGATTTCCCCTTGTGGATCAATAAAGTTTGTTTAAGTCTAAGTCTAATGAACTCTACACAGCTGCTAGTGCCTCGTTTTAGATTGTGAATGTAGTATGCCAGTGTGATAGTGTGCGCTCACCGGAGGATCTGTAGTTGTTCTTGTGAGTTGTGTAGCTCATCTGACAATCGTCTCCACCTCAGCAGAGCCTTCAGGTCAGACTGTGCTGCTGCCTCCTGCACTGAGAGCTGTTCAGACAAAAGAGCTGAACTCAGTGGATCAGAGGGAATAATACAAATACAATACCATATCGAGTGTGGAGAGGAGCAGAGGGAGCAGAGAATACTGTGCGGTTATCTACAAAGTAAAGTCAATAACAATAAGAAACTGATGCTAATAGTATTAAGTTACTGTAATCAATTTGGTTTTCATGTCTGTGTGCCTATCGTCTCTGGACTAGTAATATCTAGTAATATAACACTGATAATTTGTATTTTATTCATTTTTTCTAGCACTCAATCATGCCCCATAGCAAGAACAGGTTTAGTTTAGTCTTTATTTGAAGGGACAATTTACAGAGATATTAAAGGGCCCATATGACGCTATTTTCTTATGTTATAATGTATAATAATATTCTTCATCAGAAACATACCTGGAGTTGTGTTTTGTTTTATTCACACATGTTTAACACACAAACCCTGCATATTTACTCTGTGTTCTTCTCACAAACGGAAAACACTATGTACCACCTCGTGATGTCATGTGGTAATACAGGAAGTGCTACACTGTGTTTTTAAACTTCATACATCTTCACTAGAATCATTTGGATGATTTCAGCCCTGGAATTGCCCATCCCTTCTGAACTAAAGGTAAAAGGTAGTTATTAATTTGAAAACAATCACTTCATGACATCATGAGGTGGAACAAAGCATTTTGAGCTTTTGAAGATGTAGACAGACTGATAATAAAAGGTTACTCAAACATGTGTGAATGAAACAAAACAACTCCAGCATGTTTTTAAGGAGGTAACAACATTTTAAAACGACTTAACGCTCACAAGAGTACATTTTGTATAATACGGGACCTTTAAGCTCATAAAAACAGACATGTTCTGGACCAAATTAAAGCTCAATAGCTAGTTTCCATCTGCAGTCCCTGAGATGCCTAGAGTCAGTTGCAAAAAACACATTTTAAGAGGTGAGAACTTAAAGATGTAAGTATGTACTGCCAATGTGCAAGTGGGGAAAAGATCTGCAGAGTAATACCGATGATGTATTCAAGCTTTTGAAAATACTTCTACAGCTTAAAATTATACACTGTAAAAATGTTCTTTTGTAGCGCTGGTTCTTTCACTTTCAATGAGAATGCTAATATGATTTCAAGTGGAAATTTAAGACTTCCTGGGAGGGCTATATAATGGAATAAATCCTAACAATCATGAAAGTTGCAATAATTAACACTAAAAATTGACAAAATTACTGTATTGTTGATCCCTGTACAGAGGTACAATTGTATGGTATTTGAATACAAAATTATATCTGCAGTACATTCTACATCCACGAGCATTTTGTATGATTTGACATTGGCATACCCTAGTTGGTACTTGAGACAAAAAAGATTAGGCAAACTTTTCTAGATGTACTTGGGTGAGTATACAAAATGGTTATAACGTACTTGCTGAGCTTGGGCCCATATGACATCCTCTAAGAAAGTGGCAAATCCTTCACTGATCCACTCTTCGGTCCAGTCTCTCGCTCCGATAACCAAACCGAACCAGGAGTGTGCGATCTCATGACATAATCTGGACCCACAGAGAGAGGACTCCATCAGGGAACCCCCTTCAGAAACACCCAAGACGCTCTGGGACAGGAAGACGATGTGTGGGCTGGAAGACAAAAGGTGTATTTAAGTAAGATTAGAAGATAATGGCGCTAAGTATATGTTTGGACAATCAGAAGCTATTGAGAAAGAGCAGACGAGACCAAAACAACTGATTTATCATGACGAGGTTCACACCCACCCATGTGTTGTCTAAACATGCAGCATCCGAGCATGTCTAGGTGTTAATTACTGTCAATGCAAATGAAGAATTTCCCACACTTTCATTACCTCCTTTATTCACAGAGACTTACTCATCATCTGCTACTGTCAACATGCATTAGGGCCACGCCAAGGAAAATAAAAGAGTAGTTTATAGAGAGTGCCATATATCAATGAATGAACTATGCCAAGGAAACTGAGAAATCCATCTTGTCAGTTTAAACAAGGTGGTACTGCAGTCACATCTGAGCCTTAAAGGGCCCATATTACACTGCTTTCTGTTCTGTGTTATAATGTTGTTTTTAAACATATAATCATACCTGGAGTTGTGTTTTGTTTCATTCACACATGTTTAACACACAAACCATGCATATTTAGGCTGTGTTCTTCTCTTAACCAGAAAACACTCAGTTCCACCTTGTGATGTCATGTGCTAATACAGGAAGTTCCCCACTGTGTTTTTAAACTCCATACACCTTCACTAGAATCATTTGGATAATTTCCGACCTGCAATTGCAGATCTCTATTGAATAAAAGGTAAAAGGAGCTGTTAACTTGAAAATAACTTGAAAACTACCACTTCACGACATCACAAGGTGGAACAGAGCATTTTGAGCTTTGGAGATGTAGACAGACTAATAATAAAGGGTTACTCAAACATGTGTGAATGAAACAAAACACAACTCCAGGTATGTTTTTGATGAGGTAACAACATTATAATACGGCTTAAAGTTTGGCACAGTTTACAAACAAGCAGCATATTTTTTTCTGATATTATTTAAATATGATTTAAAGAAAAAAGGTGTTTTCTTATATGTGTATTTGTCAGATAATCATTTCTGTGTACATTAGAGGAGTTCTGCAAGGTAATAGTGATGGAATTCCCTAACAAACAGAAAGTAAAATTTTGTACCTAAAAAAACTGTGAAAACGAGTGTGCTTTTGCACAAATCTTCAATATCTAACTGTGTTTTAGTAAAATAAGTTGTCTAACCTGTCATAGTCACTTTAACCTGCAGGCCGAGGACACATACAAGTTTTTCTCATTCTCAGTATATGGACAGGCCTCATGTCAAAGTTCAGAACCTAGAATTTACTCACTGCTGCAGAGGCTGCACTAGCTGACTGACTACAGATGCTGAGGTTTTGGTAGTGATCTGTGAGTCGTTTTAGGTTTATTTCCAATAGGTTTTAGTATTTATAACTGGCAATCCAAAGTGGAGGTCAACCCCCAATTTACACCAAAGTGTAGCACAGCACACGAGCAGCACACGCGCATTTTAACCGGACGAACAATTTACACCAGCAGGGTCATACACGCGTCCAACGGCCGTCATTACGCTACGTGCTGCTCAAATTAGGTTGGAGTTCTAATTTTACAGCGTCAACGACTCTCCTGGTGTAAATTCCGGGTTATACTGCTTTCTTTAATCAGCTAAAGAATCAAAACACTAAACAACTTGGCCTTTATGTATTCTGTTATTGTAGTTAAGAATAAATCAGCATTACAGTTATTACAGTAAACGCAATATTTAATTTGAACATGTTTAGCTCACAACTGGGGACACTGATAGGTCAGGTTTATTAAATTTAAAAACAACAGTTGCTGATAGAAGCATGAAGTCAAAACACCAAATCTAGCTGTTTTATTTAAAAATAAATCTTGTCCAAAGTAACAGAAACTGAAATTAGATCTGGTATTCTAACCTTGCAGATGTAAAAATAATTATCACTTTCACACGTCAACCCATTTACAAATCAGACACGTTTCCTCCATGAAAACATTTTTGATTAGATACATTTGCAAAATCGCAGGAGAAGTTTAAGTGTCTGAAGCTAACACAGTTACCTCACACATAGCCTACATACACATACATCTGCTTTGTTTCTTTATATTGATTGATTGATTGATTGAAAGGTCCTATATACATATACACAAAATTGATTATTGTAAGTTTTAAGTCATGTTATAATACTGTTGTGCCTGGAGTTGTGTTTTGCTTCATCCACACATGTTTGAGTAATCCTTTATTATTAATCTGTCTACATCTCCAAAACTCAAAATGTTCCGCTTTGTGATGAAGCTGTAGTTTTCAAGTTAATAGCTACCTTTTACCTTTAGTTCAGTAGAGATTAGAAATTCCAGGGATTAAATTATCCAAATGATTCTAGTGAAGGTGTATGGAGTTTGAAAACACAGTGGAGCACTTCCTGTATTATCACATGACATCACAAGGTGGAACAGAGTGTTTTCGGTTTGAGAGAAGAACTGTTTGTGTGTTAAACATGTGAGAATGAAACAAAACACAACTCCAGCTATGTTTTAGATGAGGAATATAGATATAACATAGATCGGAAAATTGCGTAATATGGGCCCTTAAAAAAACAAAAGAATAAAATGGCTCTCAATAGAGGTTCCCAGAAAAATACAGACATGAAATCATTGCCATTTAACACAAAAATACTCAAATTTCTCCCTTCAAACTGAACTCTGCCCCAGAACACACGCTTTTCCTGCCTGTAGACCTCTCGATTTAAAAGACTCAAGCTGATCACTGACGATAAGAAATAAATGAATCTCAGTCTCGATAAAAATTCAATTAACGGCCCAGCACTACTTCTGAGACTCCCCGAAGAGTTACATGTTTTCCAAAGTGGTGTCGCAAAAAATATTATTGATTTGCAATGACCAAACTGGCAGCGCAGACAGTACAATATTGATCCCCATCTCAACAGTAAATCTTCACCGTGGTATACAGCAGTTTAATGATGAGTAGCACAAGGCTCATACTGTAGAAAGCATTTGTCAAGACTCAAACCTGGAGAGTTTTGTTTCATTCACACATATTTAACACACAAATTCTCTCAAAGCAAAAACACTCACGTTTACTAGAATCATTTGGATCATTTCAGCCCTGGGGTTGCCCATCTCTACTAAACTAATTGTAAAACGTAGCTGTTGACTTGAAAACTACCGCTTCATGACATCACAAGGTGGAACAGAGCATTTTGAGCTTTGAAGATGTAGGCAGACTAATAATAAAGTTACTCAAACATGTGTGAATGAAAGAAAACAACTCCAGGTATGTTTTTGATGAGGTAACAGCATCATAACATTGCTTAAAGCTCACAAAAGTCTATTTTGTGTAATATAGGACCTTTAACCATCGTGGCACAGGTATTGACATTATGATTGGAAATTTTGATTGATTTGAAATGACCAAACTGAGCCGTGCAATATCGATCACCATTTCAAAAGGAATTCTTCACCGTGGTATGCAGCAGTTTAATGATGAGCAGCACAAAGCTCATATTGTAGAAGGCATTTATAGAGTCATGTGCAGACTGCCCTCCCACATGTGACCGTGATCATGAGACACTACTACAGCTTTGGAGGCCTCTTTCAAAACCAAGGTCACGGCTGAAGACTTCTCTGGACATTCTTTAACATTACCTTACATAAGAGGGGGTTGGCCTGAGGGGCTTAGGGGGGCTCCATGTGCGTGAGAGACATAAAAATGGGACAGAGGTCACACGGGGTCAGGGAGGTGCTGGTATGTACGGTCCATACAACAACACGCTCTGAAAGGTGCATTCACACTCTGTGCTTTTAAGTGTCCCCTTTGCTGTGAACCGGACCTCTTGATAATTGAAGCTGGAGGGGTATGTACGTCTATGGAGGAATGTACAGCAGTTATCATGGTGACACAGTGTACACATTAGCAAACACAGCCTGCTTTTAGATTATATGAAAACTAATACACATACAAAACTGATTTAAACAACTAATTTTCACGAGCCTGTCATCAATGCAAGCGTTCATGGTCTCATTTAGGTATTAGGATTTTCAGCAAAAAAAAAAAAAAAATTAAATAGTTGGTTAATGCTAGCTATCTTGTGACTGAAATATTATTTGAAAAGGACTTGTTTAACAGCACAAATAAGCAGTTGTAGTTTTGCCTAAAATGATTATTTTTGGTCAGATTAAAATTTAACTTGAGTAAAAGAGCTTCAGACGGAGCAGTCCCTTCAGTTAGCTTCACCCCCCAGGGAAAGTTAAACGGTATCACTTGCTTCAAACATGGTAGATTTCCATGGTGATTCTCTTGAACTTTAAACCATGTTATCGTGCTGTTACCTCATCAAAAACACCCAGAATTGTGTGTCATGAAGTGGTAGTTTTCAAGTTATCAGATACCTTTTACCTTTATTTTAGTAGGGATTAGAAATTAGTGTGTGTAGTAGTGCGTGCATAGAGTTTAATAACACAGTGAAGCACATGACATCACAAGGTGGAACAGTGTTTTCTGTCTGAGAGAAGAACTCAGCCTAAATATGCAGGATTTGTGTTTAAACATATGCAAATGAAACAAGACACAACTCCGGATATGTCTGTGATGAGCAAACATTATAACATAGATCAAAAAATTGCATAATATGGGCCCTTTAAAGCTCATCTCCAAAACAGCAGAAACACAACTAATTTTCATCACAGCCTCTCAGACCCATGTTCCAGATTAGAAAAACAAATCTGTGACAGGAACAGCAGATGCTAACATTAGCCTTATGAGCTCCATTGTCTCCTAATCTCATTGTAGCACAACTGGATAAGAGTGGCTTTGTTGTGGTTTGCAGTGGTGTGTGAACACAACAGCACAGAGACAAGCTTTCAGAGACGCTGCTCGGACTGGCTCCTCTGAGGGTGGCAGAATCCTCCGCTCCAGTGACAAACAGTGTCATCGCAGTGACAACAACAACATCTTTTACATTCACTAGTGCGCTGACTGACATTAGCGTACATCTGGGACCTGCCATAGACACTTATAATATGCATATGGAGCACCTGAGTGAGTGGGTGAGTGGGTGGTACTACTCTCTCATTTTCTGCATAAGTCCACATCTGACAACTGCTGAACAGTAATGCTTGTTCAAATAGATTTAGGCACAGAGAGTTTAAAAATACGCGGTAGACTGTCATGGATTTCAGCTTGCTGTTTATAGGCGCCATTTTGGGGATTTTTCACCAATGTATAATATTTTATTACAACATGCACTGGTGTATGAGGAAGTGTTCTGGGCACGTCAGACCAGGAGGGGGCCCGGGGTAAATGCTGGAGGGACTATGTTTATCGACAGGCCTGGGAAAGTCTTGGTGTCCCATCGGAGGTGCTGGAGGAAGTGTATGGGGTGAGGGGAGTCTGGAAGTCCTTGTTTAAAATGCTGCCTCCGCAACCAAGCCCCACATAGCTGGACGAAAATGGATGGATGGATAATATTTTGAGTGGGTGAGTGGTATTACTCTAATTTCCTATACAAGTCCATATCTGACAACTGCTGAATGCTGTAATACCTGTTTAAATTATTTTTAGGCACAAAAGAGAAAGCTTTGTGTCTACTCATGTACTCCCTCCTATTTATAGGCGCCATTTTGAGGACTTTTCACTAATTCAAAAGTCATACCATTTAACTTATTAGTTCCTATGGCAAAGGGGCTTATTTTTCACGACTCTGAAATCTGAGGATAGAGTTTTGGATTTTTTAGCCTGGTTGCTGTACAAATCATCCATAGCTGCTGTGTCAGAACTGGTGAATATTTATCACTATATAATAATAATAATAATAATAATAATAATAATAATGCATCAGTTTTATATAGCGCTTTTCTGGACACTCCCAGCGGTCTCCCATCCAAGTAGTAATCAGGTCCGGCCTTGCTTACAAGCGTCTGAAAACATTTGAATAAACATACATTTTACAAATCTCAACAAGTTTATTATTGGGGTAAATGAAATGAGATGTGACAACACAATCCTAGTCTCAAGCGACTAGAAAAGTTGGGAGTACAAACTTACAGCCTTACAGCTACTACCTATGTCAGAAAAGGTTTGCTTTTAGTAGGGCTTAATTAAAATCATGATTTGAATGGTCACTTGGCAAATGATGTAACAATTATTATAATACCATTGGCACAGAAACCCGGTAGTTTAGACCTCTAATACACATTCTGAAATGCATGTGTGGTTCTTGTATATGTTGTGTGAGCACTCAGCGGAATCTGCAATTGAAATAATATGCAAATCTATGGGCAATTACAATATTTATCATCGAAATCCCAATTACCAAGTTTCCATCTCCTCTTTTCCAAAACTCTCTGCACAATAATCATTTGTATGCCTAATAAATCTATGGTTGTACATGTAAGTGTGCAGACTGGGAGGATGCCTACACATTTAGCCTGACCCGATCTGACCTCTGATCTGACTGGATATTTCACAGTGGAGGACTGTCACATGAGACGCCCGGGAGTTGTCTTTTCCTGTGAGCTGCAGATCGGGGCAAGTCTTCAATTTGGAGAGGTGCAGTTTGCAATAGGTTTCACAGTTTCACTCCTCTGTCCCTCCATCCATTATTCATCCCTCCATTTCCCCATCCGTCGTTCCGGGCTGCAGGCCATTTTTCCCCGGTGGACCACTCGTATGCATAATGCAGAAGGGGCCCTATCATAGGCGTGTAATTGACATCCCCAGTCTGGTAGCACTCATAAGCAGGACACCAGTAGAACAGGTGCACGAGACAGGTGCGTGAGACAGGTGCGCAGCTAAAAGACGATAACAGGAAAGTGAAGAGAAGAGACCATTTCTTATTGATAGGTGCTATGTCAGGTCAGGGTCTCAACTGCATCCCTACAGATACTACTCCCATGGATAGGACAACCAACTTATTATAATCTCATTCTGAGAACTGTCAAATGCCAGGAAACAACATCAAGTAAATGTCTTCATGAATGGAGAGTAAACTGTACATTTCATTTATATTCTCGATTTGGAGTGTAAACCCAAGCTACAGTTTTGATAAATTTATCTCACAAGATACAGGCAGAAAGGCTTTCAAAGGCAGTCATCTGGAATCTGACATTTTGATTCCCTTCCTGGATGTTACTCTGCTTCAAGCTGCCAGTGTCTGTGAGCTGCAGCCTCACACTAGGCTTAAGAAAGAGTCCAGTGTAAAACTTTCGTCCAGACACCTGGACTCATGGTATTTTGCTTTCATGAGAATTCAATAGATTTTTTTTTTTTTTCAATGAAATGTGCCGCGCTGTTATTCACATTATTGAATCTGCAGACTTATTTCATTAAATGTTTTGCTTATAACATTGCATAGAAGTTAAATGTTGACCACAAGGGCATTTAAAGGACATTTAAAGGGCACAAGGTAAAGGGGCACCAACTATGATCAGTGCACATCCCTGGTTCATTGGAACGCCCATCTTCATCAATCATCAGTGAGTTGTGAATGTTTGATTTAAATATTTATCGTCAACATTTGGATATTAACTTTACTTTTACTTGAACAAACTCACAAGCTTACATAGCGGTCAAATGCCACAATAGTCCAGTACACTGACACAGTGGTACAGAGCAGTGTAGGGACAGGTGAACCTTCACACAGAGCCGCTTTGTCCCAGTGAAGGTGGGCGTCTGCTTACGGGAAAGGTCTTTGTCTGAGCACCTCCCTCTGGACACAGGCTCAGGGCTATTTTAGAGCAAACTGCCCCAGCCTCCGTTTTAACCAGTCTGATTCAAATGTCTGGCATTCCTGGCTGGCTGTATATCAGCACCGAGATCCAGAGCCAAAAGCTGCTCCATGTAAGGGCTGATCACATGAGGCCGGACCCCTGGGAGCCGCCCCGCCCTCATCATATCACACTATGAAAATAAACAGCAGAAACCCTATCAGAGCATCAAGAACACAGAGGTGAAACGTGAACACTTCAGAGGCATTTGTTGTTCAGCGTCAAAAGCTCTGCCCAGGCTCATTAAACATTCAGAGACTTCAGATGAGATCAATACAGAACTTTACCTTCTGATGTAGGGTTTGTCTGACAGTTACATTTATGGTTTTGTAGGTCATCAAACAACAACAACAACAACAACAACAGAAGTAGAGAATTCTCTGTTCTCAGTTAATAAAAAATGAAATAACATGCTCGCTACTCTTGAATTTATCTGAATAGAGTTAAACTGGTTACATATTCAGATGCAGCAGATAAACACTGGGTTTACTGTGCTAAAATAATGAAATATTTTGATATTAAATTTAGTGATACAGTATCGATATAGTGGGCTGCTATATCAATTTACTGGCAAGAGTATTCGTTGGTATCTTTTAGAAAATTATTTTGTGACAGTGCTGCAATTTTGATATTTGTTAATGCAAAACACTTAACATATTCACTATTTTAATGGTTACAAGAGGTTTACTTTTTATTTCATATTTACTTTGCACAAGTAGTAGTTTAACAAAGAAATATTGAATCATAAAGCACACTGTGGTTCCCAGCCCTAATTGGGAGAAAGATGGTGAGACAGTTTATATCTGTATTTGACCAGATATTGTACAGTTACTGCAAGAGGAGAAAAATCTAAAAATATGCACAATTGATTAATATAATCTAAAATAAAAGGTTGCAAAAAGAGTTAAGATTAAAATTAGATTACAAGATTACATTAAAAAAAGATTAAAATAAAGCAAAGCATGTTTAAGCTGTCAAACTAAATACTAAATATGACATTATTCCTGCATATTTCTGCGTCAGGATTATAAAGTATTTAGCTTGTCAACATTGCTCTCCCCTAACAGGTAAATTTGTTGACAAAAACTGGCACAGAGTTCAACGTTTTCTCTGTCAGCATAAATAAACAAAAGGGAAATTATTTTTTCACAATAGCTTCAGAAAGTGGTGCCATTTTTAAAAGTCAAATACCTGATTGCTGTCAGTAGAAAGGATTTTACACCATAAAGTTAATATGGCAAGTTTGAGGAGCTAATCTTTAACAAATAATGATATGATCTACAAATGTTGAATCTTAAGTTTTAATATTTCTTCCAAGATCAGTGGATTTTCCATTATACAACCCTCTGCCCTCCATCTGAAATAATGACAATCAAATTCTGGACCATGAACTATAGCCGCCTCGTTCCAAATAGGGTAAAATATAGTGAGCATGGGGTTTCCGGCTCCATCGGCTCTGGCTCCGATTCATTCTGTATTGAAAAAACATTGTCCCTCTGTAACCGCTGCTGTCAGACTCCTCATTTAGGTCTTAAAATGTTACATGATCCTGGTGTTTTTATTTCACCATTTTGTTCGATCAATTCCTATTCCTAATATGTAACTCGGCTCCAAATTCGCCTCTATAACTGCTAGCCTCGGTGAGCTTCATTTGACTGGAGTCTACTTTTCTATATGCCGTGAACGCACCCAATTAGTGCCCTATAATAATTTCCTACATTGTTCATATTTTCCCTATAAGCTGTCAGTGTATGCTCAAACTCAGCAGTAGAAAGTTCACAAAGTCAAACAGTGCACACATGCCCTCAGACTGTCCGTATCAGCTGAAGTGAGAGCAGATGTCTGATCCCATCCTCTTAACAGCACAACAATCTAGTGTCCAGGAGTGACATAAGAGCAGAGGAATGTGAAGGCTCAGACTACTGCATAAAGACACGAACTGGTCTACTTTGGACTAGTGTGGTCATGATACTGAAATTTCAAACTCGATTGCGATACAAAGGAATAGACTAGATACTCAATACCGATTCTGATACCACAACCATAATAAAAAAAACACTCTTATTTAAACAATAAAATGTGATTTTCAACACTAAATAATAGTTCTTTTATATTACTGCGTGGCCTCATATCTGTGTAATCCCTCAGTCGTCCAGCTAGGTTCCATGGGCGTATACTAGTCTATGTCGTCTTCTAACTGTTCAGCTCAAGATCATTCTAAAACTATTCAGGAAAGGTTCATTTCTGTCATGTGAAAGCGACTTTTTTTAGTATCGATAACTTCTCAATACAAAATGGATTTAAACCACACATTTTCAGGAGCCTGTGATCAATACGAGCATTCCTGGAGTTTGATTTTCAACAGAAATGGTGAGTACGAGTAGATGAAAAACTGTTGGTTAGCTTGTGACTGTAATTTTGTGTGTGAGAGACTTGTTTAACAGCACAAATCATCTCACCTGTTGTAGTTTCAACTAAACTCACTTTCTGGTCAGACTGTGTTAAAGGTGCATTGTGTAACTTTTCTGGTGGAGGGTCCGTCAAATGATTTTCTCCATGGAGATATGTTGGAATGTTTCACAGTATGGTATTAAATCAGTATGGTATTCATATTCTATCTTCATGGAGACCAAACCAGACCAAGTTACATGTCAAATCTGTGGAGAGGCAACCCTGCTCACAGTAAGAATGCCCGTTTTTCTAGGTATTTTTGAGCTATAAAACTGCCTGTAATCGAAATAAAATAAATGTAAAGGCAAAACGGTTTAATGTCATACTGTGGAACGTTCCAGGCAGAGCAATGACAGAGCTTCAAACAGAGTAGAGCCTCCAGTTAGCCTCACACCCTCAGAGAATGTTGATGAAATCAGCTGCAAAGTACCAATTGTCTATGGAAGGAAAATAGTGCAGCTCTCTGTTTCTCAACATCTCTATTCAGAAGCGCACAGTGCAGAAAACTTCCTGTTGTGCATGGTTGGCATATTGTTGATGTTTTGGACAAGGGAGTAGAAACATACACACAATGTTTGCTATTTTTAAAGACACCTGCAGAGGTAATGGGAGCACTGATGGATGCATATTTGTGAGAGTGTCTTTCAAAGTGACAAGGGCCCCATATGCAATTCCTGCTCCAGCGCTAATGAATGTACAGCGTTGATGAGAGCAAAAAAGACCCGTCAAGCAGTCTCACAGTAACCGTAGACATGACATTTACTGGTGTACCTGATATCTGTCTTAGCTAAGCAATCAACAAACCAAAAAACAATACTTACAGCAATATATAGTTAGATTCATGTTATGGTTATGCAATTAATCAGTATTTAATTGATTATAATTATTGCTTCAATCAATTGCAAACATTGCGTAATAGGAACAAAAATATTGTGTTCTAAATGATATGACGATAGACTGTATATACAAATGAACATAGCTAATAATGCTAGTTGCTATGTTTCAGATTGGAAGTGAGCGTGGGCGCGCTTCCAGCTCCATCGACTCTGGCTCAGTTCACAATTCACAAAAACGTCACCCCTCTCTTTGTAACTGCTGCTATGAGGCTCATCATTTTGGTCTTAAAATGTTCATATTAACCCGCTCTACATGATCCTGGTGTTTTTATTTTGCGATTTTGTCCATAAATTTACTCTTATTCCTAATTCCTATAACTACTAGCCTCGGTGAGCTTCATTTGACTGGATTCGAATACTATGGGTGACGTCACACTCCCTTAGTCCACATCTTTAAACAGTCCCATAAAACCTGATGCACAAATCATTACTAAAAACAATAAAGTCTATTCAGCCACAGGTCAAATTGTTACTATACTTTTTCATATTCCTTTTCAATTATTGTGAATATTTTTGTTTAATTCAATTTGTTAGATACTGAGTAAGAGATTGCAAATTCTGTTTTTTGGAAAGAAATATCTAATTGTGTTTATTTGTTAATGTTTTACTAATAGAAATAAGTTCAAGTTAAAGTTCAATTTTTTTTTACATGTTCAGGAACACTAACATTTGAGAGAAGACTAAAATATGAACTGTCCAACAAATTCAAGAATTACATGAATTTCAGGAATCCTAAACTGTAAGGTTAACATTTTTATATAACAAGACATATATTTCTTGTTGTTTGCAGGAAATTCTGTAACCTGCAGTCTTTGTGATTTGCCAATTAGGACCATTCAAATGCCATTTCGTTTCTATAGCAACATATCTGCAGCCCTAAATTATTGCTCTTCATAAGGTAATAAATAGATCATGTTCAATGTTATGTAAGACAGACAGAGCGAAGGAGAGAGAAGGAACAGAGTGTACGCTTGGATGAGAGGTTTGACAGGTGAAGACGGGATGGAGAGAAAAGTTAGAGGAAAAAGTGTCCAGGTGGATTTTTGTCAGAGCTGGTTTAAGAGAAGCAGCGGTCAAGAAGACACTGATCACAAGTTTAGACATATGCACATCACATGATGGCGAAACGATCATGTGTAAAATTGAAGAAATCCTATGCAAATTATGATACAAATGATTCTAATTGTAATTTATGGGTCTTGTTGTCTATTCACCTTAATAGATTTCACTGATTAGAGTTGCAGTTCATAAAAATGATTCATATTTAAGCACAGTTATACTTTCTGGAAGCACACCAAGCAGAGCTGGCATAATAATATGAATGCACACACCGGTAGCATTAGCTCATACTTTTGGATAACAATGGCTTTTGTAGCACAAATGAGGAGCTATGCAGGTGTATACTTAAAAGAATAGAAAGTGGAGAAATATACGAGGCAGTGGATCTAAAGTGTGTTTGAGAAAATGTGTCTGGAGTAGAAGCGGTGCTGAACAGCTTGAGGCCCATCTCTCCCTTAAGGCTAAAAGCACAGCCAGACATGAGAGGCATTACCGGACAGCATTTCACAGCACTTTGCTGCAAATGTCTCATTTTGGCCGGTTCAGCACAGAGGTCCCACGGACATTAAGCCGTCTGGCTTCGCACAGACAAATGAAATTACCCCATGAGCTGGGTTAGACTCTTGCACACGTGTGCTGGGAGCACCACATACATGCAGGCCACAGCTCCACTGTGCTCCTCTCACACATACATCACACACACAATGGCTCCTCTGGACTCATCTATTAGTTAGCAGAGCGCTGCGCAGTGACAGGCCTGTCCGGATACTGCCTCTAATCCAGACTTATGGCACTGTGAGCTGTGCTACTGTTAAATGTAGTACCATCTGCCAGCTGTAGCCTCAGGTTCACATCCGAGGGCACGTCGGAGCTGCACTAACCTTCATTGATCACATGAAAGCCACGTGTCTCCTGAGGAAAACAACAGCATATAGAAGTGCTATTATTTTGATCAATGCCACAAATACACGGTCCCCCAGAAATCTATCTCCAAACTATCACATATGAATTGCCCTTTTGAGCAGAAAGACTTCATCATGTGCAGAGGCGGCAGCTGTCAGGAGGAAGAGGAGCAGGTAATTGTAGAGCAGAGCGGACATGGCACACTGAAAACAGCCTGTAGGAGAAGAGGCTCCACTGCAGGGGACCATGTGGGAGACCGCACTGTGGATGTACAATTTAAACAACTAATAAACGGAAAATAACAAGTTAAAGAACATCGATTCACAACACATGGCACATAGGCCTGTCATGATAATTATTGACTATATTGACTTATTGTTCAATAGAACTTAGATGGAAGACACATTTTTCAGTATATATTGTTGGTGCCTTTTCTGTTTTAGTGAGAAAATTGTGGTTATTTTCCTGCTCAACGATTACATTTGACATTGTGTTCATTCCCTAAAAGTATTTCCTCTAGAAGGTCTTCTGCCGCATTTGCTGCGAGAAACCTGTAGCATCTCAAATATCCATAGCTAGCTCCTTAACTAGCCCCTTGCATGGTCTCCATCAGAGTTTGAGCCAGGTAGCCACAAAAGCAGCAGTATATCGCACTTCAAATTTTGTTATCATGATAAGCCTACACGCCAATGTTGTTCTTTACTGAAATTGAATGTTTAAGATAATAAAATTGGACTTAAATAAGAGTATAAAGATGATCTATCATGTGTAGCCCTAACTCCATTCTATACACAAAACATGACTCACAATCCAATAATATAACAACCACATTTCTTTGTTGAACAACTGCCTGCACACATTTGATATGAAATACACCTCCTTTAATCATCAAAACAGTGAATATGCCAAATATATTGCATAAACAGCAGGTTTCCTTTTTTCTAGACAAGTAACAAAATTGTAACCCTATCACAATTTGGTAAATTACACTAAAAAATACTCATGGCAATACAGCAGCCCAATCCAATCCAAGTTTATTTGTCTTGTACACAAGTGATGGACATATTAGCGATATAAAACCAACATTTAGCTCTAAAAGTCAGAAGAATGTGGACAAATGGAACTAATAAAGAACACATAACAGATACTGTATCACCAAATTTAGTGACACGATATATAGATATTTTAGCACACCTACTGTAAGAAAGAAACAGCTCATATATCTGATTATATATATTTCAGAGCCTCCTTTTCAGATGCAGGGCACAGATCTGTGCTTTGTGATGGTAGAGACTCAGAGGAGGTGAGGTCCACTTTATATGAGAAGAAAGAACTATCTCATCCTTGACGATTTGATTTACAGCTGTCTCCAGGCCAGTAGCCCCATCTGCCCTCCTCTGCCCTCGCCCCCTCACTGGCCTCTGTCGCACACTTCTAGGGTTTCCTCCAGATCAAACCAGCAGAAAGAGCAGAAAGGCTAGAAGTCCACCGAGACAGGGGTAAGAGGTGAGGAGGGGAGGGAAACGAGGGGGAGGAGGGGCTCAAATAAAGACGGGACAAAGAAGAGTGACAGGGAGGTGCTATTGATACTCTGCAGTGACATCACGCTGGGGGTGTTCTACATCTCTACTGGCAGAATGTTCATTACTTACCACGGTGAAACGCAGCACAAATTAGCAAACAAAGACAAAAAGTTGCAAAATAGTTTGACAACTCAAGAAAAAATACAAAATGGATTAAATCAACACATTTTCAGGAGTCATTGTTCAATATGAGCATGGTCCTGTTTAGGTGTTTGATTTTCAACAAAAAGGTGAACGTGACTAATTGAAAAACTGTTGGCTAATGCCAATTAGCTTCGGCTCAACTGTTGTAGTTCCAGTTAAGTCAGCTCTTTCTAGTGAGATTGTGTTAAAACAAAGCTCAGATTAAACTCTGAAGAGCCTCAGGACGGAGCAGTGCTTTCAGTTAGCATCACATCCCCAGGGAATGTTGATAACATGAGTTGCCAAATATCAATAATCCAGCTCAGTGTGGACCATAAGTGGTACTGGTAGTTTCACCAGGCCTGTCACAATAAAACATTTAGAAGTGTACAATGGAAATGCTGAAAAGGTTGCACAAAGCTCCACCTTCTACCTTGTGATGTCATGAAGCGGTAGTTTTCAAGTTAACAGCTACCTTTTACCTTTTAAAAACACAGTGGAGCACTTCTTGTATTAACACATGACATCACAAGGTTTTCAGTTTGAGAGAAGAACTCGTTTTAAAAATGTTGGGTGTGCGTGTTAAACATGTTGTTTCCTAAACAAAAACACATCTGAAAAGACTGTCCCTTTCACCCAGCTTCCGGTTTAAAACTGCAGCACAGATTTCCATCTGCTCCATAAAGGTTTGTCACCATAAACGTCATCACAACAAAGTGCTGTGCTGACAGACTCAGACAGCCCTGTGTATGGACAGCTAAAGCTACAGTTCAAGGGAGTAAGCAGTGGATTTTGTACCAAAACGGGTCCAAGTTTAAGAAAAAAATAAGAATGAAAGGTAGGAGAAAACAGGATTTTTTTGGACCTATGCCGTTGTGAATGTAGGAGAATAAAGATTACTCCGATATGCATCAGTAAAACAACTTCGAGTGAGGCTATGAGGAAAACAATTATAACATGATTAAAAACTGCTTAGCTTTTGGTATGCTTTCTAAAATACGTATTTATCTGTACTTTTTTTTTTCTACGAGTCTATAATGGGCAAAAATAATGAGAAAACCAGACTGGCTATATAAAATAACTCATTTTAACTTTGCAGTCCTCTCTTCTTCGTTCCCTTTAAGTGTATGGCCATTAGGTACCACATGACTAATTCCAAGTTGATGTGTTAAAATGTGCAGAACTCCTAAAATGGTCCAATAAAAGCCGCTGAAACTGTCTCAGGTAGAACACTACAGCGTCCGGGGCAGTAGGGGATTACTACGGAGAGCCCTGCACCCTCAGCACGGGGGGCTGAACTTCCTCTCAAATGGGACCAATAGCCCGTGTCACTTCCTGTCAGCCCATAAACAAACAAAGCGGCCAACTCAAGCACCACTTCCAGAGGTCAGAGGTCGAGTCCGCTCATAACTTTGACCTAGTGTCTGTGACAGTATACGCTGCTTGGTTGGGCCCTACACACTGCAGTGGAACTAGCGGTTTTACTACATTGTCGTTACTCAAGTCCTTCTATCCTTTCTCTGTGTTCTGTTTTAGTAGAGAGGCTTAAAGAGGAAGTCCTGCAGAAAGTGCTCTGATTGATGTTTACTTGGGCGGGAGTGGGGAGTGAGGGAAAGGTACAATATGGAGAATGGAAAAACAGTAAACTATAGCAGGGCTGCAAATACTAATTATTTTAAGAATCTGTAGCCACAGATTATTTTACTTCTTTTTTTTCAAGGTACACTTCATCATACCCTTTGGGGAAAAACTGGCTCTGCATTTGACCCACCATTCAATGCCGATGGCACAACCGGTCAGGTGTAGTGGGTGTCCGCAGTGCAGCCTTCAGAGACCCATCTCCAGATCGTTAGATAGGATAGATACTGTAGGTCAACATGCAAACTGGTTAAAGCTCATTTGGATTTAGATTTTTAGATAGGGATGCACCGATCCAATCCTAGTAGCGGATATCTGCGCCAATCTCGAAAAATTAGCTGGCTCGGATATCGACTTCCAAATACCGGTTCAGCCAATATCCTGGCTGAGCATATCAAATGATGTCATAAGACTATTTACTAGTCGTAGTCAGCCTACAAAGACTCATGATGTTTGAACTCTTATTAACTCAAAATAGTTCAGTCTCTGCACTGGTATCAGCTGATATTGGATATTGGCAGATACTTAAAGCCATAGCCTAAAATTGGTATCAAAACTGAAAAAGCTGGATCCGTGCATTCTATATTTAGGTCTGAGTGATGAAAACCTTGTTCTTTGCCTGTTGTTGAGGCGAGTAAGAACCTAAAATGATGTTTAGTCACGATTAATCTGCTTACTCAATGCTAGCACAACCTACAGTACAGTGAAACAACAAAGGATGCATAACAACATAAAGCTGCTTTCAGACAGTTTCAGTTTGTGTAACTTGTATCGATCCAACCTGCATAAAGTTTGGTGGATATCACCAGATGTGTTGAATTTCTTTGATAAACTTTAGTGAAAATTCACCCCATATCCATCAACCCCCTGCATTAGAAAGTAAAACCTAAGCTTTAGGTGGTGGTTTTCCTGTGGCTCATCTGTGCCCTTGATAAAATAAGATGCCAGATTTTTCATAATTCATGACAGTATAGACTACCTCACAGTGTTCTGGGTCAGAGCTCCAGTCTCTTTATGCAAACAGACCTGAGGAGTGAAGACCTGCTCCACTCAAGGCCAGGCCCAACCAGAGCCTCCCCTTTAATCTGGGAGTCCGAATATCCCTGGGGAAAGGTGGGGTTTTCAGGGCTGGATCATATGGAGAAGGTAAACAGGAGCAGCACAGGAGCTAGGGTTGTAACTAGGATCAATATTGGAAAAAAAATTTAACCACAAATTTTCTGACAAATTATCAGGATTCAGTTTACAGTGAATATTTTAAACATGTACATGAGCAGTAGTATAGGAGAGAAAACATGAAATTTGAACTGCTAAGCTAATAAAAAGAATCCCATGCGTTTTGCAATGTTTTGTAAAGGTTTAGACTTGCAGGTTAAAATGGCAACATCTGGAATTTGGTGCACCAATTCAAATTATGGTTTTGATAGAGATATATTGTATAGTCATAGTAGTCATTACATTTAGATTTCATTAATATTTTCTTAACCAGAAAACATGTTGACTGAAGGTTTCTTCTCTTAAACAGGAAAAAAAACACCTTGTGATGTCAAGTGATAATGCAGGATGTGCTCCACTGTTTTTTTGTTTTTTTTCATACACCTTCACTAGAATCATTTGGATAATTTCAGCCCTGGACTTGCCAATCTCTAAACAAAAGGTAAAAAGGTAGCTGTTGGCTATAAAACTACCACTTCATGACATCACAAGGTGAAACAGACCATTTTGAGCTTTGGAGATATAGACAGACTAATAATAGACAGACTAATAATAAAGGATTACTCTAAACCAGGGGTGGGCAATTATTTTTTCCATGGTGCCACATGAAAAACAGAAAATATTGTGGAGGGCCGGGCCAAAATGCTTAACTCTATTCTGCATAATATTAATTGTATTTCTTTATTAAAAGCAGTAAATATAATTGTTTCAACGCGCTGGTAAGACTGGTAAGAGTTTATGTGATGACTAAGCAATGAAAAAGTGAGGCTGCCTTACAAAAAATGTCATTTAAAAAAAACACCTCTAAAATAAAAGCAATGTAGCTTTAGTCCATGCATGAGGTAAAATTATAAAATATGTTTAGTCTGTAATTCAAAATTATCTTAAACGGGCCAGTCAGGGTCAACCATGTGGCCTGGGAGTTGCACAATGCCCAGGTCTAAACACAACTCCAGGTATGTTAGGCATTATAACATGGCTTAAATCTCACAAGAATCAATTTGACGTAATATAGGACCTTTAATAACTTTTTCCGTGTGTTAGAATGTGTATAATCCGGATAACAACAACAATTATCAGATTAAATTAATAGTCGACTACTATTATTTCAATTAATTACAGCAGCCAGAAACCAGTCTATTCAAAGCCCCATTTTCTTCACCTTATATATTCTGTATATATAGTACATTTAACACACTTATTTTTGAGTGGCTGAGTGGCAGAAAAGTTTAATTAGGTTGAACCTACAGAAATGCACCTAATGCACTCAACTTTAATTGAATCAAATGAGCTTTTTGAATGCGATGCCAAGGATTTACACTAGCTCAGTAAAGATTACAGAAAAGCTTAGCTGTGCTTTAGAAATACTTTTGATGAAAAAGTAAGTTTTTTCAAAACACCAGGGCCAAAAATACATGAGCATACAGTTTATAGGCTACAGATAATTAATATTGCAATTTGAAGTCCTCCATTTTATGCGTCCTTATCCTGTGGTAAGCTTTTAACTTACCACAGCATAAGGACGCATCTATTCCGACTTAAAACTGGGGAACTACGAAAGGAAATGGGATCCAAAATCTATGTAACTTGTAGCTCTAACAAAACCCTTTGGCACACTGCATGAATTTTCAGGCATGTGCACAGTGGAGCAAAGCAGGAGTGGACTAACACAAAGCCAACACACTAAAAATATTTTAGCAACATATATGGCTCTTTATCATTGGTTTGCGATCAATAACCTGTTTTATAATTAAACACGTTTTTAAAGATCTATTGTGCTTGTGTCTGCTACATAGTTATAGTCAATGACACCTGTGGATCATTATGTTATATTTAGCATGTTTTAAATTGCAATATTTATCTAAAACGACAACTAAAGATTGCTGACTTCCATGTTAGAAAAAGAACAGTAAAGAGCAGTGGGCATAAGCCGGTGGCAGTGAAAACGGGTTGATCGACAAAATGGCATCTTGAAAATAAGCGATTAAAAGATTGCTCAAACATCCACAAAACACTCCAAATACCACTTTTCGTGAGTAAATGGTGAGGGGAAACAACTATAACATTTAACCATGTTATAGCTCTAAAAAGTCGATTTTGCATAATAGGTCTGCTTTAACTTTCCAGATAACACTTGAGAAACACTTTGAAACTGCAAATCAATACAGACCTAATCTTATAGCATTTTCCTGTTGTGTCATTTCTAATATGTGGTGTATTTTGTCCTTTTTTGATGTATTATTAATATGGGATATTTACATTAAACAAAAAAATAAATGTGGTGTTAAAAAGCAGCGTTAAAAACTATTATTAGACGCAGTGTCAGAATAAGTGTATCTCCTGGCCATTGGAATTGAATAAAGGAAAAACTATCATAACATTAAACGTCATTAAACTCTTTTTGTGGTAAGATAAGAATCAACTGTCATCAGCTTCCACTGCCCATTTAAAGCAGGAACCTGTGTGTGTATATGTGTGTCAACAGCAGTGCAGTGGTGTGTGAGGACAAATGGTCTCTGTAGCTTTCTATCTGATGTCACTGCTCCACAAACACATCCTTACATCACCCCCCGAACAATACCAGCATTCATCCAAACAAGCCCTGGAATCTGCCTCTGCACAACCCACATGGCCCTCACTGAGTTTCAACACTCAGGAGTCAAAAGCAGACAGAGAGAATAGAGGAGAATGTGAAGGGAGTAGTGGTATAGATTTGGTTTGCATTTGTCAGTAATAAATGTTTGAGTTTTTGTGTTTAAAGGGCCCATATTACACCATTTTTTGATCTATGTTATAATGTCACAAACATACCTGGAGTTGTGTTTTGTTTCATTCAACAAAACACCACTCCAGGTGTATTTTTGAGGAGGTAACAGCATTATAACATGGCTTAAAGTTCACAACAGTCAATTTTGCGTGAAATAGGAAAGTGCATATGACAGGTTTTCATGTTTAATATATTATTTGGTTTGCTGGGATGATATCTGGGGTAAATATTTGTCATAGTCAGTTATGTTATGTGGCAGTTTGTGAAGAGAAAGTGAAAACTAAAAGTCGAAAAATACAGGAAGTAAAAAGGAATCCCTCTGCCCATGTTATCAACACCAAACCCATCTAAAATGCAGGGACAATTTATGCATAAAGATCATGATTTCCTGAAATGTTTCATATGTTCACTGTTTTTTACAAAATAAAGGGGTTGTCAAGTAGTAAATAGTATTAGTACTTTAGTTTAGGGACCACATATTAATAGCTAGTTAATCGTCAATTGCATAATAAGTGCTTAATTACATATTTGTTAGCATTTATAAAGTACTTTCAATGCAATTTTGACTAAGGCTGTATTTTGTAAGTACTAACCTATTAACACTTTCTTCCCATTAAAGTAGTGAAGATTACATTAGCTGTTGTTTACATACACTGAAATCTTAATAAGCATTAATAAGTGTTTGATTAATACAAACTAATAGCTAAGTAACAGCTAATTAGCATACCAATTACCACTTAGTTAGAGATTAATATGTGGTCCATAAATTCAGGTTATCAAACAATAATAATGCATTAGTCGGGTAATCTACTATTGTAGCCACAGTTGCCCTGGGGTAGACGGACTGAAGCGAGCCTGCCAATCTGCACCAACAGTCCCTCTGACCACCACCAACACTACCGCCACTTTGCAAAATCTTAAATATAATTATATTAACGACATTTTGGTGAAATGTGTAGTCTAACCCGTCATACACATATAACTTAAGATGACCTGTAAATTTGCCTTTTGGTGCAACCTGCTTGTCTCCATGAAGATAATAGTTTAATGCCATACTGAGGAAAATTCCTGGTAAAACAACAACATTATCATGATCACCATGGCAACAGATCCTCCACCAGAAAAGTTATGCAATGCACCTTTAAATTAGAAAACAAAACATAATCGAAAGCAGAAAATCAAAAGCACGACACACAGTCAGACATGTCTTCATTTGGTAGCAGCACTAGCTTGGCGTGCTCTGATTAGCCGTGCATTTACAGCCACTGCTTCCAGACACACAGACCCGGCTTCAAAAGACCAGAGGAAATGCTTTGCCCTTCCTGTCACTCCCAGACCCAGGCAGTGACGTAGGTCAGATGCCACACTGCGATTAAACTGACAAATGCACGAGCACAAAACTCAATACAACATCTAAGTCAAGTGGCCATCTTAAACAGTACAATAGATGGGAGATTCCCTTAAAGTGGACTGTTACTTTTATGGCTGTGGGTCCGCCAAACAATTGTTATGGAGATGGTATCACTTTTCCTAGAATTTTCAACACTATTGTATCACAGTTAATCAAATAGTTGGCTGAAATTAACCAAATGATTTTAGTGAAGGCGTATGGAGTTTAAACACACATGTATTACCACATGACATCACAAAATGAAACAGAATGTTTTGTTTTTAGAGAATAACTCAGTGTAAATATTCAGTGTTTGTGTGTCAAATATGTGTGAATGCAACAAAACACAACTCTGGGTATGTATAATGAGGAAACAACATTATATTATAGATCAGATGGGCCGTTCAACAGGAGTCTGGAACTGTGGCAGAGCTGTACATATGATAATGCTAGATGAAATGTTAACGTTATCAACCTTTAGCTCATAAAACAAAACAAAAACAATTTAAAACCTCCTATGGACACTGGTTGAAAATTGGCATTTTTGGCCAAAACACTTGAAAGACCTGGTTCATCCAATGTAATTGCTATGTCCATATCAAATAAATAAATTTCCATGGAGACAAGCAGAAAAGTTGCGTGGTGCCTCTTTAATCCATCCAACCACTGATGTAATATACTTCTTGAATAGGATCAACAAACCACATCAAGGTAATTACATCAAACGAAAAAGACGTCAAATGTGTATTACTATAATGAATCCGACACACAGCCAGTCTGGACGTGATGTATTTTATGTTTTGGACTTCATTCCGGTGCTTTTCTTCTCCACTGGAAACAATGAAGTGCGTCAGAAACAGAGGAGGAAATCCCCGATGGTTTTCATGGACTCCTTCAGTGCGTTTGTCCCTTTGATCACACCCACCTGCCCAGACCCTCTATCAGTGTTTAACCAAACTGTATTTGTCTTCCTCCTCCTTAGCCACTCTCCACTTTTACTAAACGCACAGCAGCATGACACCAAATCACGTGTTATCAGACCGGTGTGACAAAAAGAGGAAGGATTACATAAGGATGCATCAGCACAAGGAGAAAGTTCATGTTTGACACAAAGCAGTACATAACTTCACTGATCAACAAGGGGGATTATTACATTATTATCACAGTAGCTCACACATCAAAATATATTATAATAACAATATAGTACATAAGTGAGTAGTAAATAAGTAAATGTAGCAAAAAAAGCAAGAGACTGGTGTCAAATAAGTATTAAAAAAAAAAATACAAATCAATCTCTCAACTCTACAGTATACAAAAAGTGGCAAAGGCATTAAAAATTCTGGAAAATTGGTGAGGAAAAACAACATATTTTAGTTGCCTGGCAAATTCAGAATGTGTCTCTGTATTTTTTATACAGATTGATATCAGTCTGGTCCCCACGCCCTCTCCTGCTCCTGAGTCCAACCAAATCTGATCGTGCAATCAGATTCTTTTTTCAGTGACGCATGAAATGAAGGGGCTCATTAGTCACCTACTATTTACATTTACATAACAAATTCAAACTTTTCTCACCTCAGATTAAGAGAGTTATTCTGCATAAATCTGCCATGTTTGTCATATTTTTTTATATATATTTTTATATATTTGTTTTGATACGGACGGACCATACATGTCCCTGATTGGCTAATACACCTGTCAATCACACCAATCTGAATTTGGGAAATTTCCACCGGTGATCAGACTCACATCTTCATAAAGTATTGGAGAAGTGTTTATTCTGGAGAGGTGTTTATTCTGAATCTCATTAAATATCTAAATTACAATTTGGGACACTGTGTGAATGTGTAGGATTCATAGCGGAAAACATTTGTTGAGACAGCTTTCCAATTATTTTAACAGCTAAAGGAAATTGCCCCATGGGGAGAAATAAAGTAATTGGATTGAAAGTAGCCAAGTAGAAGTTGAAGGGCCTATTATGCCATTTTCCGATCTGTGTTATAATGTTGTTTCCTCATCACAAACACACCTGGAATTGTGTTTTGTTTCATTCACACAGGCTGAGTGAACTAAAAGTAAAAAGGCAGCTGTTAACTTGAAAACTACCACTACATGACATCACAAGGTGGAACAGAGCATTTTGAGCTTTGGAGATGCAGACAGAACTAATAAACCAGGGTTACTCAAACGTGTGTGAATGAAACAAAACACATCTCTGGGTATATTTTTCATGAGGTAAAAAAAATTCTAACATAACTTAAAGGTCACAAGAATTAATTTTGTGTAATATAGGACCTTTAATGAAAACTGCCAACACAAATACAAGTCTATTAATAAGATTAGTGTCACTTCTAGGTTCAAAACTAAAGGAAAAATATTTAAATTGGAGCTACTGAATTACATTAAAGCATCACAAAATCTTTTAAATATTCTAAATGCATATTCCATTTTATCCTCATTTGTCTATGCTGCTGTTACCTGGATTAAAATGAAATAATTTTTCATCAAATTATTTCATTAATCAAGATTTGACATTTACACAACTGTAGGTTACATGCCACGAGGTAACGAGCAGTCACACTATTAAAGTTTGGTGCCAATCATTATGAGTGCACAGTGCAATTAGTTTTAGTGGAACAAGGGATCCGTGTAATATTAGAAAACATATACTGGGTTGAAATGTCACTATATCAAATTTTAATGTGATTACGGTGAGAAAATACATTGCATTTTAACCACCAGAAACAAACAACCGTGAAATCCTTATTTATTTTATTTATTCACATCATTACCCTATACTGTAAAACAGCTTTCAGAATGATAAAGTCAAGTTCGTGTGACAGTCAGTCAAAAAGCACTTCACATTTTGTTATACTTTTTGGGAATAGATCAAATTTAAAAGTCTTTATTTTGCTTCTAAAATCTGCACAACTTTTATTTTTTAGTCCCTGAATTATTGATTGATTGTTGTTATTGATTAAACAAATCTTTATATCCCTAATGCTGGGTTGAGTGTAGTGCAACAGTTTTGTAATAGTTCTTTTCTAAACTGACTGGACAGGGCTTAAATGTTGTACATTTGTTGCAAAGATAATAAAGCACATTCTGTAAATTTCCTTCCATGTCCATATGTGTCACACCAAGTACCACCAAAGAAAAACTTTGACTTTCCGAGTAGATCTAAATCAAGTCTATAACAAGACTAATCTAGGTCTTAACCAGGTCTAAAAGTGCACAACAACAACAACAACAACAACAACAACAACAACAACAAACAAACAAGAACTTATTCAAAGGAGTTGGTCTGTCACGATACATACTATAACTTATAGTTCAATAAAACAACTGTTTTTGTGGATTAATGTTTATCGTGGGGACATTTTCTTTGAATTAGTAGGGAACATTTTGGTGATCTTTCTGTACTAAGGCTAGATTTGAGTTGTAGAAGGTTGAATGCTGAACTTCTATGACCCATTATAGAAACAAAAAACTACTTAAGTTGTTATAGCAAAAGGAGAAATTTAATTTGTCAACTGGACAGAGTTTATTTCGACCAAATAAACTCTGTCCAGTTGACAAATTAAATTTCTCCTTTTGCTATGGATTCTACCTGGACGACTGAGGGATTCTACACATACTTAAGTTGTTGGTTTCTGTTATTTACTTATTATATAGCTATAGATATATAGAATACTTTTTGAGGATAATTCTGCTTCATGGTTTGGTTTAAATATCGTTTATCGTCTAAATTTATTTCAGCAATATATCACATTTTCAAAATTTGTTATCATGACAGGTCTACAAAGGAGGACAAAAAAGTGGAAAATGAACCCTAAAATGAACTCTAAAACAGACAAAACCACAAACTGAAGAGCTGTTTGAGAAACACCGTCTTGGTGCTTGTACTATTGCTATAGCAGTGCTTATAGGTCTTTCTGGCTGAAGATACTGCTGACGCATAAAAGCCTGGCCTCTCCGTCAGATAACTTAAACTCTCCTTGTCTGATCTTATGAACTGCTCACTTGCTCTTGGCCTGGGAGCTCCCACCGTCTCCAGTCTGTGTCTGGAAGTCCACTGTCCTCCCTGGAAACTCCCCTTAGATACTTGACTTCTTAATCTTAGGTTTTCCTGCCCTCCCACTCCGTATCTAAGTAAAAGAAACTTCACACCGATACAAATCCTCCTCCAACTTCCCTCCTCCTGTTTTCACATATCCCTCCACCCTTGCCGTCGCCATGGAGACAGAGGTGGGCAGTATTCTGGTACATAAAATTACATAAAATTACAATTCTCTAAGTACTTTTTAGATACTATTTAGTTTCTCAATATTGTGGTTTATCTTTTGAAAATATCAGATTTGATGTAGTTAAATAGTTTGTTGCTCTAGTAACATTAAAGGCCCTGTACCCAATTTATTCCCATGTAATTAAGCAAAATGTGTCGTGCGTCATTACAGATATAATGTATAAGCAGCTCTTGAGCTCAAAATAAGTCTGCATCTAATTATGAAGTGTTTTATTGTTTGATAATAATTGTTAGCAAGCTAGCTGTTGTTCGAGAAAACTCCACTCTGTTCTCAGAATTGTGAAAAGCAATTATAAACTCATCGTGGTGAATAATTGCAAAGCGTTCTGTTTTTCGCATCAGTACAGCACCTTTAATTTAAAATTAAAATTACAACACAATTTTACATCTAGACACTTGAGTAGTAGTTTCCTCAAATACTTTTTTACTCTTGCATGGGTAATTTCTTGAACCACTATTTTGTACTTTTATTTGAGTAATCATATTCTAAAGTAACGTCTTATTAGTACATTTTTGGCTACTCTAACCCACCTCTGACAGGCACTGCACACACCCACACATATTTAAAAAAACCTCCTTGGCTTGGTTCCAAAGAGTGGGGCCAGCACACCTCCCTATCTCCAGATTAAACAGCACCAGTCTGTGAAGTCCTTCCAGCAGCTAATGGCTTTTGTTGCTGGGAATAATCTGCACATCCTCTCCCACATCACGGGGGTCTCTGGTGGACCCCCACTCCGTCTCATCTCCCGCTCAATCGCCACTTCCAGTCGGGTTGACCTCTCCGCCCCCCTGTGGTTTTGAGGAGGTGGTTCAGTCGCACAGAGCCACCCGCGTTGAAGGGAGGAGGTGGTGTCTGGACATAGGACTGTGACCCATGTGGAGTTTTATAGTCTGAGGCTAAGCAGGTGCAGGCTAAGACTTAATGAAGACACTAAATCTCCTCTGTCAAGTCCATCTAACACCAGTTTAAACAGTGGCTGAGATTAAAAAAACACCCTTGAGCTGCTCGTAGTGTTGATACATCCAAAATTGTACTTAAAAGGCACAGAAACCTGAAGAAAAGTAGCTTCACTTTACAAACATTTTAATATTTTCAATTTAACATTTTCACATTTTAAATAGTTTGCATCGGTCCAAAGTTATGTGCCACTTTCCTAATGCATTCCTCAAATCCGAGTTCTTAAGCACTTTTCACAACTTCAACAGACCGACGAAGAGTTTTTTTGTCACAATAATGCTAACAACTAGCATGCTAACAGCGCACCAGCATTATTCCTGGTTGCAGATGATAAAAATGCAAAACAATCATATGGAGACAACAGACTGCAGCCTCATTTTGACCACAAGAGCTGTTTTCAAAGAATATGCACGGGTACAGTTCCTTTAAATTCTAGTATTTTCTGTTAATTTCAAAGGATAGACCACAAACACTGAAAAACTATATTACCTAAAAGAGCGGAGCAAGAAACGCAAACGTGTATGCAGTTTAATCCGTTAACATGAATCTTAGACTCATATTTTACTCAAACTGGAATTCTGTTTTACTCACTTATTACTCAAGGAGGAGTAAAGGTATGGCGTTTTCACAAGGTTACTCAAACAAATGTATTTGTATAAATGTAATACTTGACAAGATCTTGAGATTATAGAGGCCATATTATGCTATTTTCTGATCTGTTATTATGTTTCCTCATCACAAATATACCTGGAGTTGTGTTTTATTTCATTCACACATGTTCAACACTCAATCCCTGCAAATTTAGGCTGAATTCTTCTCTCAAACAGAAAACACTCATGTCATATGGTACGCAGGAAATGTTTTTACTCCATTCATCTTCACTAGGATCATTTGGATAATTTCAGCCCAGGAATTGACAATCTTTACTGAACTAAAGGTAAAAGGTAGCTGTTAACTTGAAAACTACAAGCTGAAACAGAGCATTTGGAACTTTGGAGATGAAGACAAACTAATAATAATAAAGGGTTACTCAAACTGAATAAAATGAAATAAAATGAACGAAGTAACAACATTCTGACATGACTGAAAGCGCCCAAGAATCCATGTTGTGTAATATATAGGATCTTAAAGATATTATTCCAATATCACAGCAAAAAAACTCAACTCCTCTCCCCATCACCATCTCCACATTACAAATGTCATTGTACAAAATTAGGCCTATTCAATTTCCAACATAAACTGATAGCAATATTTTACCAGGTGGTCTTATAGATATCAAAACAAGTTTAATCTTTTCAGGAAAGGTCCACGGTCCTGTACTTTTGACAGTTTTTTACCCAGTACCAACGTCTCCACTTCTAACTGCTTGATGTCCGCTCAAAATAAACATATTTTCAAAAGACAGAGGAAGAATATCACACAAAGATAGGTGAGTGAAAGACTGAATTTGCAGGTCAAGGCTCTTTTTGTCACTTTTCGTTTCGAGTAAAAACAGACTAAAAACGCCGCCATGAGCTCATTTCCTGTCTGCGCCGCTTCAATCCAGAGAAAACACACACAAAAAAGATTATGTCATGAGACCACAGTCACTGAAGCAGGACATGAATGGGGTACAATATAATAAAACCACAACATATTTCTGTCTGGCAAAATATTCTGAAATACACTTCCACTTTCATTATTGGGGTTTTGGCTGGGTTTATTGGCAACTAAAAGAATTGAAGTCAAACCGATGTTGATTTGTTGGGCCCAAAATGATGGTGTTTTTTTTTTTTTCAACATTTTCTTTCAGCTTATTCATTTCCATTTAGGGTCTTCTTTCATGACAACTCATGAAAGCACCACATAAATCACATTACTGTTACTTGAAGTGGTAGTTGAAAGAAAGGAAAAATATTGTTTTTAAAATACTGCCAATTACATTTACAAAGGCTGAGAATCTGAATATAATAGAGAAACTGACTTTTTCCTTATGTCTTAAAAATGGACATGTCTCTGAAAAGTACTGTAATAAAAAACAATAACAATCAAACTATATACTATATAGATAAATGGTATTTTTATGGCGATATACTGTGATACAATATGTCTGAGTAATATTGCGATCTCTCTCGGACACTATTCAAACCTTGCGGTTAGCAACGAGACCTTGTCCAAGGCTCAGCCTACAATCCAACACCACCCATGGCTCCTGCACGGTCATTTTTCATAAATATACAACAGCAGTATATAAAATAATATACTATAACTTCACAGACCTGATGTGATGTGCAGTAGTTTCATTAGCGGGATACACGCTGATGGTGTTGTGAAGAGGGAGTGACTGAGAGCAAGGGGAACAGGGGCACTAAACCCGAAATGAACCTGGATAACAGCAGAACTAAACCAGGACTTGAGCAAACCAAACCAGGTCTACTCTATTCTGCACTGAGTGAAAACTAGGACACGTCTGTCTCTCTCTGTAGCATACAGTATCGCTCCTGCTGACTAAACATTATGGCTGATAGCAAACCAGCTACTGCATTTTAAAAGGCTGCACTCTGTCTAAAGGCAAACATACCTAACACATTACACAATGTGAATTGTGACGCACAAGAAAGAAAATGAAAACACACACGTATCAGTCGTATAAAGAATTCTCAAAGGGTCAAATAACAGTGATGAAAGCTGGTTTGCTGGGGGACTTAAAGTGATAGTATGTAACTTTCTGGAGCTGGCACATCACCTGCATGATTCCATGGAAATAGAAAGTTAAACCCATACTTAAGAACATTATCCATAGAAAGAGACACATTTTATGGAAGATGAACATTTTCATGGAGACAAGCACGAAGAGGCCCTCCTCCAGGCCAAATAAGAGTGAGGTTTGTGGGGATGCAAGCAAGGACACACGTTTTTCAGTGCAATAAAAACATCTAAAATGAAAAAATATGCTTTTATTTTAGTCTATTTTTTGGCCAAAAAGAAGAAAAGAAGAAGAAAAAGAGACATACTGTGGCTTTAAGGTGTAAAAGATAAATAAAACTAAACAAACAGGCACGGAATAGTCACACAGAAAATCAACCAATTAATCGATTAGAGCAGCTTGTGGTTTACCTACAGTACACACACACACACACGCACACACACACACATACACACACACACACACACACAGGTCCAGTGTAGTGTGAAGAGGCTGCGGACCGCCTGAAAACACGGCTATTTCCAACCAGGGTTCATGAGAGAAACAAGCAAACACGCTGTTAAAATAGACAGAACGTTGAGTGTTTGTGACAGATATTCAATTATCAGTAACAGGTTTGAGACGTTGATGTAACTTTTCTTGAACAGGTCTGTCACTCACTGATCTCCATGAAGATGTGAATGCTTTGCTTGAAATATTCCACAGTTTAGCATTTGACTTGTTTAGCTCTATAGAGATGAGCAGATGGCAAGATATTTTTATGTTTCCAAGTTTATTCTTCTCAGGAGCGAACCCCCTCAAAATAAAACCTGTCACTTCCAAAATGTATTTCTTTCCCAAAATAAAGGAGCCTATAAAGACAGAAACTTGGCAGATATGTTTCTAACACGCACTCCACTCTTGACTGACCAGTGGCCCTTGGAGAAGCAGAAATGATTACATTAAGTGTCAGCATAGGAGCAAATATGGGAAATAAATATATATAAATTATTTGTAAGAGACCAACAGCTTTGCGGCTAAACAGCTGTGAAATGTATGAACAGAGAACAAGGTGAAAGGGAAACTTCTCAAACTTACAGAGAGCGCGTTTGTCAAAAAACAAACAAAAACAACATTTAAACACCATTTACGCCGTAACCTTAAAGCCTGAGAGACACAGTAAACCCTTATAAATGAACCTAACCATATCTTAAAGCTACCATCTGTAAGTTTATTTCATTTCTGTTAGCAGTAGACGGCAGATGTGAAACGTGTCCCCGCTTCCCTCACCTGGCCCTTGTTCAGGTTATAGTCTTTCGTCAGGCCAAAGCTGGCACACTATCAGCAGTAACACAGATAGCATCTATTAGCGATATGTGAGAATACAACAGGGCCGGGTCAGCTAATCTAACTTTATATGAGCTTTAAAGTTTACAGACTGCAACAAAAAAAAACAAAAAAACAAAATGTACACTGAAAATGACTGTATTAAAAATATTAATATCACAGTTGTTGTTTTGGAAATCTGCTAAATTAGAATATCAGGTACCTTGTCTATTTTAAAGTTGTACTGCGTAACATTTCTGTTGTCTCCATGGAAATGTTATTGCTTTGCTTGCAATGCTCCACAGTATAGACTAAACCTATCACGAGGGAGACAAGCAGGTTACAGCACTACACTACATTACAGTTCAGATCTGTGGAGGGTCGCCCCTATTCACAGAAGAAATTAAACACCTGTAATGAAAACATGCTAGATTTATATGTTTAATGTCATACCACAGAATATTCCAGGCAAAGCAATAACATCTCCATGAAGTAGGTAGCGGACCCTCCACCAGAAAAGTTGCGCAATGCACCTATAAGTACAATTAAATGCTGCAAAAAGAGCTGATAAAACTAAAACAAAAGATATAAAGTGATATCCCTGCACATTCGTGGTCCATTCTACGCAACCTCAACCAAGACGTGTATCAATGAGTCAGTTTAATAATTAATTTGACAGGCCTAGAGAGCAGGAGCTGGATGTTGGAGGAATTAAGTTGTTTTGTATGGAAAAGAAGCTGTGAGTCTTGGAACAGGGATCAGGGAGGGGCAGCGTTACGGAAGAAAGATGAAGGAAGGGGTGGGGGTAGAAAAAAAAAATCCCAAAATGTCAGGGGTGGGGACGGGACAGTCAAAGAAAGAGCAACTTGAAAGGGCTCTTGTCTACTGTGTGTTTGGTTTGGGGGTTTCAACTACTTAGTCCTTTTGAGGGCAGATTAGCTGTGGTCAATCCGCAGATTACATCAAGGGAATTCCCTGGAAGAGTCTGCATAGGATCCTCAAAAGGGCAAAGCTATAGTGAACTACTGTAAAACATATAACATAGAAAAAGAAAAATCTGAATCTGTCAACCGGACAAATGTTTCAGAATGAAGACGTTTCGACGCTCATCCAAGCTGTCTGTTACAGAAACTGCAAACAAATGGGTATCAGACTCCAGGGGGTCCATATAGAAGATTTAAAAAACAGACAGAAGACCAACACAACAATAATAAAAGTCTATTGTCCGTTTAAGCAGCTCCTCCAGTGCCTCCAGAGTTCAGAAGTGTACCTGACACTGCTCTGCTCAAGCATTATTAAAATATTTATAATTTCATTTTGTGAGTCCTCAAGGCGCTTCATAATATTAGTTTCAGTGTAGTTAGTTCCTCCCTTCAGACAGATATAGAGTAAGGCAGTGTCCAACAGCAATCTGACCAGAACTGAAGAAGCCACTCTGATAAGCAGCGAAATGTCTTCATTTTATAACCTTTGTCCAGTTACAGATTCTAATCACACCTGGAAGACTGAGGGATTACACAGAACACAGACAACTCCCATCTAACATAGACATTCTTACACATGATTTAAGAATAAAAACAAAAGGCACGGCATTGATAATTACTCGACGCGTCACTAGGTACACTATACACTACCAGGCGTCTCTATCCGGGATTCATAGTGTTGTGTGTGCGTGTATGTATGTGTATGTGTGTGTGTGTTTACCTGGCCATGCCCAGACTGGAGAACCCAGCGGGGACAATGAGAACATCAAGGCGAGGAAATGGATGAACTCCCAGAACAGAGTGAGCAGCAGCCAAACACCGAGGCAGGAGGTTTAAGACGAGCTACAGCGAAAAACAAAACAATCATCTTAATGTTTTTTTATGAAAGAAAATCACTGCAATTCCCCATCAGTAACAGGTTGGTTTAGGAGACATCATCTGCCCAAATGTTGAGCTGGAGGGCAGGAATAATATTGTAGAATTTGCTGTTATAATATCTCTGTAATTACTTGGTTTATTCAACAAGAAACAAAAACTGGTTTGCATTTCAATATCTTCTCGGTGAGTAGAAATAGACTAGGACAAAATGATGATTAATTGGTAGCATTATTATTACACAGGCACATTGCTGTCAATTGAGAGGACTTAGAGCTACAAGATAAATAAACCTAATCCCAAATAAATACTATTAAGGTTCAGTATAAAGAGGATTTTGCCATTTCTGTTAAAAACTACAAGATATAATTTTAAAAAATCATAAAATAAAGTTATAATATCCATAGATCCCTTCCGTCCACCTGAAATTTTGATTTATAATGTCGTGAACCTTACATTTGAGATATCGTTCACTTTCACTTTCATGTCACTTCATGACATCACAAGGTGGAACAGAGCATTTTAAGCTTTGGAGACACACTAATAATAAAGGATTACTCAAACATGTGTGGAATGAAACAAAACACAACTCCAAAACAAAACTCCTGTTTTGAGGAGGTAGCAACATTCTAACATGGCTTAAAGCTCACAAGAATCAATTTTGTGTAATATAGGACTTTTAAGTTGTGATTTTTTACTTCATTTTTTACATAAACTCATACATAGTCTTTCAATATTAATTTCATGAACATAGACAAAAAATAGTCAACTTTATTCCTCCTAAAGACTGAACTGCTCCAAACCACATGCTTTTAGTGACGATCAGCTACACACCCAAAGACCTAAGCCGACCACTGAAGATTTGAAAGGAGACCAGCTCTATTTCATTAAAATATTGTTCATTGCAAAGATATTACAAACACACATGCACATACATTGTAATCACGATGCCATCATGTGTACTAAAATGTTTTCCTTCTATAAGTAATTCCTCCATTTTCTCCTCAGTACCTGGGCTTTTTGCAGGAGGCAGACAGGGGCAAACACGCGGTGTGGAATCACCCGCTGGGACATGGCCCGCTGCTCTGTGAATCGGCAGGGGTAGTCGCCATGGGAACAGGAGATGCCGTCATCCGCTGGGCCTGTATAATCTGTTGGCGTTGGCTCTGTGTTCTCCAGTGAAGAGTGGCAGAATGTGAGCTCTGAGCAGGTGGCACGGTGACCACTGTGGAAGATTAGAAAGGTTTAATCCGAGGTTAATAATCACGACCCATTGAGTGTTCTTTTTGAAGGCTACAACAATAGAAAAAGTCAAAGTGAGCGTCTACGTGTCGTAAAAAGGTGGTATGTGTGGTATGGGATATCGACTGCTAAATAGTATATTGATTTTACTGACAATGTAATGTTTATTGACTAACAGTACCTAAATAAGTTTTGTTTTTAAACCGAAAGCAGATAGAGTTGCCAGATCCTGTGACTAAAACTAGTCGACAATAAACAGTATATTGGTGCTGGTATTTATATTGCTGTATTGTTTTATGTCCAATATTTAATTTAATCTATTATGCCCACATGTCATTGCATTCAATCTTTTTAAACATACTAGTGAGTTCATAATAATGTTAGTAATTATTTATTTTTTACAAAACTGAAAAGTTAAATTAATTAAGTTTACAAGAACTTTAGTTAAAGCAACACATTTTAAGAAGATGGCATGTCACCTGCATAATTCCATGGAATGAGAAAGTTGAAAGAAACCAGACTTCGGAATTATCTCAATATAGCTAGAGACAGAGATGAATTTTATGCCATACGGTGGAATATTATAGACAAAGGAACAATATTTTCATGGAAACAAGCAGGCCAGGTTAAGTCAGGTTTGTGGAGAGACAAGCCCGCTCAGTAGGAACAGTAGGAGCCCATGTTAGTTTACATTATAGCTGTTACTTTTAAGTTAGTACCAATACAGGAAATGGAAGAGAAGGAAACATATATTTACGTGACCAATGCAAACCACAGTAACCTCCGAAAAAATGAGGTGCAGACAACCTATGCGATTTATAGAAAAAAACAAAAGTCAAATTCTTTAATCAGTCCTATTTAAACTTCCCTGCCAGACTTTGAGTGGAAATAAAGCGGCTGTCGTGCAGTAAGACATTTGGTAGCAGTGGTGGAGAATGGGTTGGAGAATGGTTAGAGCTTCTGTCAGAGGAAAACCGTGAGGGTGGAGGAGATTTACTGGAAACCACCACAGCAGCTGCCAAACTCCTGAGACCTGAGCTTAACCCAGGTCTGGCCATGTGGGCAGGGCCACTCTAATGTTCTTTGGCACTCGACATTCTGTACCTCTATAAAATACATAGGCGCGGCAACTCGAGACTCAAAAATGCACTATTGAATGTAACTGGCGTTTCAGAGATTTAATGTTGCAGTAAAAGTACATAGAGTGCTCCGGTCTATTCGTATCCCTCTCATCTATTTTGGGTTAGGGCAAAGGAAATTTTCAGTGTGGATTTTGGAGGAGAAAGCTCAGGTTAATAACAGTCTGCAGAAGTAAAAGTCATGAAAGGTAAGTATGGAAAAGGTTGGCACTAGATACTAAGCTCCAGAGGGACGGTCTGCTGTGATTGGTCAAAGTTATTCTAGCAACAACTACTCTGGTTTAGTGGCATTTTAAGTTTATAGCTTAACTACTACTACTATTCTACTACTACTAACTCTTTCAGTAAATTTTAAGCAATATTTGTTTGTCAAACTTGGTTAAGATTTTGGTTTAGGAACAATGGGCCTCTTTCATGAATCTTTTCTTTAAAAATGTTCGTAACTTCCACTTTAAGAAGATGCTGAGAGAACTTTGTGCCAGATTCACAAAGCATTCTTAAGCAGCCAAATTCCTTCTTAAGTGACAGTTGCGCCCAATTCACCAAAATAAAAAAATTAATAGAGTTAAATTTTATTGCGCTAACTTGTTAATAGTGCAATATTTTTGACAGCATTAAAAAAAAATAAAAAACCTTAATTACAGCCTGGCTATTGACATAAAAATAGCTTTCCCCACATTTCTTCAACACATTTTTACTGAAATTACAAAGCTGTTTTCTCCATTCTTTTCTCCAACTGAACACCTGTTTTTGAAAATCTCTTTTAGAGATTATTTGGATATGCATGTACACAGGATTCGAATTGGGAAATCACATGAAGAAGTGTCAAACCATGGCCAACAGTAGGACGTCATCATTTAGCTCTAGCACAAACTATTGAGAAACAGACATTGAAAACCAAATCAAAACTTTGGATACTGATAATGGAGTAAAAAGTACAGATACCTGTTCTCAAATGTAGTGAAGTAAAAGTAAAAAGTATCTACTTTAAAATGTACTTTTTTTACTTGTACAGTACTACTGTTACTTCATTACATTCCACCACTAGGCCCTACTATACAGCTGCCGATGGCTGAATTTGAGTTCATGCAAAAAAGCCATATAATACCTGTGAGTTTGGAGCACAGAGTCCACTACAGCACTGCTGCCTTCTCCTGGTCCAGTCTCAGTCCTGGTTTTGTCCATAGACTCGTCTCTGTCTGAATCTGATCCACAGGGACGGACCACAGGGACCTGGCGCCAATGGCCCACTGCCAGTGCCAAGGTGGAGGCTGGCATGGGCATCGTCACATAATAAGACCAGATTAAGAAGCCTGTAGAGAGCAGAACAATGCACTGTCAGGGGGAGCAAGCAACAGACAAAAACACTGGGGCACAAAGAAAAAAATCAGTTAAAGCAACACTGTGTAACCTTCTCCATAAAGATAGATAAGTAAATGCCAGTTTCATGCATTCATTTTTGTCTAAAAAGTACACAGCGGGGCTTTAAATTTGAACAAGAATGTTCCCCAATATGGTAATAAACTTGTCTAGCTGTAAGGGTGACAAGCAGGGGGACTCCACCAGACCAAGTCACAAGTCAGATCTGTGGGGAGGTGACCTACAATAACAATGTACATCTTTGAGCAATAAAGCACCTGTAATTGAATAAATGCAAGACAGATAAGTTAAATGCACTACTGTGGAACATACCAGAAAATAACATGGAGACAAGCAGATTACAAACCCCCCATCAGAAAAGTTCCAAAGTGTACCTTTAAAATGAGGAGTGATTAAGGTGAATTCTCAGAGGACTAATGTGCATGCAGAGCTGTTATAAGGTAATTTTGAAAGCACTAATTAAAAGTTTACAATGTGTGGGCTGACTCGGCTAAAAAGATTAATAGATTTACTGGAAACTTTCTTAGCGAAAGTAATTGAAATCTACCATCTTGGATACATGCAGCTGATACTTTGGAGCTGATGTGTTCGACATTCCCTGGAGGTGTGACACTAACTGTGGACACTGCTCTGTCTGAAGCTCTGTTACTCAGGATAGACATTAATCCGAGCTTTGTTTTATCAGAATATGACCATAAAGAAATTACAAAGTTGGAACTACAACAGAAGAGCTGATTTGTGCTCGCATTAGCCAACTGTTTTGAAATGAGCACTATGAACAGAATCTTATTTAATACAGAAATTGCAACTCTAATAACAAGACTTAACAGAAAAAACAATTCAATTTTCTTTCTAAAATTGTGCAACCCTCACCCGTGCTAGACTCCTGCTTGGGCACCGCCTGCTCCTCTCCGCTCATCAGTACCACACACTCGGCAGGGGCCCTCACCAGCGCCTGCCACGTCGACATGGCAACGGGCGGCTCCTGGCACGGAAACAGCGCGCGGTTGTTGATGGGAGATCCAGCGGTGTAAACACAAGACCTGCAAGGGTAAACAAAGGTAATAGTACAATACTCAATGCTCAAAGAAAGCTACAACACAAGACACACAAGAGAAGACAATACAGCTGCCTCAGGTCTGTTTGTGACGGATTAGTAAGTTAGAAATGCACTGACTGGAGCAGTGTCCTTGAGTCATGGGAAGGAGAAAAACATTACAGTGCAGGGTTAGACTACACATTTCACTAAATCAAAGTTAAAGGTGCATTGTGTAACTTTTCCGTCAAATGCTTTTCTCCTGGTTTGTCTGGAATGCTTCACAGTATAAAGAGTATGGTATTAAACCTTTCCATCTTCACAAAGACCAAACCAGACCAAGTTACAGGTCAGATCTGTGGAGAGGCAACCCCGCTCATGGTCAGAATGCCTGTTTTTCTGGGTATTTTTGAGCTATACAACCACCTGTAATTTAATACATGTAAGGCAGAGCTTTAATGTCCTATGGTGGAACATTTCAGGTAGAGCAATGGCATATCCAAAGAAACAAGCAGGTGACAGACCGCCAACCAAGAAGTTACATAGTGCACCTTTAACAAAGATATCTGAGATTTTACAATGTTTTAGAGGTTTTTAAATTTTGGTGTAAGTGTAATTTAACTAGTTGAACGTGGGCAGCAGATTTCACATATGTATACATAACTGCATAACTGTGGAAACCATAATGTAAACAATTCTCTTTTTATTTTTGATGGAATTTTGTGACTTGATCAACAAATATAGAATCACGGTATTTTGCTACAGAGCTATACTGCCATAAACGATACAATGACAATAATGTAATATAATCCCAGTAAACCATTTTTAAATAGACATTATCATTCCAAAGGCCTGAGCTGCAACAATTAAACAGCAGAATTATATTGTATGATATTAACAAAAATCATATTACAACAAAAATACAAACATATGCACTGTAAGGACTTGCATTCCACATTTTTCTTATTATACTGGTGATGGCGTGGAAGCTAAATCTGTAGCATGATGTTACTGGCAATACATTATGTAATCCCTTGTAAATGACACAAGAGAATTTATAAGAAACAAATCATCCAAACTTTCTTTTCCCCTAAACTAAAGAATTACCTTTAAAATACAATACAAAAGCAGTGATGTGTTAAAATGTCTTATAAAATAATTATATATGCAGTTTATGGTGCAAGTTCAACTGCACCTGAATGAAACCACAGACCTGTTGTCCTGATCGTGGGTCCAGCACACAGAGCCCCCTGTTGGTCGGGTCTCATAAAAGATCCTCAGGACACGTGGGAACTCCTGTGGTGAGACGACTCCTCTTTTCCTCACCTGGAGATACAGATGTCATAACATTTGTGTAATGACTGACATCATGAAATTACTGATTTTACCAGATAGTTTCATATGACCAAATATGGAGTACTAAACCTATACACAACCAGCTTTATATAATCTAATGTAGGTAAAGTAAAACTAAAATCTTTAGAGTCTACTAGTCTCTTACTTTTCTAGTGGGAGAGTCTACAACTCGAATGTCTCCATGGAGCAGTTATTGCTTTACCTTGTTGGTTTGCAATGTTCCACAGTATTGCATTAAATGTATCCCTCTAGAATTGGTTTCATTATGAGTGTTTTTATTGCTTGAAAATGCCCTGAAAAAACATGCAATTTAACTGGAAGTGGGGTCCTTTATTCAAAGATATAACCACTAACTTGGCCTGGTGGCATTTTACCAGCTTGTCTCCACAGAGATAGAAAACTTTATTGCTACACTATAACCTTCAAGACAAACCAATAACCATGGACCATCTCCATAGAGACAAGGTGATACCTGCCCTGCCTTTCAGTGACCCTTTAAAGCCCCATTGTGTAACATTTTTTTTGCTAAAAAAAAAAAAAAAAAGCTATGTTTTTAATTTTGGATACATTTATTACACTGAAAAGGTATGCATGTGAGTGTGACTGGGCTTGCATCTCCACAAGCCTGACTCTTTGACCTGGACGAGGGCCTCCTCACTCTTGTTCCCATGGGAATATTGTTCCTTTGTCTATAATATTCCACAATCACCATGGCTAAAACTATACCTCAGAAATTTTTCCAAGGTAAGACATGGTTTTAGCTTTCTTTTTCCATTATTATATGTGGTGTACACCTCCAGAAAGTTACATGGTTTTGCTCTAAACCATGATATTACTCTAAAACTACTACTACTCTAAAAAGCTTATGAATGGTCCCTACCTTTAGACTCCATCGGTCAGTATAAAACCTCAGTTGTCCCCCTCCCTGGACAGAGGGGGCCTGGCTGCACTGAGAATAGAGCTGGTGCTGCCCCCTACAGCTCTGGGAGGGCATGGACATGAGTCTATGTGCGAGTGTGGACCCAGAGCTGAGAGGTGAGACCTTATCTGTCTGCACCAAGCAGTCAGACGACCCCAACACACAGGTTATGTCCACTTCCTCGACCTTTGACACCGAGAGGTCACAGCAGTCCAGCACCAAGGTGAAGTCCTCCCTGTCACCACTGCTTTCCCACGAGTGAAAAGAGGCTGGAACCAGACCAACAGTCACCATCACAGTCAATGATAAAAAAGGTAGGAATAAATGAGAGTTTTGCACATCATTTACTTGAAACAGGCACAATGGAGGAGAAGGAGCAGCCCTAGAACATCAACAGAGAAAAATTCCGCACACTGTCTAACTTGCAAAATGTGAATTTTATTAGGACATCAGCAACATTTTGGTATTAGGCATTCACAAACTGCAAGACGGTGTTTGGGATATTTCTCTATTAATGATAAAAAAGGTTAAATGTGACTAGTGCAACTTATTTAACATATTTAGATCACCATGTTAGCTTTTGTTGTTTTGAAAATGCTATATATTCAATGAAAACATCGTATTAGCATATTAACAAATTTCAGTTTTCCTTCCCTTTGCTCCCAACGCGAAGTCACTCCCCCTTCAAAGCAAAATGTTTTTGTATATTTATGGAGAATTGTCATGTGGGAGCATGGGTGACGTAGGATTGTGGGTGGAGCATTGGACAGAATTTTACAGCTAACTGTAAGGAGGGTTCGAATAGGGCCTGGGAGATATTGCACAATTACTCAAACATGCATGGATGGGAACAACGTTATAACATGGCAGAAAGCACAAAAACATTGATTTTGCATAATACCCCCTCTTTAAGTGTATACTTATTCCTGGCCTTATTTTGGCATTTTAGTGCATATTTGTTAAAAATCAGACTTTTGGGTCAAAAGCCA